>CM039632.1:16995367-17415367 GCA_022457165.1 Juglans mandshurica
CAAGTCAAACTGAAAAAGGCCCCCGCGTTCATCTCGCATAAATTCAAACCGCATGCATGCTTGTGTCCAGCTCCGTAAAGAACAAGGAAACGATCTCCTTGGCTTCAGTTCGTGTCATTCCTCTACGTAAAACTCTCTTTGGGTTTTATTTTTCAAAATACCAAACTCTTCATTTAAATGAGAATGAGGCTCTAGACGATGAGCTTCTAAAATTTTCTCTTTTTTTTTTTAAATCTGAAATAAATTTAAATGACAAAAATGAAGCATAAAATCAACAAAAGTAAATAAAATTAGACTAAAGTTTAAAATTAAGAAGTGATAAAATATATTAAATCATGCAAGGGAAAGGAGGAGTAGGTGAGGAAATATCAGAGGAGGTTGGATTAGCCATGGCGGCAGCTGTGTAGAAAGAACAAAGAGAAAAAAAATTGTAGACATGAGTCTTATGCGGCTCTGATTACCATTTTGAAACTATGAAAATTATGCCCATCATATGCTCGACAGAAGTTCTGAAAGAAGACCTCTCATTTGAATTGTATATTATTTCATCTTCACCATTTCCAGTGTTCCTACAATCAGTATTTATAGACAGAATTTACAACCAATTAATTCAGGAATTTTTGGATCACATGACACGGGTCCTTTCCTTTCTGAATATTCTTGAGTGCTCTGACACTTGTAGTGGTGTTGCTGCATCGTGCTTCATTTGGTGGCATTTTCCTTTTTGTGTAGCAGATGGATGCAGTGCAGGTTCTTCGTCCTTCCTGCTGCATCTTGCTGTATTGATGGCATTTTCCTTTTGTATAGCAGGCAGATGTAGTGCCGAGTTGTTATCCTCAATAGTGCGTAAGTCTTACCTAAACTTATTATACAAATCATTACTCTTTATAATTTAATAGAAAAATCTAGATGGGCATTCCTCGCCGTTGCTATTGCTAGAAATTGATAGAATGCCTCATGCTAGTCAAATACATATAGAATTGTGTTGCAAATGAGAATCCTAGTTATACCCTCTCAAAGACATACCTTATACGCCTCTTCTTGTTGACTTCTTGTCTGGTCTTCTATAAATCTCATCTTGCCTTTGTTGCTCAAGATAGAATTTTTGTTTTCCTTCATCGTCAACTACTGCAATCTTGTTGTAACTTCCAGAATGCTGATCATGTGCAGCTTCATCAAGATTCTCATCCTGTATTACCTGATTTCCTTTAAGATTGATTAGAGCCCCACTGCTTTGGCCCTCTCCACTAGTTGAATCATTGTGGCCCTTAACCATTTACCATATTGGTTTGGAGATGTTTCTGTCGTACTAAACCTTGTTTTTTCTAGAACACATACTCGACCAACATGTTTGATAACCCCACATTGAAAGCAGAATTAAGGCAACCTTTCATATTTAAACTCTACCCAGCTTCGTTTGCCTTCTACTCTAATTAATTTCCCATGAGGTATAAGCTTTGTAATATCCATATTGACTCTTATCCTTAGATATTTTTCCCACCCAATTCCATCCCCATCCACATCAACAGTTATTACTACCCCTAGTGAGGAACCAATTTTCTCACCTCCATCCAATGTCATGGCAGCTAAAGGCAAGCCATGTAGTTGAATCCAAAAAAGTTATTGATTAAATTCCATCTCATTAGGGGGAGTACTTTTATCAAAAAGTTGTATACAGATTAGGCGTTTATCAAAGGTCCATGGTCTTCCATTTAACACTCTTTCAATATCTACATCTCTTTGAAATTCAACCAAAAATCAATGATGTCCCACCTCATTAAACCAGATTGGATTCCAAACTTTGTCCAAAGTTGTTTTAAAAGCTTCCTTGTTTAAACTCTTGTCCATCAAAATTTGAAGAAGCGGGCATCTGTGAGCTCTGGCATCTGCACGTTTGGTGTCATCTACACCTCTTCTTTCTCAATTTCTGTTAACTTGAATCATTCACATAGCTTTGTTAGTTCTTCTGCCATAGCTTTGTGTAAGAAAGGGGCACCCATAGTGGGCACCCCTTCACCTTCTCTTGGTGGTTATGAAGTGGTTCTTAAACCAGACTTGATGACTGGCCATTAAGGGCCAGCCGGGGGTTACATTTAGAGGGGCTATTTACATAACCCCTCTCCTCTTTGTAGAACACAAGCATCACAAACAAGAAATCTCGCTCTCAAATGATTCTCTCTAGTCCCGACATTTAGGCTGTGGAATATGTGGGTGTTGCTCTGGTATTGCCACGTAGCACACTCTACATCGATACTGGAGATTCCGAATATCTACATCTCTTTGAAATTCAACCAAAAATCAACGATGTCCCACCTCATTAAACCAGATTGGATTCCAAACTTTGTCCAAAGTTGTTTTAAAAGCTTCCTTGTTTAAACTCTTGTCCATCAAAATTTGAAGAAGCAGGCATCTATGAGCTCTGGCATCTGCACGTTTGGTGTCATCTACACCTCTTCTTTCTCAATTTCTGTTAACTTGAATCATTCACATAGCTTTGTTAGTTCTTCTGCCATAGCTTTGTGTAAGAAAGGGGCACCCATAGTGGGCACCCCTTCACCTTCTCTTGGTGGTTATGAAGTGGTTCTTAAACCACTTCATGAGACTTGATGACTGGCCATTAAGGGCCAGCCGGGGGTTACACTTAGAGGGGCTATTTACATAACCCATCTCCTCTTTGTAGAACACAAGCATCACAAACAAGAAATCTCGCTCTCAAATGATTCTCTCTAGTCCCGACATTTAGGCTGTGGAATATGTGGGTGTTGCTCTGGTATTGCCACGTAGCACACTCCACATTGATACTGGAGATTCCGAATGAACAACGACGACGACGACGAAGAATCTATGGAACAACCACACTAGATCCTAGATATTTCCTGAGAGGTCATATCGCTTCCGCCATGTACTTTGATCTAATATTTTTAACATTGGTATCAAAGAAATGAATTGGTTGTTCTCGATTTATATTTGTCGTGCTCGTAGTGATTTCTTTTACGGAATATTTTTTCTATGATGTGATTTTTTATTCCAATGTTTTGTAATCACGAGCTGCCGAGGTTGTTCATTGCGGTGGTAGCACTACTGCACATGCAATGGCTGTTGAAAGCAAAGGCACCATGTGAGAGCCACAGAATAGGCCGCAGCTAGGTCTGTATTGTCCACAACGGTGTGCGGCGTAGCATCCGACACCCAAGCACAGAGCCTTGCGCGCCCAAAGTGGTGCTGCGCAAGCAGCAGTGCTGCGCGACAAGCATCGCTGCAGCAGTCACAAGCAACGTCGTGGGTACACTGTTGGTGCAGTGCTCACCCATGCTGAACGTTGCACCGTGTTTAGCGCAAGGTCATGCACACCATGGAGGCGCATGCTTCTCCACAGAGGCGTTGTCCTCTGCTGCGCGCACGGTAGCACGCACCATGGTGGTGCTGCGAACTCTACTGTGCGTAGAGGAGCAGGGCTCTCCAAAACACGGTAGTAAAGCTGCCTGCTATGGATTCGGCAGCATACGTTGGCTGAGAGGGTGGCGACAGTTGAGTGTATTGCCTGGTGCATCGCGCTGCAACTGTTACTTTTGAAGCGTAGCCTACGCAGCACCGTGGTGGTGCTGCCCACCTGCACTGTGTGCAGTGCGCACCAGGTGCAGCGAGGTGCTGCTGTGCTGCGCACACCAGTGAGCGGCGAAAAAAGCCAGCACAGCGCATCGCACGCAGTTTTTGATGCTGCCATGGTGCAGCACTGTACACAGTGCAACCCAATGTATGGGGGCGGCGCTGCCATGGCTTGGTGCCTCTACCAGGACCTTCGGAGTCTTGGTTAATGGACACCCACTGCAACAGCCAACGGTTACAGTACATGTAACGAAAAAAAAAATTGAAATAGCAACTTGTAACCGTCGCCTGTAGGAGGAAGATGAACTGTGATGTTCATTTGTTTGTGATGAAGTTTGGGCTGGTTTTAAAGGGAGTTGGGCCTATTTTTTCTTAAATCAAGTTCTGGGTCTGGCCCATGTTTTTTGTTTTCGCAAAACCCATCTGTTTTAAGTAAAGGAAAACAGTTTTGGTTTAAATTATTTATGGGCTGTGGGCTTCAAAACTATTTGTTTCGGTTGAAAAAGAAAAGCCCAACTAGTTTTTTAAAAAAATGCAGTCTAGCTCATTTAAAAAATAAATAACTTAATAAAAATGCCAACTGGAAGATTTGGGCCGTGATGAGCCCAGCAGGCACAACCCTGCTTTGCAATTGGGCGCCCAAGAAGGTGCGGCCCTTTGGCTGTCCAAGAACAAAGGCATAAAATTTTGTTTTACAAAATACTTGAGTGGTGTTTTGAACCCAAGACCTCACACACAAAGACTTTAAGCTCAACCATTTGGGCTAGAGCCTATTATTGGTAAGTTTGCTGATTTTAGTTATTTATTCAGCATGTTATTATGGTATAAATGTTTTTTGAAATATTTTTGCATGTGATTATGGTTATTAAATACATGCTTGCCATGATATTTTTTTTGTCACATTTGTTTGGCATTTTATTTTACGTTATAAATAGCCTAGATTATTATTTATTGTGAATAATAATTATTTGGATCAAATGTGATGTGATCATTTTTGTACATGTATTGTGATTACATGTAAATGTATGAGCTTATTTTATCACTTGTATTGTTTGACTATTTTTTAGAACTGTCCTCAATTTTTTTTTTTTTGGATGTGATAAACTAGAGGATTAAGTAGCCCGAGTTTGATTTGTCCATGCTTATGATTGGCTTAAATTGATTTCTTCGATCAAAGAAAAAATTATTTTTTCATGTGACTAACTCGGTAGATTGCTTATCCTAGTGGGAGTATGGTTGAGATTAATTTAGGATTAATCTCCTATACGATATAAATTTGCGTGAAAATTAAGTTAGAAATTAAAAATTAGACATTGAGGCGCAAGAGATGATTAGGAAGCTTAGCGAATTTTTGATCTTGCGACATGTATTAATTATTTTTGTTCTGACTTAGATTAACGCGGCAAATTTCTTAAATGTGTGTGGAATTAGATGCGCATAGTTTAGTAACTTTGAGATAACCATGAAGAAAGCCTAGAGATTATTTATACGAGTTAATCGTCGCATTAATCTCCTCCATGAGCAATAGTTGGAAACAAATAAAGATTATTTTGAGAGTCAGATAGTCTTAGACCATCATTATTGTAAAACCTCTAAAATGTCTAGAATAAAATTGAAAGTACGCGTGGGACGCATGCACTACAATTTTTATAGAAGTTGATGGGATCAACTATCATATAGAGCTAAATCACTATTTTGCCTTTAAGAATCTTGTGGGTAATAGAAGAAATTGCGCGTTATTTTTGTAATGCAAAGATTAATTGCTCCTATATTTTGAGGTTGAGCATTATAATCTTAAAGCAATTTAGATTACTCACAGATAAGAACATACTCTCTAAAACTTGCTAGTATGTCTGGCGAGTAAGGATATTAAAATCTGAGTGTGCAAGCGTGTTGAGGACATTCTTGATTGACACATTCATTTTTTTAAAGATTTTATTAGTGTACCTTTATGTGGTATTAGCATTGGTAATCTTGCTCAAGTTTTATTTCTCTTTAGCGAGAACAGATAGGTTCTTGCAGATATATAAACTTTGGAGCACCCCTTGAGAGTAATACCAAGCATCTTGGAGGTTTGCATGGCAACTGTGGCAAAAGTCTGAATAATTAGGTATGACTTATCTAAACCTAAACTAAAAATTTTGCTCGTGGTGGCACTGATGCAAGATAGGTTTTAGGTTAAGATAATTTCTCGCAAAATTTTTTCTTTTTCCCTCCTATAGTGGATTGAAGAATATAAAAAATATTAAGTATGCAAGAAATAAAGATATATCGCTAGTTAGCAGCTAAAACGTCACATACTGTATTTGTTGCACAAAACGATGTTTTTATTAGCGCTTTTAATGCGATATTTGTGAAGTCTATACCTAATTTGATTTAAGACTTATTGAAAGTAGTGGTGTTAGTGAGAATTCCTAGAGGTTTGAAAGTTGGATGGTCACTTTTTGACTCAGTGATATTATTACTCGGGTGGGGAAATGATATACTAAAATATGCCACAGAGGCATAGGATGATGGGTGTAAAGTTTGAGAAATTGAAAATTTTCTCGCTAATGAGATCACTCTCCTTGGTTTAGTAGAGTCAAAGAGAAAAGGCAATATGAGCATTTTCTATGTGAAAGTTCATATACATGCACACTAAGGACTTTGATAATAAATATGTTGTTTCATCATATAAATGCGATCCAAAACTTTTTTTATGAAAATATATTTTTCAGTTAAAATTTTTCCGAAATCGAAATCGTATGAGTTATATGATGAAAACAATTATCTCGCAGTATATTGACTTGCTGAGAATGGTGTTATAAATGAATTATGGCGCAAAGCAGTTGTTACATCACACTTGGGTTGATGTAATATAGGTTGCAGCCTTAATTCTGATTTGTCGCCCTTAGATCGAGTTCATTCGCTTTTGAGAAAGGCTGAGTGACTATTTTGTGCAAACGTGAATTCTATTAAAAGTTGAGAGGATCTAAGCTTGATTTTTTTTTAGTTGAGTCAAGAAAATTACTCGTATTTTCGGCGAGGGTGGGGAATTGTGGATTTTTGTAACACT
The DNA here is from genome assembly GCA_022457165.1 of Juglans mandshurica. NCBI lineage: Eukaryota > Viridiplantae > Streptophyta > Magnoliopsida > Fagales > Juglandaceae > Juglans > Juglans mandshurica. Next base: position 17,002,029 of record CM039632.1, read on the forward strand.
TATTTTTGGAAAGAACGTTTTCATCACATTTCATTCCACATTACCTTAACCTTAATTTTTTTTCAAAATTCTTTTTATAAGATTGCCGAAAATAGTGGGAGTAATTCAACAACTAGTATGAGTATACCTTTGAGTTAAGGTGTACCATTAGTGATAGTGACTTCCAAAAGTTATAGAATATAAGGATCCTCATAAATAGCGTGGTAGCTTTATATCAATATTCTTTCGTCGTTTAGAGACTGGAAGAGAATATTTGTAATATGACTCCGCTAAAGGTATTGAATTCACATAATAGGAATCTCAATATAGAATCTTAAATTTGCTTCACTTATATGATCCAACCTGAGGTTGTTGATCTAATTGATAAATGAAAAGTGGAGTTGATAAAGGTATAGATCCATCTCTTGGCACTAATTGAATTGCATTTAGATAGCTATTGATCGCATATTTATTGAAACTTTTCTTGAATGTGTTAAATAGCTGATTCTCATAGGATAATTAGATGGTTGGCTTTTGTGATGTTTAGGCATGAAGTACCTGGAGCGCATGATTGTTGCTAGTACTATTTTGGTACAGAAAGCGAATGCATGATGCTGGTGTTGTTTACATGCGGCCTCAACAAACCATCTATTCAAAGATATTCAATGTATCTAGTCGTTTTTTTTTTTTTGTTATTAAACGACCTATTAAATAAAATGAGATTCTTTGAACGTTGTTGACAATATTAGAAAAGTGTCATCATAAGAGATATTGTGAACTGATTATCTTAGATAATTAATTGTCGCCTAATAAGAGGTTTTCCATACTATGAGGTGATGGACATGGGTTTGTGAAAACAAGAGCTGTTTTTTTAGGAAAACAGTTTCTAGAAGCTCTTGTTCAAAATCCATAAACGATTAATGAGATGGAAAATATTAAAGAATCTAATTTTGCCTATACTATTTGGTGTTTCCATTATGGTTTGCTCATGGGAGTTAGAGGTTAAGTTTTTGTTAGAAGGTAAATATGGCTTACTTGGTTAAGTGAGTTTGTGATGCGATTGTCGTTAATAGCAACGACTAGACTATTATGATTGTCTTTGGGGGTAAAGGCCTTAATTGCTTTAACCTTAATGAAAAATAAAGTATGGTTATCTCACATGCTTTTGTTGAGTACAAGAGATTTAAATGAAACATTGAAGTCGCAAATTAAGTTTGCTGAATAACATTTGTGGTCAATTTGTAGATTCTTAAAAATCGCAGTTAGACTTGCTGACTAAAATCTACGGCTTATATTGTGAGTTTGACCTAAATGAGATTCGTGATGAATCATCGCTGACTTCATGATTGTGGACATCTTTTATATGTAAAATTTGAGTCTCTTGGTAGGAACATGTTTTGGAAAGTTACTATACATTAGAATGCGCATGGAGAGAAATGGTTATTAAACACCACTTGAGAGTTGTGGTTTAATAATTTGTTGTTGACCATGTGATTTCTCTGTACCTCATGGTATTGCTCGTCATGCACATGATACTGATGTGTTCTATGATCATGTGGCGTGATTGGAAGCATTCTTTGGTATGCACACACATTCACCATAAATTTAGGAGTTATGGTGAAAAAGGTATATTGACAGGTTTAGATCGGCTCACTCACACAAGCGATCGCCTTTGGTGCTACAAAGAGGTAGCGAGCAAATATGAGACAATGTGTTACTCGGTACTTGTCCGGAGAGGGATAAGTTGGAAGACACAAAAGATATGTCACCTTAGTGGAAGCTAAGATGAGGTCTAAGGATCGTGCATGGTTACCCACATACCATGTAGCCTGTGGTTTAGCCAAATGCGAGATCCTCTTTGGCGCTTTGGATAGCGAGCAAATGGAGGAACTCGGGTTAGACGCTGAGATAGCGACTAGACTAAGATCTGTACGGTGAATTGAGAATAGATATACGCTCTTTCTTCGGAAAGAGAACTCCACCGTAGCATGTATTTCATACTACATGTGCTTTTACGACCAACAGTAGAGGTGAGTGAATGATTCCCTGCTTCCTCACCGTGTGAGTCTTGTGGGTCATAATTGATGACCTTAATTTATTTATGCCCTTAGGAGACTTTTGACTATGTCACGAGGTTGATGTTTTAGTGTTTGCTACTTTGGCATGTTATCTATGGCCATGAATGATGCGGTCTAAAGAGGCATTGCTGGGAAAGCGACTGGACTGAAACTAAATGACATGAGCGTGAAGGGAAGACTATTTGGTAACACATCGATAATGGTGTGTACTCATTGCCGGCAAGTTATGTTGCTTCTTGGGAGTTGCAATATAGTTGTGAGTACATCATGTTTTGTGGAGATTGAGCATTGCTCTGAGTCATTTAGACTCGAGAGGGATTAGGGATGCTTAGTCTGATGTGACCAAATGAGTCGGGGCATAACGAGACATTTTTTTAGGGATGTTGCTATGCTGGTCTTCTCTAGGAGAGATTTAGTATAGTGCTCCCATTTTTCTTTTACAGATGTGCTCGATGGTCGCATGGCCTATTTGTCAGTATGAACAAGATTGAGAACATATTGAGGGATGCAGACCTGGGGTCTTACCCACTATATGTGAGTGGGAGATGTAAGAAAGGGGCACCCATAGTGGGCACCCCTTCACCTTCTCTTGGTGGTTATGAAGTGGTTCTTAAACCACTTCATGAGACTTGATGATTGGCCATTAAGGGCCAGCCGGGGGTTACACTTAGAGGGGCTATTTACATAACCTCTCTCCCCTTTGTAGAACACAAGCATCACAAACAAGAAATCTCTCTCTCAAATGGTTCTCTCTAGTCCCGACATTTAGACTGTGGAATATGTGGGTGTTGCTCTAGTATTACCACGTAGCACACTCCACCATCGATACTGGACATTCCGAATGAACAACGACGACGACGACAAAGAATCTGTGGAACAACCATACTAGATCCTAGATATTTCCTAAGAGGTAATATCGCTTCCGCTGTATACTTGATCTAGTATTTCTAATACTTTGTGTTGCATTCTCTCCTTTATACCAAAAACTTTATCAAATCCCTATTCCACCGCCTCACCCTTTTAAAAATGAAATAACACTCACCTTATCCAAAAAGGAAAGGACTCCCAGATTTCCCCGTACCAAATAAAGTTAAAAGAGTAATCTAATCATAAATAAATATTAGCTATTATACATAGAGTAATGCTAGAGAGAAACCACTATAGCAGTGCACACTTTGCACTCACTGCGTGGCTGCTTCTAGTTGATTGTTTCCAACACTCACTTGGGGAGATGTGTGGTCTATATGATGCCACATCATGTGTGCAAAATAGATGCTCCCAATAATGGCTTCTATCTATATTTATTCTTATACATAATATAATACAGAAGACTTGATACGGCTGCCCTGGTGTGTTGTCAACTATTTTGATCAAGTCTTCGCAGATAAATAAGACAAAGAAATTTAAAAATTAAAAGGAAAAAAGAAAATAGAAGGTGGAGGAAAAAAAAGAAAGAAGTAAAAAAGCAGCAAGTCCAAACTCAAAAAAAGAAGAGTGGCACACTGGCACGGCTCCCAGTTACCTATCGTTTGTTATAGGAATTTTTTATTTTTTATTTTTGCTTTTTTTGCTTTTTCATTCATGTATTTTTTAACACTTTAAAATACTTGAAAAAAAATAAAAAATCACTTGTGGAATGGAATGGCAATTAAAAAAAGCGAAGTTACATGAGATTCAGCAATGCTACGAGCAAAGAAGCTTACGTGAACTTGCATGAGATTGAGCAATGCTACGAGCAAAAATGCACTGGAATTACAAACTATTTTCTATACGTTGCCCCCAGAATTACATGAAATCACCATCACATACATGCACACAGATTACTGGGGGCCAAGCCCAAAGCAAGGGCAAAGTCGGTCAACGCTAATACTTTTAATTTCTTAATCGATTTTGTAAAAGAATTTTTTTTTTTTCTTTTTTTTTTAGATTTCTCAAGCTGCAACCTTGGACGATATGAATGTCTTCGTCCGGTCACATCAGTGCAATCGTAAACAGGTAACAGAATCTCTTGATTTTTTTTTTTTTTTTTGGTAACTTACCGGTGAATATTTGAGAGGATAATATATAGGATATTACTTATTCTCATCTATTTATTATTATTTATTTTTTTAAATCGTTTTTTACTTAATAATTAAAAAGTGACTATTAATAAAATTGTATATTTTTTTAATTTTTTTTAAATTATTAAAGATGTTAAGAAAATAATCAACGATAGTTGAATTATTAAGAAAAAATTAAAAAATATATATAATTTTATTAATAATCACTTCTTTAACTATTAAGTAAAAAATAATTTAAAAAATAAAACTAATAATAAATAGATGACAATAAGTACTATCCTATCATTATAGTGTATTGGTTGGGATTTTCCAGAGTTGTATGACTTTGCAGTTTGCTAACTCTATGATGGTTGAATATTGAGGAGAAATGTTTACACAAATATTAAAGAGTGAGTATCGACAAATTTCGGATGATGAATTCCTCAAAAGCTTTATAAAACTGATAGAAAGCTCCAAAAATACCATATTGGGACTTATTATAAATCAACCTAGACTAAATTAAGGCAAATATGTTTATTTAAAAAAATAATTGATAGAAAAAGTATCCTCTCTGGCTCTCGAGCAGAGGTGGAGTTTTGGGGGGAAAGTTTGTTGAGGTAGTTACGTCTGTCTGAAAAGGAATCTTGCCGGTACACGACGGCTGAGAGGGGCGGAGGCATGGAGGGACTGGAGGATATGTATGAGAATCTCCGTCTGACGGAGGAGGAGAGCTCTCTGATAGAGTTTGGAGGAATGGAGAAAGGGATGAGTGAAAAAGGAGAAAAGAGCCTTGTTGGGAAAATCTGGTTGGATAGGCGGATTGGGAAAGATTTTGTGGAGTCTACGATGGCAAAAGTTTGGAGGGTGAGCAAACCGGCAAAGTTCCAGGAGATCGGGGTCAATACATTTATCATTTCCTTCTCAAACCACGCAGATAAGGTTAGAGTGCTAGAAGGGCGCCCATGGTTATTTGATAATCATCTCTTCGCACTTAAGTTGTTTGATGGACTGGCGCAAGCACAATCCCTTGAGTTTGAGACAGAGGTGTTTTGGGTACAAATGCTGAACTTACCACTGGGTAGTATGAGTAAAGAATGTGGAACGAAGATAGGAAGCTCGGTTGGAAGGGTGCTGGAGGTCGACGTACAGGAAGATGGTATTGGCTGGGGAAGCTCATTGAGGGTGAGGATCGAGATCCCAATCAAACAAGCCATTACTAGAGGCCGAATGGTTGCTGTGGAAGGTAAGAAAGTCTGGGTTAATTTTAAATACGAAAAGCTACCTCGATTGTGTTTTGATTGTGGGTGTTTGATTCATGGTGATTCTGGTTGTGGTATGAATGGGGAGGGAATGGAGAAGGGGTCTCAATATGGGGCATGGTTGCGAGCTGAAAGATTTCCTAAGGGAGGTACCTGGAGGACTGTCTCCTCTCGAGAGAACAGATCAGGGGAAAAACATTTTGATAGAGGAAATGTAGGGGAGAATAGCAGAAAGGGGAAGGGGGAGGGAGTAGTCATTGAGAGGGTAGGGGAAATACAATCCTCAAAAGAGGGGGGAGGGCTAGAGAGTGGGGGTACGGTAAATGAAGAAAATTCAATAGTAAAAAACAGAGAAGATGAAGGGGAGAGAGAGGTTATGAGTTCTTTACTTCCTGGGGAGTATATGGAGAAGCAGAAAGAAGGTGATGAGGGCGTGGATGGGGAAGAGGGGTCTGCCCAACTTATGAAGGAAATTGTAAAAGAGGAAGAAAAGAATAGTTATGGGGGTAGATGGAAGAGGAGGGCAAGGGAAAGAAGTGTGAATGTTATGGCTGGATTACAAAAGGTGACAAAGAGAAAGTTGCTAGGTGAGGGTCTGAAAGAGGAAGTGAAAAAAATAAAAGTAGATAAGGGTGGGAGTCAGGTGGAAAATACTCAAGTGGAAGCAACCTATGTATTGGCGGAGGCTGTGAGGCAGCCCCGCCAGCAGCCATGAAAATCTTAAGCTGGAACTGTCGGGGGCTTGGCAACCCCCGAACAGTTCAATCCCTTTATGTAACAGTAAGGGATATGCGGCCAGACATTATTTTTTTAATGGAAACTAGAATGACAGTGAATAAAGGTGCTTTGGCACTGAGAAAGTTGGGATTTGAAGGATGTGTGGGGGTGGACTCGAGGGGTAAAAGTGGAGGTCTTCTTCTATTGTGGAGGTTAGAGGAGATGGTTAGTTTGATTAATTTTTCTTGCAGGCATATTAATAGTTGGATTGATGAAGGGGAGGGGGGAAATAAATGGTTACTCACAGCTTTTTATGGCCATCCGGATTCAAACAAAAGAAAAAGCTCATGGGATTTACTCTCATCTTTTAATCCTGGTAGGCATAAGGGGTGGTTGGTGATTGGGGACTTTAATGAAATAGTGAGCAACAATGAGAAAGAAGGGGGTAGAGACAGAAGGGAGGAGCAAATGGAGGGTTTCAGAAGGGTACTTGAAGATGGTTGTTTGACAGATTTGGGTTGGAGGGGCAGTAAATACACTTGGTGCAATGGGCAAGAAAGGGAGTCCCTCATTAGAGAAAGGCTGGATAGAGCTGTAGTAAACCACTGTTGGAGAAATAATAATGTTCAAGCCAGGGTGGACATTCTGCCTGCTGTGTGCTCAGATCACAGCCCCTTATTTTTGTCTTTTAACAGATATGTTAAAAAAGAAGCCTATCGAAGGGGCAACTGCTTCAAGTATGAGTTAAGTTGGGATTTGGAGGAGGGCTGCAGAGAGGTTATCAAAGAAGTATGGGAGAGGGAAAGAGGACAGATGAGACCACAAGAGATTTTCCTCAACAAACTATCAAGGTGCAGGGGGGCTCTGAGTCAGTGGAGGAAAGGGAAGCTGAAGGAGAGTACTCAAGAGCTAAAAGTTAAAATGGAAGAATTAAAAAAGTTACAGGAGAGTGAAGGCCCTGTACAGATGGCTCTAATAAAAGCTAAAGGGAAGGAAGTAGAAAGCTTGTTAGAACAAGAAAATCTGAAATGGAAGGTTAGAGCAAAGAAACATTGGCTGCAACAGGGAGATAGGAATACTAGGTATTTTCATACCTGTGCTTCTCAGAGGAGAAGAAAAAATGCAATAGTGAAAATTAAAGATGAGGAAGGGAGAGAGGTACACGGTGAGGAGCTGATGAAGGGGTCCTAAGTGGTTATTTCCGAGGGGTTTATACTTCCTCAAATCCCACTAGTAAGCAGGTGGAAAAATGCATGAAGGGGTTAGAGCAAAAAATTGATGAGGGTAAAAGGAGGAAGATGGAAAAACAGTTTCTACCAGAAGAGGTGGAAAGGGCCTTGAAACAGATGTCAGCATTAAAGTCACCAGGTGCAGATGGGTTTGGAGTGGGCTTCTACAATAACCATTGGGAGGTGGTGGGGGAGGAGACTTGTGTAGCTGTGTTAGAGTTTTTAAATGGAGGGAAAATGAGTGTGGGGTTTAATCATACACTAATTGCTCTAGTCCCTAAGGTTAAAACACCCAGCTCAGTTAAGGAATATAGACCAATAAGCCTATGTAATGTCTCTTATAAGCTGATTTCTAAGGTGCTAGCAAACAGGATTAAAGAGGTACTGCAAGGGTGTATTTCTCTTAATCAGAGTGCGTTCATCCCTGGAAGATTAATCTCTGATAATATATTAATTGCTTATGAGCTGCTGCACTCTATGAAAACAAGGAAAAAAGGAAGAGTAGGATGTATGGCAGTGAAATTGGATATGGCAAAGGCCTATGACAGAGTGGAGTGGGATTTTCTAAGAGCTATGCTGTTGAAGCTGGGGTTTGGAGAGAGGATGACGAATCTGTTAATGGATTGTGTTACTTCAGTTACCTATCAAGTCCTCCTTAATGGGAAACATGGCCAGATGATAAAACCCTCTCGGGGACTTAGGCAAGGGGACCCTTTGTCCCCTTACCTGTTCTTGATTTGTGCTGAGGGACTAAGCCATATGTTGAATAAAGCAGCTCAAGAGGGGCAGATAAAAGGAGTTACAGCAAGTAGAGGGGGAACAAAGGTCAATCATCTCATGTTTGCGGATGATTGTGTAATCTTTTGTAGAGCTTTAACAGAAGAATGGAGAAGAGTTGACTACATACTGGGCAGCTATGAAATGGCATCAGGTCAGACCCTCAACAAACAGAAAACTACCATCTTGTTCAGCTCAAATACCAAGAAACCAATAAAGGAGGAGGTGGTTAAGGAGATAGGTGCAAGGGGATGTGATAATTATGAAAGATACCTTGGACTTCCAGCAATGGTTGGTAGAGCCAAGTATAAAACCTTCCAAAGTATAAAGGAAAGAGTTTGGCAAAAGATACAAAATTGGAAAAATATTTTGTTATCCAAAGCTGGAAAGGAGATAATGATTAAAGCAGTCCTTCAAGCTATCCCAACATACTCAATGAGTGTATTTAGACTGCCAAAAAAGCTTTGTTATGACATTGAAGCTATTATGGCAAGATTCTGGTGGAAACAAGGGAATAAAGACTCGGGTATTCATTGGAAGAGCTGGGAAAAAATGGGAGAGTCAAAAACAGTGGGTGGGCTTGGTTTCAGGGATATGGAGGTTTTTAATATAGCTATGTTGGCTAAGCAGGGATGGAGACTCATGAAGATGGAGAACTCTCTTGTTTCAAAATTTTTTAAAGAAAAGTACTTTAAGGATTCTAAGTATACAGATGCAAAGTTGGGGTTGATGCCTTCCTATATATGGAGAAGTTTGTGGTCAGTGCAGGAGGTTGTGAAGAATGGGGTGAGATGGAGGGTAGGGGATGGGAAGGATACAAGGATTTGGGGTCAAAAGTGGTTGCCTAGGCAAACTTCTTTTTCTGTCCAGTCTCCTATAAGCTTGCTTAGATCAGATGCAAAGGTGAGAGAACTGATTGATGAGGAAAAGATGGAGTGGAAGGCTGAGCTGATTCATGAAATCTTTAATGAAGAAGAGGCAGCAGTAATTTGTGCAATACCTCTTAGTAAAAGGGGAGGAGGTGATAAACAGATTTGGGGTCTAACAAAGGATGGTAAGTACTCAGTTAAGAGCACTTACCATAATGAGATTCAAAAGTGCAAAGAAAGGAAAGGGCAAGCTTCATGTTCTCAAGGGAAGAAGGATATATGGAGGAATGTATGGCAGCTGTCAGTGCCAGGGGGCTGGAAGCACATGATTTGGAAGGCTTTGCATAACATTTTGCCCACTAAACTGAACCTCTACAAGAAAAGAGTTATTAATGATCCAAGATGTCCAATTTGCTTGCAAGGAGAAGAATCTGTAGTCCATGTTTTGTGGACCTGTCCTGCCTCTTCAGATGTATGGGCAGAAAGGGGGAGCTCTTTGCACAAATGGAACTCAGAAGGGGATGATTTTGTGGAGCTTTGGTTAAAAATGGTTAAGGGGCTGCCTCAATCTGAGCTGGAAAGAGGAGTGGCCATAATGCACTCGATTTGGACTAGAAGAAACAAATGGGTGTTTGACAGCTGCTTTTCTAGCCCTTTTAGTGTTATGAGAAAGGCTCAAGTCTGCTTAGATGAATTCCAAGAAGCACAAAGAGAGAGTATATCAGTTGGGAGGAAGATGGAAAGACCTCAGCAGAGAAGATTTTGGCAAAAACCCGAAGAATTAAGTGTCAAAGTGAATTTTGATGCGGCTTTGGACCAAAATAAAAAGCTTATGGGAGCAGGGGTGGTAATAAGGGACTGGAGGGGGGATGTCCTGGTATCCTTATGTGCTCAATTCAGGTATGTTACCTCTCCTTTCATAGCAGAATGTAAAGCACTGGGTAGGGCGGTAGAGCTGTGTAAGGAGTTGGGTTTCTATAAGGTTTGGTTTGAAGGGGATGCAAAGGGGGTGGTGGACGGGGTGAATAAGGAAGAGGAGGATGAATCATGGGAGGGTCAAGCGGTGGGGGATCTACAGAAGGAACTTAGAGGCTGCAGAGGGTGGAAACTGACTTTTATTCATAGAGATTGTAATGAAGTGGCACACTGTCTCGCTAAAATTGGACTGTCTATAGAGATGGAAAGGGTGTGGATGGAATGTGTCCCACCTGAGGTTGTTCAAAAAGTTGTAAATGACAAACATTGTAATCAGTTGAATACTTAATGGAAAAGGAAACATACAGAGGTTTATTTCAAAAAAAAAAAAATAATAATAATTGATAGTGTGCCGGTGGGTATTTTTACAGAACATCACCTCCAAATTTCAAAAGGAATTAATAATACAAATTCGCAAAATAATCTCAACTAATTATAGATTTTTTTTTTTTTTTTGTATAATTCACTTTCCTAATTACTCCAAAATGGAGTCAAGATTAACTCAAAAAGCAGAATTCCCGTCGAGCTGGCTGCCGTTGGCTGTGGAGAGGTGGTTTCCATCGAGTCCTAGGAATACATTCAGAAGCCTCACATCTCTCTCTAGTCTCTATGGGATTTGGTTTCTGTTGGAGAAAGAAGCATCAGACAGCCAAGGAAAAAGTAAAATACACAACACTCGGCCAAACAGAAGAACAAAATGTAAAAATGACCATCATGCCAAAAAATATTGGGCGATAACTCACTACAATAAAATTGCTTATTTGTGGCCATTTAATTCCAACGAAATGACTATTTACAGCTAAAATGAGTCTGTTTTTATTACAAATAGTTTTTTTGCCACAATTAAATGGCCACTAAAACCCGTTTTTCTTGTAGTGGTACTACTTTTATAATAGAGAATATATATATCATTCTTTTTATGTTTTTTTTCATAAAAAAATTCATTCATTGAAACAATAAACAAGTCCTTACAAATATCGCTTTTATCAAACCAAACGGCTTGAGATACAAAAGGAGGACACTCCCACCACATCTCTATATCACTAATACTCCATGCATGTCTAGCTAGTTGATGTGCCGCCGAGTTACCCATCCTGTTGACAAGCAAAACTTTAATTTCTTGAAAACAATTCATCAATCTTCTAATATCTTGTAGAAGAAAATCAAAATCTGTGCAATATTCAACATGATTATTCAAAGCATCAACAAGAATTAAACAATCAGTTTCAAGCACAATCTTCAGAGCACCCCATTGAACACACATTTGTAACCCCCTTAACATAGCAATAGCCTCAATAAACTCAAAAGAGACCACTTCCCTTTCCAACTTACTGCAAGCAACTAACACATCACCATTTTGGTCCCATAACAACACTCCAATACCAGCTGTTTGTCGGTCATGAAAAGTTGCCCCCATCAACATTCAATTTGAGAAAGCCTATAGAAGGAGGTTGCCAATAAATCACCTTAGTAAGTTGAGTAGAAAAAACATCAAAAACCTGAATCTTCTTGAAAGTAAATTTCGAAGATAAAGCCTTATTAACCACCACCTGTAGTCCAAGAGAGACCTTTTCATAAATATACACATTTCTTCTATACCATAGAGCCCATGCAAAAGCAAGGAAAGTTGCCAAACTTTCTTCTGAACCTTCAACTCGAGTCATATTGGCTAGATCCCAAAAACTGCAATTTAACACCACAGTCTTAAACAAACTTATCTGCTGTGAATAAACCTGAGTGGCTTCTGAACAATAAAACACTGCATGAGCAACATCATCTACTTCCTTTCCACAAAACAAACAAGTATCATTATCAACAACAAACTTGTGTTTTAAATTTTTTAAAGTTGACAACTTTTCTAAACAGGCTTTCCAAGGAAAAAGCTTCATCTTCTTTGGCAATTTCAGATTCCACAAACATTTCCAAAAAATAGTTGCATTGCTATTTCCCAAACCTTCCCCCTACCCTAAGTTTCAGATTTTTGAAGTATCCGATATGCACTTCTTACCAAATACATACTAGTTCGCTCATGTATCCAGAAAATAGAGTCTTCTATACTATCACAAACATTCAGTTTCAAAATCTGGAGCACCTCATTTGGATTGAAGAGAGCCCCTAATCTATCAACATTCCACCATCTTGTATGCTCATCAATCAAAGAAATAACCCTCATATCTGCATCAACACTTGAAAAATCAAAATAAACAGTAGATAGATTAATACCCGGTAACCAAGAGTCCTTAAAAACTCTTATATTCATTCCATTTCCCACACGCCACCTACATCCTTCCTTTAAGATGGAGTTACTAGCTTCCCAAATCCCCTTCAGATATAAGAAGAACGCAGTCTAGCTTTTGCCTAAAAAAAACTAGTATTGGGAAAATACTTAGCTTTGTACACTTTAAATAAAAGTGAATTTTCGTTCTTCAAGAGTCGCCAACCTTGTTTAGCTAAGAGAGCTAAATTAAAGAGCCATAAATTTTTAAAACCTAAGCCCCCCTGAAATTTTGAATCACATAACTTCTCCCAACTAATCCAATGAATTTTCCGTTCTTGAGATTGATTTCCCCACCAAAAGTGGGTCATCATCCTTTCTAACTCTGAACAAAAAGATTTGGGAAATAGGAAACAACTCATAGCATACGCCGTAAAAGACATTGCTACAGCTTTAAGCAAAACCTCCCTCCCTCCTTGTGACAATATATTTCCTCTCCAAGTTTGTAACTTCGGCCATAGTCTTTGTTTAACACTAGAAAAAGCTTCTTTCTTTGATCTACCCACCATTAGAGGAAAGCCCAAATACTTTTCAAACTGTTGTGTATGACTCCCCCCTCCCCCAAAAAAAAGCTGCATAATTTGACCCTTTAATCCTTCCTGAACATTTCGGCTAAAAACCTGGTTGTCTTATCCTTATTAATAGATTGGCTAGAAGCTTTCTCGTAAGTACTCAATTAAAGCTAAAGCTTCTCATTTGTAACCACAACGGCTCTACAAAACATGACACTATCATTAGCAAATAACAAATGGTTAACTCTTGGAGCACCCCTACAAATTTTAATCCCCTCAACAACCCCCTACTAACCTCCCTTTTCAACAAACTGATTAAACCTTCAGTACACAAGAGAAACAGATGAGGAGACAATGGGTCTTCTTGTCTAATTCCTCGACTTGGAATAATATGCCCCTTTGGATAGCCATTGACTAGTATGGAGAAAGAAACGGTTCTAACGCACTTCATGACTAAACTTATCAAACCTTGAGCAAAACCAAGAGCCTCCATCATTTTCTCCAAAAAAAGCCACTCCATTCTATTGTATGCCTTACTCATATCAAGTTTAATTGACATGAATCCCTTTCTTCCCTTTTTCTTATACCTCAAAAAATGCAACATCTCATATGCAATCAAGATATTATCAGATATTTGTCTATCTGGTACAAAAGTAGATTGGGTTTCTGAAATGAAAAAATCTAGAATTACTGTCCCCCTCTCTCAGCCACAAGACCCAAGATCTTTGTTTCCACATAATTTCATCTCGCTCAAGCCACTTTTGGACCTCATCTCTTGCTTGTTGCTGTTCTTTTACTGAAAAACCAGATGGACCAGCGACTTGCAAAACTTCCAATCTCCTTTTAGCACCAGCTAATTCCTTTTGCACATTCCCAAAAGAACTTTGATTCCAATGTCCCAAATCAGAGGCACATTTGGAAATGGAATCCATGACTTTAGTAAGTGAAGGAGAACCTTCCATTTGATCCCAAGTTCTTTTTATAATACTAGTACATTCCCTCTCCCACATGGCTTCAAATCTAAACAATTTCCTATGACGTCGTTTTATAAATCCACCATCTGAACCCCACCACAAAGGGATATCATCTGAATAAGAGGTTACCCCATGCTGAACCCACATATTATGAAACAAATTACACCACAAAGAATTACCAAGAAAATGTTCTAATCTTTCACTAATTAAACCCCCACCTTCCCTCCTATTACTCCACGTGAACTGGACTCAAATAAACCCCAAATCTCTCAAATGACACATTGATAACACATCTCTAAAATCCTCCAACAGTTTATCTGATCTTAACCTGCCTCCATACTTCTCACTGTGATAAAGAATTTCATTAAAATCCCCAAAGATTAGCCAAGGGGACAAACAACCAGAACCCAAATTCTTTAACAACTGCCAAATCGAATGCCTCTTACTGGAATCTGGATGACCATACACACCAGTCAGAAAACATTTCTCTCCATTAACACCCGTAAACCCAGCATGAATATGATGTTTTGAGAAATTCACAATGAATAAATCTATCTCATCTCTCCACATCAGAGCTAAACCTCCACAACGACCCACACAATCCACAACAAAGCAATTACTAAAACCAAATTTGAATTTACAAAGATCAAATTGTGGTGAAGACAATCAGGTTTCTTGCAAAAAACAAATATCAGGAGCTTCCTTCATGACCAAATCAAGAACGGTTTGGATCCCTCGTGGGTTCCCAAGCCCACGAGGATTCCAGCTGAAAATTTTCATGACATCCGGCGGGGTTGTACCACAGATACCGCCGATATCTCAGTAGAAATAAAAAGCGCACCTTGATCTGCCACCACCGAACGCCTTTTCGCATTGTGCTCCTCATCTGCAATTTCTTCCACAGCCTGTCGCTTCTTGCCTTTAACTTTTTCTTTCTGTAGACACCCCACAACGATGGCCTCTCCTTTAGCGACCTCCTTCCCATCTGAACCCTTACTCTGTGACAATGCCCCTTTAGGTCTTGGCTTTCGACAAACTGAAGACAGCCTTTGAAAAGTTACCCGCAGTTGATGGGCCTGCATCAAGACAGTTTAGACTAAAACCCATTGGTGCATCCAAGCCCAAGCCCATATAAAAGACCTCTTCAATAGGAATGTCAGTCAAATGATCTTCATCCACTACCCCATCCTTCCTCACAGAGTCACAATTTCCCAACTGCTTATCATCTGGTACCCCTAGGTTCACGGGGGCATTTGTGACCTCCATAATTTTCTCCGAAAAAATATCCACTGCTTCCGTAACCGTAAGTAACTCACCCTACCTCCCGCAGGAACAGTTGTAACTCCCTGCGAATTATCCGCAACCCCGTAACTGCCATGAATACTGCCTGACGGACTAACAGCCGCCGTCGCCACTTGGGATTTCCTGGTTGAGGTTGGCTCAGACTTCTGTGCCTCAAAACCCTTCGCTCCCCCTCTCCGATCAGCTGAGTAACCAGCACGAAGCCATTGTCCATACGGAAGATCTTCAACCTTCAAGTTTGCCACTGCAAATGCATCACACTCACGCTGAGTATGACCCACCAAACCACAGTGATAGCAAAAGTCAGGCAATCTTTCATAAGAAAAACGTAGTAAACAAGACTGGCCATCCCCTACACCCATACGCTTTTGCCTTAGCAATGGCTTGGATATGTCCAAATTCACTTTCATTCTCATGTATTCACCCCACTCCATTTCTCCCACATCCAAATCCACTGCCAATACCTCTCGCAACGTATCCCCAACCAGTATACCAACATATGCATTTCGAGCCATTGAGGTAAATCATGTATACATACCCAAAATGATGCATGAACTAACTCCAGATTGCCCATCTGCAACTTTCCATCAAAATCCTTCATGAGAATCAATTGTTTATCAAAAGTTCAAGGACCCTCTCGCATCACTTTAGCCTTATCCTGAGCATCTACAAATTCAACCATGATGAACACAGAGGTTAAGTCACGAAACTTGACTCCCTTAACTGGTCTCCATACCTTTCGTATTGTTTGTTTAAAAGCATCATGATTATAATGCTTCCTGGTTAGCAGTTTCATGATGAAACAATTTTCACCCCTTTCGAGTACTTCCTCCACCTTACGAACGTCCAAAGAAATCTCCTCACTCTCCCTTTCTGTCAAAGACACATTAGCATACAAGTCCTCAATATCGTCAGCCATCCTTCAGTAGAACTCGTACTAGAGACGAGAAGAGAAAAAAACCTCCACACAGGTACTCAGAGAGAGAACCTAGAGAGGAACAACATACTTTTTCTTCAATTGGCTGTGTGTTCAAAAGTGGTATTGTCGTACATTATATATATATATATATCATTCTTACCTGAAATACAAGCTCCCAATTCAAAATCCAAAGTATGCTGATGGTTGGATCATGAACATGGTTTAATTGACACATTTGACCTTGAACGTCAAAACGAGTGTAGAAACAAAGTCCAGAACTGGATTAAATTACCTGATTTATGGGTAAAAATGCCAACAACGAGCAAAACCAGACTCTGAACCCATTTTTAGAGCCTCATCTGATCCAAGACAAAACGTCAACCTAGACCTCCAAACCAAAGCCTTTTGAAATTAGATGAACCAGAAAGCCAAAACTACCAAGCAAATGTCATATGCAATCATATCATAGATTCATAATAGCCAACAAACTTTAGAAAAAATCGACACTACATGGATAATGTAGGGATAAGAACTTATAAACCTGCATAAATTCTTCACATGCACAACACATCTTTGATATTCTATTATTCATTTTTATTTTTTTCTGGTTTCTATTTTTTTAGGCCAACAAATGCACAACATTAACTAACCAAAAATGGAAAAACATCGTCTTTACAAACAAATGAAGGACCCCTTCAATCCCACTATGCACATTCTACCCATTGTCCATTTCTAGATGCCTATCAATAAAATATTATGCAGTATAATTCAAGAGAGGCTCAAATAGATGAAGCACATGGGTTGCAAAATATAAAAGCAAAAGGAAGAGTGGGCAAGCGGGAAAAAAAAAAAAAAGACAACAGCTTTACTTGAAAAAGGTAGAGTATTGCGTAGGGGCTTTTGGGTCTATGGAAGACACGCACATGAGAATTTTTTTCGCCTGACTGAGTGGGGGGCATGGGAAGTGGGAAACCAATAAAAAAAAAGGGGGAAGTGCGGCACTGGGCACGGAACCAAAATCAAGGGAAAGAAAAAATAAAAAGGCATGCTGGGATGCACTCATGCTGGGAGAAAGAAAGAATTGGCCAACAAACGGGCGTGAACAATGCGGAAAGAAAAGAAAAAAAAGCAGCAGTTTGCTTTTCAGCATGTAATGGCTAGCCCCATGATTTGTAATTAAATAGTCTAAAAGCTCATGAAAGAGGGGGAGACAGATAATATAAAAGGGCTCTTGGACAGACGAAGGAGGAGAGTTTTTTTCGGAGTTTCTAGGTTCCTCTAGGGAACGGGAGTAGTTTACCTTACGAGTTAGTTTTTTTTTCGAGTGTTTCTTTTAGAGTTATTCGGGTTGGAGAACGCAGGATGGCTCTTCTCCCCGCAACTGCCTCTGCCGAATGGGTCTCACTAGTTTCTACACCATAGCGCCGCCGTACGCCATCCCCACGCCACCGCACCACCACCACTGAGCTCATCTTCCTCCGGCGACCACCCCCATGGACCCAAGCCACCGTCAAAGCCCCCACGGCAACCCTATTCTCCCTGCAACTCTCTTTCCCGAATGGGTCTCATACGGTTTCTCCACCATTCCGCCGCCGTACGCTGTCCCCACGCCACTGCACCACCACCACCGAACTCCCCTTCCTCCGGCGACTACCCCATGCTCTTATAGCCACCCATAGCTCCTCCTTCTTCCCCCACGCATGAACCCATCTCTCACAGCAAATCCCTCTCTCTCTCTCTCTCCAAACCAAAAACCCACAACCAAATAAAGTCTTTAAACGAAGGAAGGGAAGCAAAAAAATATGAAATCCACTAAGTTAGCATCAGGTTTGTTTCTACATTCGTACAGGGGGAAAAATGGAAACGAAGATGCAAAAATATGTAGAAAGAAAACGAACATGCCGAAAAAGAAAAACAAGATACAAAAGTAAAACTAAAAGAAGATTCAAAAGAGCATAACAGTGGCGAAGACAGAAGAACAACCCTTAAACCTCACAACAGAATTTCTTTCTCCCTCCACCCGAGTCTCAAAGCTCTATAGACGCTGGAAAAACACAACACAACTCTGCCCTCCATCCCTCCTATCAACAGGCCAAACATCCCCTCGGCTGTCACACCACAAAATAGTAGCACCAACCATATGCTTGAGACCCAACGAAGAACCAAAATCATGACTGAAAGAACAAAAGAAATCATGCAAAGGAACCAGAGACACAAAAACACAGACAACCAGGGGCACTGATGGAAAAAACAAATTGTCAAACATAAAACACTGTTCATTACTGTTTATATCTTATAGATGCTTTTAAGTAAAAGGAGATATATTGCACATTAAGAACATTAATGTGTTGAAAAATTAGAAAGTCTAATACCAAACAGAGACTGAGAAAATTTAAGAGCATATAAAAATCTATCCAAACCAAAACTATGATAGATCTAACCCTTATTTTTCATGTTATTTGTTTCTATTCTTGAATATGCTGATCTTGGTATATGGCTCCGAAGATGTCACACTAGTTTCCTTATTATGATAAATATTTTAATTTGACTAAGACGTAAATTTCATAAATATATATCTTTGATGTTCACCTGTGTATCGCACTGTTATATATTTTATAAATAAATAATTAGCGAACAAGTTTTAGGTGCGTAAGTCTTCCCTAAATTTATACAAATTATTACTCTTTATAATTTAATAGAAAAATGTAGATGAGCATTTCTCGCTGCTGTTATTGCTGGAAAATTGATAGAATTCCTAGTCTTGCTAGTCTCACCTTCCAGTTTTACTCTAGAGTGGCTGTTGCTAGTCAAAGACATATAAATTAATTGTGTTGCTATACCCTCTCATGACTTAAGGTCTCATGACAATTAAGAAAAAAACCCTAAATGTCATAATCTTATATTTTATAAATTAATTGTGTTGCTATACGTACCCTCTCATGACTTAAGGTCTCATGGAATCTGGATCCTTCTCTCATTCTTATCCTAATGATGTAGCTAGCGTTGTGCATTAATTATTGAATAATTGTTTATGTTATTTAATATATAAAACAAGAAGTGATCTAACGTACGGTTGATGAATAATGTCGTCACATTAACATCGTATAATTCACGTGAGAGTACGAGAATGTAGTATATAATATAATTTAGATATATAATATTACTGATAGACGCAGCTGGTAATGGTTTCAGATTGAATTGCAGTCCATATTTCCAAGAGACTCTCCCAGTCTTTGTTGTGTGGAAAAGACTTTGTCGGAGTACGTACTAGACTAGTTGGGCATGCTGATTTAGTGCTTAATTTGGTGCTTTAGTGCGCATTCTCCTGGCCTGGTGTGTTGGTCATCGGTCTACAGGGTTAACTTAGATGGGCGTATCTCCCACTCCACATGATGATGCATTTGCTCCTTGGAAAAAAACAAAACCAAAACAAAAAACAAAAAACAAAAGAAAGTTCAGCTCTGCATCCATTATTTAGTCGATCGAGGTCACAGAAGGCACGATGATATTTCCACCTTAATGTTTATCATTCAATGTGTCTAGGGCCTTAGGCAAAGATCAGTTCAAAGTAATATATATAAAAGTGGAGCGGTGCTACTCTGCTGCCTACAAGTGCTTGCTCATTGTAACGCCTAGTGTAAACTATATTCATTTTTATTTTTTATTTTAAATATTTTTAAAAAATAAGAAAATTACAAATATGCTAATAGTCATTTCTTTAACCATTAAGAAAAAAAATTAAAAATAAAATTAAATGCATGAATGGTCAAAATGAATAGAAAAATTAAAGAGACATAATAGCATCATTCGTACAAGTGGAGAGTCAAGAATCTTCCAAACCCTAGTAGCCTCTCATGGATCAAACTTATTTGGCGCGCCCTTCCACAGGCATAACAATATATATGGATTACCTGGTATGAGAAGAACCGAGAAAGCTATAGACACCCCAAGAAACAGATGAAAAACTCTGAATTCACGTAAAAGTACTCAATTTGGATTTAAGGTAGAATTGTTATTTTGTCCTTTCAGTATTATCGCTCAAAGTTACCAATTCAGTAATTTAATTTTAATTTTTACTTAATAGTTAAGGAAATAATTATTAGGGTGCTGTTTCACTACAAGAAACAGCACCTTTCCCGGCGCCTAAAATCGCTGCTAATAATGCCTAAAATCGCTGCAAATACTTATTTGCAGCGATTTGTGCTGCGTCGGCAGTCCGTCGCAGTTGTTGCGCCTTTTAAAAAATTTGCCAGCGAAATGAAAAATTCGTCGCCAAAAATTTTTATTTGCAGCGATTTTTTTCCCCCGCAAATATACTTAATTTCGCCGCAAATAATGATTAGTTTTCACTCTTCTATCGCTGCGAAAAAGTATTTGCAGCACTTAAGATTGTTGCGAATACCAAAAAAATCGCCGCAATTAGAGCATTTTTATTGCAGCGATTTTAGAAACGTTGCAAATAGTAGCCCCAATCTTATTTGCGGCGACTTTGTCTCGCCGCAATGAGTTTTAGCGGCGACTTTTAGGCGCCGCAAAAAACCTCGTTATATGACTTTATTTTTGGCGTCCAACTATGTTCGCCGCAAATGAGTTATATTTCTTATTGCGTCGACTTTGTGTCGCCGCTAAAAATAATTGCGGCGACTAGTAGGCGCCGCAAAAAACCTCGTTATATGACTTTATTTTTGGCGTCCAACTATGTTCGCCGCAAATGAGTTATATTTCTTTTTGCGACGAAGTATTAATCGCCGCAAAAAACGACATGCTGGTCTGATTGCTTTGGCGTCTACGTTTTTTCGCCGCAAAAGAATTTTCATAGTTATACAGCGGCGAATTTTAAATCGCCGCAAAAGGGTTTTTGAACCTAAAATATGCAGTATACGTACAGAATGCAAAATTTGTAGTGGGTACCTAATTCCCTGCTCCAACTGATTCACAACATTACCAACTGATTCACAATATGCATAAAATGTTGTACATTAATATAAATTCAAATTCTCATCCAATACATCATCAATACATCATACCCTTTAAGGTTACTATAAACTGGCATATGGTGCATTAATGGAAGGCAATAAAGTCTTACAAATGGGAGCAGCTAATGCATGTCTCTTACAACTTTAAAGTACAGATCAAACATCCACAATCCAGGTGATACAAGTATAAACAAATATAAAAAATATGCTTGCTTGGGTGGTGTTCATCCGCAACTTTGAGATATCGATCGTTGATGATTTGCAATTACTTGTATATTGAGGGGCAAAGATCGATGAAAATGTCTGGAACAGGGTTATCGCCGCAAATTTTTACACTACTGCCTTCTACATTCGTTGCACAAAAGAAATATCCATAAAATGAAAATCTGCTATTAATATAAAGGATTTAGGTTTACATGAACAAATAATGGGGCAATTAATAGGAAATCTGCAGTGGAGTACACTGCCTTCTACATTATATAATTTTTTTAAAGCATAAAACTCACACGATTTCTTGGTAGAAATTATGTAAAACCTATTAATACATTCTAAACCAAAAGAGGAAAAGAAATCTACCTAGCTAGCTACCTAATAGTAATATATATTGTTAATCTAATTAAAAAAGGTATTAAAATGGAAGTATATATATGTATTCAAGATCCACATGATCTGTATTAGATCATGTGGTACATTATATTTGCATATACCACATGCATAAAAAAAAATATGATTCCAAATGTATATATGGCTAGCTCATGTTGACTTTGTACGTATTAGCTCTAGCAGCTAGATATATAGATATTTCAGCTAAACACGACATTCGTTCTCTACTGATCACAAGCTGCATGTTTTTTTGTTTTTTTTTCAGTTTTTTTCTTTGTTTTGAATCTTTGTGAACCTAATCTCTCACTGCTGTTCTGGAAATTCTTGCACTTGTTCTGATTCATGTTGTGTATTAATTTTTTTCTATTTTCGAAGTTTTCCTTTGCCTAACTTTCCACCTTCCCAATCATAGAGATATCAAAACATATTTATAGAGTTTTCCATATTTATAAGATCAGTAGCTCAAAACATTTTGCTGTTTGTAATTTGTTTTTATATATATATATATGGTGGTTTGCGGAAAAGAAAATCATATAAGCATCATGCATTTTGTCATTTTTATTAGTTAAAGATTAAAGAAAGACATCTCATCCATTTAATTCCATTAATTAACTGGCCTCTAATGTTTCATTCCACGATTTCTTTTCTTCTAAAAATGGATGAACATCAACTATCAAGCTGCTGAGAGTAATAAAAACTATCAAGCTCTACTCTAAAACAAGCTATCAACATAACTAAATTTAACAAGAAAAGACTATACTTAGTGTTTTTTTACCTGTCCAGAAGCCTCGTATGATCTGAAGTTACTTCATGCTTTTGAAGGAATTTCTCCATCAATTCTACGAACATCCTATTAAACATAAAGAAAGTTAAGTTTGACACCCACCACACTTATACATCTATCATAAAGTTCCCAAATCTTGAAAACTATAACATAATTTAAAGACAAAGTTTGCAATCAAATGGACATATCAATACTCATCCCAAGCATGCTGAGTAAAAACAATCCCAGACTCAGAGTCTAAGTCAAAACCTCTATATGCTGACTAATTGTCTAGGCTCAACAGGTACGCAATGGGATCGATGAAGTAAACATATAAGACACAAACTGCTAATCAAATGTTAAAGAATCAATAATCATAAAAGTTTAAACTTTTATGAACTCAGCCCCTCAAGGTCTATCAAGTTAAGACACAAACCGAACATCAAAATGATTCATTTTCCATAATTGCATAATCCAGTTTGCAAAACCAAACTATGGTCAATGTACATAATGTTTAGAAAGAAACGCATTCAAAAAGTAGAAACCATAGTAGAAGTAAATCGCATAGGGGAATGAAGACATCACCTTCTTGTAGACCTTCCGTGAATTTGGGCAAGATGTTTTTGTCCAATCAAGCATCAGACAAAACATGTGCTTTCCCAACCCATGCTTGCTCCCACAAAATATATATATATAACCTCCCATTGGATAGATATTCTATATATATAATGCTTGTCAATCCAGCATCAATGTCCAAAAATGCACCACAAAATACCACAAAAAACCTTCCCATATTTTCCCGCAAAAAATCTCCTCAGTGAGTCTCTCGAAGAGACTCACTGAGGGACGGGTTCGCAGCTAAGATGGCCCTCAACATACAATTGGTTTCATTTTGTTTCTCCATCATAACCTCCATGTTTGCCTTCATTGACTCCATCTCACTCTTGGATGCTTCAGCCTCTTTTTTATGTTTTTCAATCAAAGCAATATACTCTTTCTCTCTTGCCAATGACCGCTGTCTTGTAGACTCGGGGATCACCATCTCTCCCAAGCCTCTTGCATATCCCGGTCGATGCCCAAGCACCTCTCTGAAGACACCCGCTGCTGCTTCGTCAGTTCGTTTAGCTGGTTCTAGATTATCCAGCTTTCCTACCATAACCTTCTGCAATAGGACATAATGAACCGATTATGGACTTTTATGTCCTAATAATGCATTTTTAACATAGTAGTCAAATAAATTGAACCATCATTGCATTTAACATACAAAATATCAAGGTAGAATATACTCACATAAATGTCTTCGGTGGCAGGCAAAACCACCCTGTTTTGACAGGTTGTAGTGGGTCAATATTGCGACTACAAACTATATATAATGGATGGGGACACTTACTTGTCATAATATGGACATGGGTGGATGCAATATGATAGCATTATTACATAGCAAGTATCAGCTAAGATTGATCCAACGGCTAGATAATGATGGTACTAGTGTCGACCTTTGGTTAAAGAGTCAAGTACCTTAACATTATGCAATTATCAAACTGGCCTTCATTCGACACATGTTTCATAACTATCACAATAGATCTTCAGTGGTTTCCAAATGAGATATAAATGAGACCCAACCCGGATATAAAATACCAAAAGAATATATATTCTATATATTCTGCCTATGTTGTCAAATTAATCCTGAATGTTTGATTGACACTTTTACAGGAAAGAAATCGTCTACCAACATAAATATAAGGAGAAGTATACTTTTTCATATGGATAACCAACATAATCGATATTAGAATACTCAACCATATCAAGAAGGTCAGATCAGTTAGACGTCAGCATAAAACATGCAGTGCTTTGCAAGTACCCAAGTACCTTCTTTGTAGATTTCCATAAAATGTAGTAATAGCAAGAAGTTTAATGAGAGTGAAAAATTCATCCAAATTGATCATATATAGGAAATTCCTTTGCAATGTTATCTACAAAGTCATTGGCTTTATCTAAAGACAAGTACTATTTAAATGTTGCAAATGGTCTTATGGTCGAATGGCACTATCCTTGATCTTTTGGGACCATAGGATTCAAGGTTGGACGTTCAAAACCCCCAAACCACTAGGCTTGTTGACCCTTAAAATACATACTAGAAAAACAAAAACCACCATTTAAATGCTACCAACAACTCAACTTCAAGCTTATCCATAGCAAGATTCACACAAGCCTATTTAGAAATTGCCTCAACCATTGAAGCCGAACCTGTATGGTTAATTAGCAAATTTATAGTTGGTTGCAGCTTCTCAAGATTTTCATGGCAGAAAATATTAGTTAATTTTAGTAGGGTTTCCAAAAGCTAAGAACATCAAAACAAAATATCCAAAAAGCTTGAGAAAGCAAAAACATGCTATTTTGGTTATCCCTAGAGTTGCTAGAGTCCAAAATACAAAAGGGATTAATATTAATTAATGCAATCACTTAGTGACTCACTATCTATAAGATATGATTAAGCCACCAAGTAAAAAGTACTTACTTTATTTTATTTATTTTTATTGTTCTTCATGCTACATACTTAATTAATTTATTTAATGGTGGATTTCACTCAAACATCAAAATGAGGACGAGATGCTTGCATAAATCATGATTGTATGTA
The DNA here is from genome assembly GCA_022457165.1 of Juglans mandshurica. Taxonomy (NCBI): domain Eukaryota; kingdom Viridiplantae; phylum Streptophyta; class Magnoliopsida; order Fagales; family Juglandaceae; genus Juglans; species Juglans mandshurica. The sequence goes on from CM039632.1 coordinate 17,026,913, forward strand.
ACATTATTTTTCCAATAATAATTCGCTGAAATGGTAAGAACAAAACTGGTATGGATGTACATAATGTGTGATTACAATTATGAAAATAATAATCAAGATCCATTTCAAATATTACAAAATGATGTCTCATGATTAGTTTTACAAAGGTAGAATATAGCAATATATATATATATCGATTCCCTCAAAATTTCGATATAAAAACACTATTTTCAACTATAAATCTCATAAAATAAATATTTAAAGCATTAGACCGCAAACATCAATTTCAGCACAAACGCTGAGAATATGTGATTTAAACAGGCCAAAACACTTTTATACAATCTCCTTGTTCTTTGTTTATCTTGTAACAATTTTTTTTTCACCCTAAAATCAAGCACCACGTGTTTCCTCATGACTTTGCCTCTTCCATTTTACTTATATGAAGCAACAGATGCAACTTTGTGATTAGGTCCTGTGTGTGTGTGTATAAATATAAATATAAATATATATATATATATAGAGAGAGAGAGAGAGAGTGAGAGAGGGTAGTGGATTTGTAGTTGCTTCAGATATTTAATACTAAAACAATCCTCTTGCATTATCCAGCACAATATATTATTATATTGTACAAGGGAAAGGCCAGAAATATATGTATATGTATATTAATGGCACAGAAGATTTCATGAGAAAGGTGTGGGAGCATGCATAATGCAGGTCCAGTAATAGTACTACTCAGCTTTTCTGTGATTTTTTTTTATCAATTATTTTTCCTTTCTGCAACACTAAGCAGAAAGCAATTGAGTAAAATTGTCCCAACCACCAAGATTTTTACTGGCTAGCTGGCTTGTGAATTGATTAAAGCTTGATATGCTTGTAATCCATGGCACTTTTCGAACTAATTTTTTGTAATTTTTATTGGTCTCTAATGGGTGGTGCCGGGAAGACAAACTGCTGCTGTGCATGCAGGGCCAAAAATTTATATAGGCCTTCATATATTTTTGCATATATACACATCATATATGGATGGCTATGCACAGAAATGGATATTCATGGAAAGAATAGACGGAATATATAATATGACGTACGTACAAGCATAGTTATCTAGCTTTCTTACGTCTCAAATTACCTATGGAACTTCAAAGACAGTCGACTAAAACACAAACACAAACAATGCACCAGTGAAGGGTTGATGAATAAACCAATCAGAACTCAAAATCCATAAGCTACAGATCAACAAAAAAAAATTATCACTCAGAAACCAGAATGCATAAGCTAGAGATCAACAAATCCATTAAGACTTGACCACAATGTTCGACACACTCTTAATCAGTACCCACCAAAATGCATAATTTTTGCAATAAGCAGCTCATGCGAGGATGAAGGGGGAGAGCAATTTCTTAAAGGGAACCACTTACAAGTGTCGATGGACGATCTCGACCGCCGATATTGGCCTTCCCAAAACAATCACTCGGAAACGGACCGCGGGGAGGCACTGACTCCGCTGCTGCTTCAAGTCTGGAATGAGGGCCTGGGATGAATTTTTGCTCCAGAATCACCGGGCGCGAACAGGGGCGAGAGAAGTTGGTAGGCCAAAATGGGGACGAAGGAAATCGGGATTTGGGGGGAAATAGGGATTTGGGGGGAAGTCTGAAAATCGATGGAGGTATTGGCGCGTTTACATTAAAATCAGATTCGCAGCGAACTTATGCGTCGACAGAAGATTTTGGTATTTTGCGGCGGTTTAATTCGCCATAATTAACGTTAAAATCGCTGTAAAAGTAAAAATCTTATTTGCGGCGAAACTTTTCGCCGTAAATAATCATAAAATCGCCGCAAAAAAACGACAATTATATGAACCGGTTGGAAGCCGCGTCGACCAAACCTATTGCCGTAAATAATGACTTATTGCGGCGACATTTATTGCAGCAGACCAAAAGTCGCCGCAATAGAGCCATTTTCTTGTAGTGAATTAAAATTGTTAAAAAATACTTTAAGAAAGAAAAGACAAATGTCAAATACACTAGAGGCACGCCAACGGTATAATCCGGGCGGCCCCTAGCATTGTCCTTAAGTCAGTCAATTCCACCACCGGGACATCAATACCTAACGATAAGTACTAGACAATATGAGAAGTCTTCCCAAAATGTAAAATCTCCAATTATTATATAAAATTTAACTAAATAATTAAACAAAAATCCTACTAAAAGTCTAATCTAATTAAGAATTAAAATCACCACAAAAAAAGAAACAAAAAAGATTTTTTTTTTATTTAAATTGGGGTTTAATGCTTGATTGTGACACTGTTAGATAACGTTATGGTTAAAAAGAATTCCTATCGTTTATTTTCAAATTTGGAGCACTTTGATGATGACATCTTAACCGGACCATGCTTGAGCAAAGAGGAATACAGATTCGCAAACCATGTACCTGACCACGCATAGGAGTTTAATGCTTAAGAATTGAATAATGTCTCCTAAGTTGTCGCTAGAAGATAACGCAATTAGGCGAGATGGTAATGCTATCCGGTTGGCGTTGTTGTCTCTCTGTTCGTGAATGCTAGATGATGCTTGACCACGAACGTGTCGAGCACATAAATGAGCATCACTTATTATGAAGTCAGTTGCATGGTCTTTACTCATGGCATGGTGAAGGGAGTCAGGATGGGTGTATAGCCTGAGATGGGGAGCCGTAGTGACATGTGTTAATAAAAGAATATGGGCTTGAGTTGTTGAGAGATTCCACATGTTGATTTGGACTTGGGGTCCGAGAAATGTAATGATATGTTATGTGATGATTTGGGCACGGGGTGTTCGGAACATTTACAATGATTATTGATTATGTTTTTTTACTCGGAGAATTGGTTCCTAGTATACTTATGCAGAAAGCTTATGCATTCATTTACAGAAAGCATCCTCTAGCATTCATATTTACAGAGAATTGATTATTGATTTCAACTTTTATTTACAGAAAGCTTAGGCATTCATATTCATCACTATTGTCCTACATTATTAGTGTTGTTATAGGTTTTAACTTATTAAGGTCTCATTGAAATCTCACCGTAGTAATCTCATTAGGGTTTCACCTATTAGATCCATAGATTTTGATGTAGATGTAGCTGAGGAAGGTTACTTCGAGGAGGAAGGACCAGTGCAGCTAGAGGAATAGCTATGGGGGCCTGTCCCCATTAAGTTTATAATTTTTGTGAATTTAGGATGTTATCATATTTCGGCGATGAACAATTATAATGAAATATTATTCGAGTTAGGCGATGAATGAACATTAATCTGTATTGCTTTAATGAAGATTCAATTACAGCTGAATCTCACATGTGAGGAAATGCAAGTGAAGATTTTCAATTGCAAGGAATGAAGGTTACAGTCCAAGACAATACCCTTGGTAAATGTGTTGGGGGGAAGCCCAGAAACCCAAGAGATTACGTGGGAAAGTGAAAACGTCATGAGGAAACGTTTTCCCTACATGTTCAGATCCCAATAGGTGGGCAATTACGTGCATTAAGAAGGGAACTTATGCCATTTGACTAGTCGGTACGAGACTATAAATGCCCATTAAGCCCATTCGATTCAGTTGTACGACCGTTTGAAATTTTGGAGAAATATTGCCATGGTTAGGGTAAAGAGAACAGTGCAGAAGGCTATTCCACCACCAGAAGTGATCAGACAATTCTTAGAGGAAAGGCGTGAAGCGGAAAGGTTGTTAGAGGATCAACGACGAGCCAAAGAAGAACATCAACAAGCAATGATCATGATTACAAGACATCGTAACAAAGTCTTGGACAATTGGGACAATGCCATATTTTCCCGACTGATGAGACCACACGAAGGAAGAAGATCTGCTTGGGAACGATAGTTCCAAGGAGAATGCGAAGGAAGGAATACACTGGATACCGACATCGCATAATCTAGAGGAGAAGATAGAGTACAACGTAGGAAAAGAAATCGAGGACGCAAAAGAAGCTGACAGCGAACACAAGGGGAAGAAACCTTAGATCCAGTTTCGAAAGGCTTAAATCTGGAGGTGTTCAAGGAATTGAACAAACACCCACCATTAACCAGTGAACTCGTCAACGGTGATAGAGAGAACAACTAAGGTTCCATTTCGAAGTCATCCCCTACAATATCGTCACTACTTGTCTATTACTTTGATAGTCGTCACCAAATTTTGAAGACAAAATTTATCGTCAAGGATGGGAGGTGTAAAGTTTATCAGTTTCCATAAAGGAATCCGAAAATACTTTGATGTTCACTTGTATTCACTTGTGTATGTACAGAGAGTTTAAATAGAAAACAACTCTAACTGCCGTCCTACATATCTGCGTATACATCTCATGAATTCAAAATTTAAATAGATACAATCTTGTTGATTCAAATTTGAATAATTAACAGTTGCACTACTTCATTTGATTCCTGAAATCTTGGAGTCTCTGGTTGAAGTAGAGAGTTGGGAGTCTTCAGTTGTTGCAAAGAGACATTTGGAGATTTCTTTGACCTGTTCTTCTACATGCCCCTGCAATCGAAAGGGTAGCGATCGAAGAACAGATTTCTTTAGTCGATACAAAACGAACATGAAGCTGTCCACACATAACCTGATCTTGAACATAATGAAAATCGATTTCAATATGCTTTGTACGAGCATGAAATAATGGATTGATAGTCAAGTAAGTGGCCCCTATGTTGTGAGAGCATCTGCATACTGATCTTTAGCCGATACAAAATGAACAAGAAGCTGTCCATGCATAACCTGATCTTGAACATAATGAAAATCGATTTCAATATGCTTTGTATGAGCATGAAATAATGGATTGATAGTCAAGTAAGTGGCCCCTATGTTGTCGTACCACAAAATGGAGAATGAACAACTGGAACACAAAGATCATAAGTACTGATTTTATCCATTGAATTTCTGCTGCAGCATTTGCAAGTGCTTTGTATTCGGCTTCTGTGCTGCTGTGAGCTACGGTTTGTTGTTCCTTACAAGTGCAAGAAATTAAATTATGGCCCCAATATACACAGTACGCTCCAATGGATCGCCTGTCATCTTCACTAAAGGTTTGTAAAGTAACACTGGTAGTTGGTTGTATAAGTAATGAATGTGAAATGGTGTGTTTTAAATAACGCAATATGCATTTAACCATTGCCCAATGCACTTCCATAGGATTATGCATATATTTGCTAACTTTATGAATTTCAAATGCAAGTTTTGGTCGAGTGAATGAAAGGTATTGTAACCCTCCAACTATACTTCGGTACAAGTGTATATCATGGAATGGAACACCATCATATTTTGTCAATGGCTGCAAGGTGGACATTGGAGTAACACACGACTTTGCTCTCTCCATTTTGCTGCGTACTAGAAGGTCCAAAATATAGCGTCGTCGTGTCAAGTAGAGACCATGATCACTTCGGATTGCTTCAATGCCTAGAAAGAAACTGAGTTCACCCATGTCTTTGACTGCAAAATCATCCTGCAGCAAGCTGATTACTATGTTTATAGAATTTATATCACCCATGTCTTTGACTTCCTATAAATCCGATGGCTTGGAGCTTATCTGTTAAGCATGAAAACCACGTTCTTGGTGTTTGGCGAAGGCCATAGAGAGACTTTTTAAGTTTGCAAACATGATGTGGAAATTTTCAATGAACAAAACCTGGAGGTTGGGCCATGTAAACGTCCTCGTGCAAGTGTCCATGCAGAAAAGCATTTTGGACTTCAATTTGTCGAAGATGCCAACCACAAGAAATAGCCAAGGATAGAATCAATCGGACTGTTGTTGGTTTCACCATAGGATTGGAGGTTTCGTTAAAATCAACTCCTTCTTGTTGATGGAATCCTTTGGTGACAAGTCTCGCTTTAAATCTGTCAATATCACCATTAGCTTTCCTCTTGATTCGGTTCACCCACTTGCAACCAACTAAATTAGCATTAGTTGGTTTTGGAACTAAATTCCAAGTGCCATTTTTCAACAGGGCATCGAATTATTTGTTTATAGCATCTCTCCAATTTCGGCTTTTAACAGCTTCCGAGTAGCAAGTTGGCTCCATTTCTTGTGTTTGGATTGTGGCCATAAGAGCTTTGGGAATGGGATATTTGATATGTGAATCATAAGGTAATTTAGGCTTGTGTATATTGTTTTTGCTTCTTGTGGTCATGGGGTGTCTATTTTGTGGTGCAGGTGGGGAATTTAAAGAAGGTTATGGTGGACTATCTTCATGTGAGAGTGATATCCCTTGCAGGAGAATCCGAAACAATATCATGATTGTTTTGAAGTCCAGATGTCGTGACCATATCTAGGTCGTTTGGTGGAGTGGGGTTAAGAGTGTCACTTGTAGAAAACGAAGAACTAGCAGGACATATTTAAATTAGATGGTAGAGCAACGATACTATTTTTTGGTAAAGGGTCAGCAGACTTTTTTTCTGTGTATGGATAAAGTGTTTCATCGAAGACAACGTGTCGAGAGACAAAGACTTTCCCGATAGAGACATCTAGACACTTGTAACCTCGATGACCTATACTATACCCAATAAAAATGCAATTTTTAGATCGAAAATCAAGTTTATGTCGATTGTATGGACGTAAATAGGGCCAGCAAGTACATCCAAAAGCACGTAAAAAATTATAATCTGGTTTTTGATGATGAACCATTTCATATGGTTATTTTTAGATTAAGATTGGAGTTGGTAGTCTATTGATAATAAACACCACAGTTAAGAATGCATCTTCCCAAAATATTTTAGGCAAGTTGGAGTGAGCAAGCAAAGCTAGTCCAACTTCAACAATTTGCCTGTGACGTCTCTCTATAGCACCTGCTTGTTGGTGCGTATATGGACATGTTATTCTATGATTAATTCCCTGATTTTGTAGATATGTTTTTAAGCTACGATATTCGCCTCCCCAATCAGATTGGAGTGATTTTTTTTTTTTTTTGTCAAACTGGCGTTCTACAGCAGCTTGAAAACATAAAAATGTGTTATATGCATTTGGTTTTAATTTTAAGGGAAATAGCCATAAGAATTTTGTAGCATCATCGAGAAAACTAATATAATATCGTGCACCAGAAGTGGATAAAGTAGAGGCTGGCCCCCAAACATCCGAATAAATTAAATCCAAAGGTTTCGAGACATTAACATGCACCTTTGTAAAGGGTATAGCATGGCTCTTGGCCAACTGACAATTAGAACAAATTGAGCAATTTTTATTTTGAACAGGTAGAGAAACAGCCTTATTGATAACTGGAAATGAAGCCTATCCGAGATGATGATGCCATATTTGGGAAGACACACGAATACTAGAGAAGGCTTGTGGCTGGAGACGTGCTAATGAAGCTGAGAAGCTGTATAGACCATTACTAAGGGGGCCGCAATGCAGGATAGTCCCCGAGTAGTCCTTCACAATGAAGAAAGAGGCATGAAACTCAAAGAAAACATGATTGTCTAAACAAAATCGTTGAACAGATAAAAGTTTTTTTGAATATCGGGAACAAGTAGAATTTGATTAAGAACAAAGGATTTAGATGGAGATGAGATTGTATAAGTGCCACTTTGCACAATTTTCAAACCTGCACCATTAGCGACTTGGATATGATCGTGACCACCATAGCCTTCATTTTGAACATGAATGTTGTTCATGTCATTTGTCAAATTATGGGTGGCTTTTGTGTCGGGATGCCACTCTTTGTCAGGATGCTGATAGTTAGCTGCTAGCATTGCTCGTGGTTGATTTTTTGAATTTTGGTGGTCTTGATAAGATAAATCAAAGCGGTGATAGCATTTTTCGGCACTATGACCTGGTTTGAAGCATACCTGACAGACAATAGAGTTCTGACTTGAATCACGAAATTGAGAACGTCCTTCACGTCCTCAACCACGATAGCCACCTCGATTCCGATTTGATGATTGGAAGTTACCAGATTGTCTGGTTTGCTGTTGAGGTTGTTTGCTGGCCATATTAGTAGAAGCAACAACTTGAAGAGGCTGATTATTTTGATTTATTCGTGATTCACATATGAGAAGGAGGGAGTAGAGTTCCTCCAAGGTGACAGAATTAACTCTTGACGTAATGGTGGAGGCCAAGGAATCGTATTCCTGACCAAGTCCTGCAAGCACATAGGTGATTATATCATCATTTTTGAGAGGTTGTCCAGCAAGTGCAAGCTCATCGGCCAATTTGTTTGATGGAGAGGAAATACTCATTTGTTGTCATAGCGCCTTTCCTAGCATTTGCCATCTGAGTTCGAATTTGGATTGCTTTAGCACGAGAAAGGGAGGAGAAATTGCGCTCAAGTGCAAGCCATACCTTATGAGATGTTGTGTAGGACATGACTTGAGTGAGGACATCTTCAGTGAGTGAAGAGTTAATTGTCTCTAGGATTAAGGAATCTTGGCGAAGCCATTAACGATATTGGGGATTTGGATGGCCATCAATGTCTTTGGGTGGAGGGGGAATTGAGCCATCAAGATAGCCAAAGAGATCTTGACCTCTGAAGTATGGTAAAGCTTGAGCTTTCCATACTGGGTAGTTTGTGGAATTCAATTTCACACCTAATAGTGAGTGGAAGATTGGAGAGGGTTGTGATAGTAGCAGTGGGAGGATTGGAGTTGGAGGAGGCCATTTTGGATCAGAATGGATGAGACGTATGTCTTTTAGAGGCTCTGTGATACCATGTAAAGTTTATCAGCTTGCATAAAGGAATCCAAAAATACTTTGATGTTCACTTGTGTATGTACAGAGAGTTTAAATAGAAAACAACTCTAACTCTTGTCCTACATATCTGCATATACATCTCATGAATTCAAAATTTAAATAGACACAATCTTGTTGATTCGAATTTGAATAATTAACAGCTGCACTACTTCATTTGATTCCTGAAATCTTGGAGTTTCTGGTTGAAGCAAAGAGTTGGGAGTCTTCGGTTGTTGCAGAGAGACATTCGGAGATTTCTTTGAAATGTTCTTCTACATGAGGATGTGAGGACCTTGCCTAAGCAAAGTGACACACAAGCAGTGCGGAAGGCCAATAAGGTGTAGACAATGACGCGAGCAAACATAATCGAGAAGAAGGCAGTCAAGCGCATAAGATGTTATGGTGAGCAAAGACACGGGATGAGCAACACAAGTGAGCAAGTCGAACATCACCTTGGGTGAGTAAAGAACAAGACACTAAAGAGATATGTGTTTTACATCTGGTGAGCAAAATGGGGTGCTAACGAATGCGTGAGGTGAGTAAATCTAGAAGGGAACCAAGACCTTTAGGCGAGCAATGTGTAACGCAGAAGTAGTTCAGGACGACTAATAGACGACATAGTACGGGAACTGAGGTGTCCAAAAATAGAGCAGGAGTGCTAAAAAAGTAGCAAGCAGTTTATCAAGGATTTCACTCCAACAATGACATCTCAATCGGAGCACGTACAGGAAAAGAGGAATACAGATTCGAAGACCATGTGGCTGAAAACACAGTTGAGTTTAACACCACGTGGGCGATTTTCATAAGACGCAAACTGTGCATCTATTTTCAAGAAAAGTTGTAGGGACGTGCAAGACTTGTTTCATCTATCAACTCGACCTCTACCATTCTTCAATCCAACGTATATGTGGACGATTGAGATTCATGATTTTTCTTCGACTAATTAGAGGCGAAAGTTGTCAGAACTGTGATTGGCAGCACTCCACGTATGAAAGATATTTTACCAACAGTCTTCATCTCACTCTCGAGATATCTAAGTGTTCCGTTACACTCTCTTTCTCTCTTCCTCTTATATTCTAAACCACAAGGAGGAAGCTCAGTTTGAAATCTTCATCAACAAGGAAGCTCGATAATGTTTACTGCGTATTTGGTTATTGGGTGCTCGGTGATCTTTATTGCGTATTTGGGCAATGGGTTCTTAGTTACATTTAAAATGATTCATGATTATATTGTTTTACTTAGAGATTGGGTTCCTCAGTATGCTTATGATATATGTGATTTTAGATTTTATTTACATAAAGCTTATGCATTCATATTCATCATCATTGTCTTATATTATTAGAATTGTTATGGGTTTTAACTTATTGAGATTTTATTGAAATCTCACAGTGGTAGTCTCATTATGATTTCATTTCTTGGAATCATAGATTTTGATACAGATGTAGCTTTAGAGAGTTATTTCGAGGAAGAATGACCAGTGCAGCTCGATGAATAGCTAAGGGGTTTTGTCCCCGTTAAGTTTATAATTTTTATAAATTTAAGATGTTATCGTATTTGAACAAACAATTATGATTTAATATTATTCGAATTTGGCAATGAATAAACATTGACCTATCTATATTGCTTTAATGACTTGAGATATCTTCATCATTGGGCGAGTAATGCATAAACCTCTGTACTGGTAGTATTGTACATGAGTGTGCTTAGCATACGAGCACACAAGTTCCTACATTACATAAGGGATACAGCCTATTTGGCTTGCATCCTGTGCACCATGGTTCCTCACCAAACAACAATCGGGAGTCGGGAACTTTACATATATTTTATTAAATCATCACTTATTTTAAGAGTTTTAATTAATGAGAAAATATAATTTAATCATTTAAATTTTATGTTAATAGCCAGCACCATTAGTAAATAATCTAACGGTACTGTTGCATAATTGAATTTCCCACGTCAACACGACATTCGATAATTAAATCGTATTTCAAAACAAACTTACTAACTAGTAGCTAGCTGCTATATCGATGCGTGTCAACTTGGATAATGACCATCATGTGAATCATCAGCACTCCATTTGTTGGGTTGTTTGCGTGTATCACACTTGGTAAAGTTGCGTGTAAATCAAATAAAAGTAACGTGATCCACATGTCACGCTTCGAATGTGGCTGGAAACTCCTTTCGCATGCATGCTGCATGCACCATCGTTCTCCTTGTGTTATTTCTCTAAAAAAAAAAAAAATGCTAGTGAAGCTCATCAAAAATATATATTTCTCTAAAATTTATGTCTGAGTATTTTAATTTTTTTTTTAATGGTTAAGAAAGTAATTATTAGTATAGTTGTATTTTTTTCTTAATGATTAAGAATGTTAAAACATATTAAAAAAATAAAAATAAAAAAAATTTAAAATACACTAGCGGTATACTGGGCGGCTCATAAGCACTATCTGAAAAAATATAGAATGTGCGTGATGGAGTTTTATAAGGAGATAAGTTTTGAGTAATAATAGATATAGTTATGAGTTGTATAAAAGTCGCGTATTTTTTTAAAAAAAGAATGGTATCTATTGTTAAAAAATTAATTTTTTTATGGATCTCATATTTATTTATTTTTTTTTAAAAAAAAATATGCGATGATTTCGCACTCTATAATTACAAATATTATTTATAAAAATTTTATACCTTCCAACCATGTTCAGCCGCTTAAGCTTTTTATAGGTTTTAAAATAAATTAAAAAGAACTTATTCATGTACAAAGAAAATTTATAAAAGTGAATGCATAAGTTGACTAGATTTGATGGGTAGCTTAGAGTATAAAATTATTTTTATTGTAAACTAGATGAAACATATCACATTAAAATATGTAAATTTATAAATTTATTTTTATAAGATCATCTAGCAGTTATCTAAAAAATTACACAATATTATTACTACCCTAAAATAGGAAGATTAAACTTAAAAATTACTAATGCTAATTAATTTCAAAATCGATTCTGATCACTTTTCTAAATTGTCGTCGAGAGATGGTCGTAATAAACACAAGGGCGGTGCTACTCCCACCTGCTGGGGGCTCCCGCTAGTTGTTTTGTGTTTTTTCTTTTATTTTATGTATTTTTTTAAGACTTTTAAATATTTTTTAAAAAAATCACAATATTATTAAAAAATATTTACTTAATTATTAAGTAAAAATAATAAAAATAAAAAGTACCGTGATAAGGAAGAGTAGCATTTTCCTAAACACAAATACCATCAATACAATCATTATTCGTGGCAGCTGCCGCTGCCAGTAGGCCGTTGCTAGTGTCGTATCAAATCACTGCCGCTACCACTCAGATCAGGCCATTCCGGCCAACAAAGCGGCGGAATCTGGCTTTATCAAGTCTAAATTTTCACTGGTTGGTTGCTGGCAGCCACCAATGGCGGTAAGACACCCGGCCACCAATTTCCTAATATAAAATAAAATCTAATTAATTTAAGTTTTAGTGAGTTAAATATAGTGTGGGTATTTTCATTTTATCGTTTGTTAAAAATTGAGGTTTCACAGTTTTATTGGAGGTGGTAAAATTGATACCCAAGTTTTTTACTGCATTACTGTTTTTTTTAAAAACAAGTTTACAAACTTATATACCTTTATCCATAGTAAATATTGGGATAGATATACTTTATAATAAAATGAGTTTTACAATCCGATACACCACATCTAAATATATAAATTTATTTTCATAAAATTTTCTTAGACTCGGACCTCGTTTGAAATTTTGATTGAACTGAAATCAACTTAATTCAATCTAGTTTTAAGTTGAGTCTAATATCTAAATATCAAACTCTTAAATCACTGAACTCATTTCAACTTAAAACTTATTTACACATGGGACTCACAATTTTTTTCAACTCAACACATTTTTACATACGGGATCCACAATATTTTTCAATTTCTCATAAATACATTTAAATTCATCTTAACATCTAAACTCATCTTAGTAGGCCTCACAAAACTTACTCTATCATCTCAACTCACTATTATTCATAAAGAATTCAATTCATTTTAACTCAACTCAACATCCAAACGGGACCTAAGTATTTAAAAAAAATAGATTTAAAATAAATAAATAAAAGTGTCGAGGCTGAAATTCTCAGCAGTTTACGACGTTACTTTATTTAAAATTTAAGACCTGCTTTCTCCTGGAAGATTCCCTTAACGACCTCCATCCTACAAATGGAAAAAAGAAATAAATAGGGTCTAACAAAATAAGCTCACATAATTATGTGGAAACTGTGGAGGAATTGCCATTGAATTTCCCCTCCTTTTCGTTCCTAAAGGAATTAGGCACTTTTACAGTTCTATAAATACTTGGAATTAGCCCTATTTAATCCCCACAGTCAACCCATCTAGACGATCTAGCTTGTCTCCCTGTCTGTCTACTTACCATGGAAAAGACTGCTGCCAATACCATCTCATTCGTTGGCATTCTCTTAATTCTTGTAATACTCAACTGGGTCCTCCTAGGACTCAAAGAATTGTACTCAAGTTTTCGGATTATACTCCAAATTTTCATAGACTTGCTTCGCCATGCATGTAGGGCGGTTTATGCAGGAGCTCAAATTCAGAGACTTTGCAGTGATGAAAATTTGGGGGATGAGAAGCCATCCAGAGAAGAGGAAATGATGCTGGCAACTGAAAAAGTTGAGGAGAAAAAGCTGTCTATTGGAGAAGTGAAAATGATGATGGAGAAAATGGTAAAAAATCATGAAGAAATGCTGGATTCAGATGAGATTGCAGGACTCTTCGAGGAGGAGGAACCAAGCCCTGAGGAAGTGAAACAAGCGTTTGATATGTTTGATGAGAACAATGACGGATTCATTGATGCATGGGAGTTAGGGAAAGTTCTCTACACACTAGGGCTTGTGGAGCCTTTGGAAGCAGAATGCCAGAGAATGATCAGAGTCTTTGACGACAATGGAGATGGGCGGATAGATTTCAATGAATTTGTGAAACTTGTGGAGCACAGCTTCAACTAGCTCGAGAAGAGGCGGGAATTCTAATCTTTAATATTTAAAGCGGAAATCTAAAATGCAGCAAATGAGAGTGAAATAAGTGTGACATATCACACAACCAAGCTTTTGGAACAGAATCAACCACAGCATATCTTGATAGAGTCCGACTACGCATTAGCCGCACTTTCTGTACACTGTGATTTCTTTTTTTTTTTTTTTTTTAAACTCAACACACTGAGTGTGTTGAGAATTACATCAACAATAAGTTGATGTAAGTAATTTCTCATCTTGATATATCTGGATAAGCAGCATGTTTCATTTTTGTTTTTAATTAGCTTTATTTATCCAATGGAGCAATTAGTCAAGGAACTTGTAAACACCATCAGATTCGTAGCAAAAACTCTCTCTCTCCAACCAAATCCTTCCAAAGAGATCATGAGTAATATTTCGGAATAGCGGTGCTACTCCAACTGCTGGGAGCTCTCGTTAGGGCTCCGCTAATGCTTTGGGATGATTTTTTTTTTTTTTTTTGTATTTTTTTACATGTATTTTTTTAACACATTTAAATATATTTAAAAAAATAAAATCATAATATTATTAAAAAATATTTACTTAATCATTAAGTAAAAAATAATAATAATAAAAAATTAAAAAATTCACAACTGTAGAAATTAGCTGTAAGGATAGTATTTTCCATTTCAGAAACCCTTGTAATGATCAATTTCTTTTTTTTTTTTTGTTTTTTGTGCCGTCTCGAAAAAGGGAACTTCGAACTCAAAGCCATTGTTCATTTAAGAAAAACTAATCTTCAAACCCATAGTGCCAATTGTATCCACAAGTCAGTAATGTTCAAACTCATTGTTGGAATCTGACCTTTGTCGCCCTTGCCGATCGATTTGGATTTCTTTTTTTTGATAACCAAACTTGTTTCTCATTTCTGCAGCAAATATTGGATACATGGAGGGGCTTCCTCCAGAGTGATGCTCTCCTCAGAGAGTTTTACAGCATCCTTTGCTAAGCTATGAGCCATACCATTTGATGATCTAGGTACATGATGAAAAGACCAAGAATTCAGTCCTCTAAGTTCTGCTTTAATATCTTGAATCAACAAACCTACTGAGCTCTAGTCTCTTCTCTCTGTGTTAATATCTTGAATCACATTTAGTGCGTCACCTTCCAATATGAGGTTTTGGAGCTGTAAATGTTTGCATAAGATTACTGCCTTTAGAGCCCCCAAAGCCTCAGCTAGCTTTGCCTCCGGAAACAAGGTCCTTTGAGATCTCATAGTGGCTATTACCTTCCCTTCCCAATTCCTCACCACTACCCCTATGCCTATTTTGCACCTTGATCTGTCAACAGCCGCATCCCAGTTTGCCTTAAAACCATTCACTTGTGGAGGGGTCCATTCTGCTGCTTGGATTCTGTCACTATATCTGGATGAACAGCTTGCATTTGCATATTTGAAATCTCTCAGTTTCTGGTAGCTGTTATGAATGAGCTTGGCTGGGTTCTCGAATTTCTTCTCAAAAACCAGTTCATTCCTTCTCTTCCATACTTGGTACACTGTGGTTGCAAAAAGTTTGAAGTCTTCCTCGCTTACTTCTGTTTCTAGCTGATTCAATAAATCCTTGAAAGAGTTGAAGTTGACTTTCATTTTCTGAAGCTTCCTTGAGCAGATTCCCCATACATCCTGCACCGCAACACATGACCATAGTGCATGAATTACACTCTCAGGTTCCCTTTTGCACACTGGACACAGGTTTGAATCCTTGATCTTCCTTTTGCTAAGGTTAAGATTTGTCGGCAGAGAATTA
Organism: Juglans mandshurica; assembly: GCA_022457165.1. Taxonomy (NCBI): domain Eukaryota; kingdom Viridiplantae; phylum Streptophyta; class Magnoliopsida; order Fagales; family Juglandaceae; genus Juglans; species Juglans mandshurica. The sequence continues at coordinate 17,042,399 of CM039632.1, forward strand.
TGGCAAGCTCTCCATAAAAACATTTTAACTGCATTAGGGACCTTTAACTTCCACATATGAGACCAACTCTCTCTGCATTCCACACCTTTAGAAGCTTGTCCTTTTACTTGTTTATCCATATCCCCGAGGAGATGGTAAGCACTCCTCACAGTGTATAAACCATCTTTGGTGCATCTCCATACCTGCTTGTCTGCAGTACCCCTCCAACTTATAGGGATCTTAGATATATTACTAATATCTTCCTCACTGAGCATGTTCTTCAGAAGGTCCAAGTTCCAGCTTTTCCTCTGATCATCTATCAATTTGTCTATTGTCCAGTGTGCCATTTCTTCAACCCGAGGAGTCTGGATCTTGTAAGAGGTTGGTTGCAGGATCCACTTGTCCCTCCACATGTTGACTTCCTTTCCATTCCCAATTCGCCATATCAAACCCTCTTCAAGGACTGGTCTTGCCTCCATCATACTTCTCCAGACATAAGATGGACAGCTACCAATTCTTGCATGCAAAAAATCAATTCTGTGGAAATACTTGGCTTTGAAGACTTGAGCCACTAGGGAATCCTTTTGTTGGATCAGTCTCCAACCTTGTTTTCCTAAAAGAGCTCGATTGAAAAGATCAAACTCCCTGTACCCGAGGCCCCCTTCTGTTTTACTCTTCCCTAGCAATTTCCAAGGTAGCCATTGGGTTTTTGTTTTGTCTCCTCTGCTACCCCACCAAAATTTATGCATTAGGGAATTAATTGCCTTGATGATAGCCTTGGGAAGCTTGAAAATACTCATGCAGTATGATGGAATGGCATGCAGTATTGACTTCATAAGTACTTCTTTTCCTGCATTAGAAATAAACTTCACCTTCCAATTGTTAATTCTAGCTCTGATGGAGTCCAAGATGGGTCTAAAAGAGGAGAGTTTGTTCTTTCCCACATAAGATGGTAGACCGAGATACTTCTCAAAGTGGCTGGCCTCCTTCATTTTGGCTGTCGACAGGATCACCTGTTTAGCAAGTGCAGGGGTGTTTTTGCTGAAGTAGATAGAAGATTTCTCCAAGTTTAACCTCTGGCCAGAAGCTACCTCATAAGAATTAAGAATCCCATACATTCTGCTCCACTCCAATGCGTTGGCTTTGCAAAATAACAGACTATCGTCTGCGAAGAAAAGATGATTTACCAACAAGGAACCTCTAGCAAAAGGAAAGCCCGAAATAAAACCTTTTTCCTCAGCTACATCCAGATTTTTGCCAAGTACTTCAGTGCATAAAATAAAGAGATACGGGGATAGAGGATCCCCTTGTCTCAAACCTCTCGTTGGTGAGAAAAAATTCTGAGGTGTGCCATTAATCAGTAAGGAGTACCTGACTGAGGATACACATTGCATGATTAAGCCAACCCACAACTTGTCAAATCCCATCTTAAGGAGGACAGCTTCCAAGAAAGGTCATTCTATACGATCGTATGCCTTACTCATGTCCAGCTTCATTGCCATATAGCTCTCCTTTCTGTTTTTCATTCTGTGCTTCATGGAGTGCATAACCTCGTAAGCTACTATTATGTTATCGGAGATTAATCGACCAGGAACAAAAGCACTCTGCGCAGGTGAGATCAATGCTGGCAGGAAAGCCTTCAATCTGTTTGCCAAGACTTTTGAGGCTACTTTGTACACTACGTTGCAGAGACTGATAGGGCGGTATTCCACCACCTTTGTAGGATTTCTTTTCTTGGGAATCAGTACAATATATGTCTCATTTAGGTCTTTCATCCTCCCGCTAGTTCCAAGGACTTCTTTAACTGCCGAGACGACCCCCTCACCTACTGTGTCCCAATGATCTTGGTAAAAACCTGCTGAGAATCCGTCAGGGCCTGGGGAGCTCAAAGGGTTCATCTCAAATAATGCTTGTTTAACCTCTTCCCATGTACATGTTCTAGTAAGTTGGGAATTCATCTCAGGAGTCACCACTGGATTCAATTCTTTCAGAATTTCAGGAATGTCTCTCGGGTTTGAAGTGTTGAATAAGTCTTTGTAATACTTTTGGAAGATCTCACATATCCCTTCTGGATTGGTTGCACAGACCCCTTCCTCATTAATGATCCTAGAGATCTTCTGAACTCTCCTTCTCTCTGAAGCACATTTGTGGAAAAAACTTGTATTTTTGTCACCACCCTTCAGCCAATTTTGTTTTGACCTTTGCCTCCATTTTATCTCTTCCTCTTCTAACAGCACATTCACTTCGTCTTGTACTTCCTTAATGGTCTCGTTGAAATCACCTTGGTTTATTCTCATCATTTCCTGGATTCTTAGCCTCTTTTTTTTTATTTGGTTCCTTTTGTTTCCCCCCGTATTTTTGTCCCATATCACTAATCTCCTTCTACTTCTGTTCAAAGCATTTTTGAGGCTATCCACTGAGCTCTCCCCTCTGATGCTAGACTGCCAGACATTTTTTATTAACTCCTTACTATCCAGTCTCGATGACCAACATGCCTCATACCTGAATAATCTAGCCCTTTTACTATTATCACCTTCTTCATTTTCACAAAGAGCGAGTAGTGGGTTATGATCTGAGTTCATCACAGGTAAAACATGTACTTCATTTTTCCAATAGTGCATAGGCCAGTGACCGTTGGCTAACACACTATCTAGCCTTTCTTTTATGAATCCTCTCCCTTCTCTATTGTTGCACCAAGTGAACTTTGAGCCAATGTACCCCAGATCACTTAACTCAGATTTGTCAAGGGCCATTCTGAAAGCTTCCATCTGAGAAAAAGATCTGTTAGCTGCCCCCACTTTCTCCTCATTTCTTAAAATTTCATTAACGTCCCCCATGCAGATCCATGCCTTGTGGTCCTCGGGTTTCATCATTTTCAAAATTCTCCAGCTTTCTTTCCTCTTTTCTGTAGCTGGGTTTCCATAGAAACCAGAAAACATCCAGGTTTGCCCTCCCGTCTCAGGTGTTACATTTACAGAAATATGATTATTAGAGTATGATTGTAGTTGAGCCCCCACCTCTTCTTTCCAAAATAATGCCAAACCACCACTCCTCCCAATTCTGTCCACTGTGAAGCTGTTAGTAAAACCCAGTTTCTTCCTTATCTTCTCTATCTTGAACCTGTTACTCTTAGTCTCAGACAAAAATACTATTGACAGGCCACTTTCCTTCACCAGGAAGTGAAGTTCATTAACTGTCCGAGGGTTCCCAAGCCCTCGGCAGTTCCAGCATAAGAATTTCATGGTAATTGGCAGTGCTGCTTAGCAGCCACTGCCTTGCTATGCCCCTCTTTTATTTCTTCATCGACACCATGTTTAAGTTTCTTGCCCACCTCTCCAGATGGAGCTTGTAGTTTTTTCCTTTTTTGTCCTGTCTTTGCTTTGTCAATGTCCATATCGCACATAATGTTCTTACTCCCCGTTTCTAGTCCATCACGTGCCCTTCTCTTCCAAAGGATTGTAACAGAAGATCCTCTCAGATCAGTCTGTGCTTTGTCTTCTGGGACGGCTTGTTTGGTAGATAACACAATGGGTCCACATTCTGTATTAAGATCCACTTGCTTGACTAAGTAAGTAATGGGGACTTCTCTCAAAGTCGATAGGTTTTGCTCTTCTAATCCCGAGACGGGCTTTTGTCCTCCTAGAGATGTATCTACCCTTGCCAACTTGGAACCCACTTCCTGTCCTTCCACGTTCTCAGGGTCATTCTGTCTTTTCGAGCCAATGAGATCTCTTCTACTGGTGCACAATCCCGGACTACCTTTTGCATTTAATGCATCCTGAGCCTCTTCCACATATTCAGCCTCGGGAACCTCCCTTCCTTGTGACTCTGTTCCTGGTTGGTTGCCGTCATCTTCTTTCATGTTGTCGCTCCCCGAGCTTCTACCATTTCCTTGTTCTTTCCTCTCTTGGTTACTTCCAGTCGAGGGTGATCTTAGCTTTGCTCTTAACCAGGGGCCATACTGTTGTCCGAAACTCTCCATACTCGACTTCCCTTTATCCGTGCTCTCACACATGCCCGTATCATGTTTGATCACCCCACATTGGTAACAAAAGTTTGGGAGTCTCTCGTATTTGAACGGAATCCAATATTTGGTTTCCTCCAAACAGATAAACTTCCCTCTCGTCAGCGGTTTAGTGATGTTTAGGAGGACTTTAACCCTTAAAAAGCTACCCCAACAGAGCCCACTGCTATCAGTATCCACCATAAGAACCTCTCCCACCCCTTTACATAAATTAACGCCAGTATTAGTGTTCATACCTGCAAAAGGTAGGTCATGACACTGAATCCAGAAAGGCTCTTCTTGAAACTTCATCTCCATCCAAGACTTTGATTCTTCACAATCTTGCATGCAAACTAAATTCTTGTCAAAAGACCAGGGGCGGCCCTTCATAATCCTCCTCTTATCTTCTATCTGTTTACACTCCACTAGGAACTTATTCCTGCCTATTTCTTTGAATAGAACTTTACCCTCAACCTGCCACATTCGGGTTAGAGTACTCCTGAGCGCACCTCTGTTAGCCTCCTTTTCAGCTACTACCAAAATTACAAAACAATATTTACTTTTTGTTGCGGAAAGTCTCACATCTTCCACACTTATCGCCACTTCCTCCTGTTCCTCTTCCGTCAGCTTCAGATTCTCACACATTTTTGAGATGTCCCCTTCCATTCTCTGGCCTTCACAGACAACAGTCCCGAAGGAAGAAAATCTCTAGGTTTACAAAGAAACTTAGAGAGAGAAAACCTTACCTTCACTCCGTGAAAGAAGGATCAATCGATTTGGATTTCTGATCAATCATTATTTATTCTTTTCATCTCCAAGTAATGGCGAGGACATGGAGAACACACAAGCCCAAGGAAAATCTCTGCATCGAAACACACACACACTCTCTCTCTCTCCCCATTCCATCTTCATTCTCTCACTCTATCAAACCGAAAACATAATTTGTCCCTCCTTTACAGGCTTGTTGGGCACTGAATCCTCAGCACCGAAGATAATCGGGGTAGGCGACCTAAGCAGTTGCTAAGGCTTCCAACACATGAGAGGCCCCCAAAATAAATAAAAATGGACGCTTACCATTCAAATAAAAAAAAAAAAAAAAAAAAAAGTGGAAGAAGAAGAAGAAGAAAGTGTCGCAACCAATACTGATGAGCTGAAGGATCTTCGCCTCAAAATGAAAAGCATCTCACCGATCGAGCATCTAATCGATTTGTTTTTATTTATTTTTACTTAACAGTGGAAGTATTTTTATTAAATTTATGATTTTTATTTTATCTTTTAAAATGTTTAAAAGATTTTAAAAAATATATTTAAAAAAAAAATTTGGCTGCTCTGTGTGATCCTCGTAGCTATAGCAGCTTCCGAATGAGAAATCGAAAGAGGCGCTGGCCTATAATTTGTGATGAATCGTATTTTCGGATGGTGCTTGTATCTTATTAAATTATGAACATTCGATTATATAAATCAATTTGAATTTTAACATATCATAAACATTCAATTACATAAAAGTTAAAATCAATATTTATTAATAACCACAATATCTTAAAAATTATATATCAATATTTTTTAAAATTTAAAATATAGTAAAACCAATGTTACAAACCATATACAATAACAAAATATAAATATAGGTCTAAAATTATAATCCAAATAAAAACATAGGCATACTGCGAAATATCAATATTACAACTTAACAATAATAAAATTTTAATTTTAAAAGAAATTATAAGCGAATCAAAACAGGTTGATTTCGTATTAAGCAGGTTGACCCATTTATAAGTCGTGTCTTAACGGGTCAATCCGTTTTTACTTGACCCGAACCCTTAACGTCAAACTAAAACCTATTAATTTCATGTTGTATTCGTGTTGAATTCACGGGTCGTGTCACCTATTATCATCCCAAACCTAGCCTACATCTTATACAAACAGAAAGGAAGGAGCATCCTCAATGGATTAGCCAAAATTAAAGGAAATTTTTTATAAATGTAAGATGAATTTAACTTTTGACTATTCCATTCGCATAAATCTCCACATTCAAATAGTTATTTTTTCATTATATAATAATAAAATAATATAAAATAAGTCTCCATAATATACATCCACAAAATCAGCACAAAAGAGTCTACTACATAGTGGCTGCCCAGTCACACAGTGCAAATGTAAAACTTCAGTTTCACTTCATTCCCCCACAATTTTTTTTCTTAGTGCAAATGTAACGTCTTTTTTGTTTTTAATCTCGAATTCATTCCTGTGGGAAGCCAATCGACCCTCGTTCAAGAAAACACAAGACAACAAATTGGTTCAGGTGAATTCGGCTTTCTTCACTTTCCGGAAACCAAACCAACAATAAACATTAGTAAATATAAATTTCTCAGCAATTTCTTCTGTTGTCCTTTATTTTAGCAGATCCCATATAAGAAAATACAAAGATATATTACATGAGTAGAGCCTAGGGAAGTAGGTACCTGGAGATTGTTTCTGTCGCTTCGACTCGGCCCCATTCCTCATTTTTACTGAGTTGTTCACAGAGAAGAGAGCTGTGGCGAGACATAGAAGCGGCGGTATGGGTGCGGTGGTGAAGAACTTTCTAGTTTTTTGAGAGGGAAGTCGAAGAAGGCAGTTGTGAGAAAGAAAGATAGAGAACTTAATGATAAAATATGTATTTAGTCTATCTAGAGTAATCTTTAAATTTAGAAAATATTTTAAAAATCATTATAGCTAAATTCCAAATAAGCTAAATTACAATTATGATATTTTTGGATTTAATAGCTATATATATATATATATATATATATATATAATAGATTTTAACTTTTAACTAATCATTGAGGATGCATGAAGTTGTTTCAAATGGAAAATGTTTGGGCACAAGAAAAATGACCCCAAATTCATCGATTTTATCTTTTTATTTTTTAATTATTTTTTTAACTATTAAGGTTTTTTTTTTATTTATATTTTTTTAAAATATTTAAAGGGGTTTAAAAATGTTTAAAAAAAATAAAGAAAAAAAGTGAGGTGCATTAATTTTACACTGTGATCTATAAAATGCAGCGGTCACTTTCTCCATAGTCCTAACATTGTCCATCTCAAAAAAATAAATTTGATAATATTTTATGTGATTACATTTGATTTACTTTATAATAAAAACTTTATATTTTAACTAATTTACTTTTATTAACTTTTTTCTCTTTATTTTAACTTTTTTCTCTTTATTTCTAAATTATCATGTCTTATGATTTTTTTTTTTAAATTACATTATCTCCCATACACTTAAAAAAACTATTAGACATCATTTATAGATTCTATTTGTTTGTTATTCAGAGTTGCATCACTCATTAAGCACAGTGCTATTTTATATTGTTCAAACTTTATACATTTCTTTATTTCAATTTCGATATATATAGTGATAGATTATATGCACGTACATATATTCTATACTTGTATTTTTCTTGAATATATAGTAGAAAATTCGAAGCTAGCTAGGTTAAATGGGTTTTTCATTTTATCAACTTATGATCCACTCTGTCATAAGAAATATTAAACCAGTTTAGCCATTTCATCTATTGAAAGTAAAACAAATATATTTTTAATACAAAATATTATTCTTTAAGGCTTCAATTTATATTGGGCTGACCCCAAAAAAAATGATCGCGAAGCTCGATATCTCTTTAGTAACTGCCATGATTAAAACTCTATTCATACCGAAAGGGTTAGATTTAGGGTCCTCGCTATTCCATTATTGTTTTGGTTGAGTATGGAGTCTGGTTCACACCGCTCGAGCAGAGTGTCTAACCACTCGAATGGATACAAGTCAGAGAGTTTCGCTCAAAGACAGCTCGACAGACCGCTCAAGCAAGATAAATCAGAGAGAGTTCTCTCGACACCGCTCAACACACAGCTTGAACGGAGGGAAGTCAGAGAGCTTGGCTTGAAGAGCCGCTCGACACATGGCTCGAGCGATTGTGGAAAACAGGTTCGCTCGATACGGGCTCAACACGCCGCTCGAGCAAACATCACTATTTCTACTGGGTTTAGGGTTTCCGCCGCATAACACACATATATATATATATATATTTTATTCTTGCCTTGTGACTATATCAGAGTGAACAGTAGTCATCCCATACATTTGTATTGTGATTCCTCAAGAAATAAAAATCTTATGCAGCTCTCGTAGACGTAGGCAATTTGCCGAACCACGTAAATACTATGTCGTATGTGATTGCTTGTTTTTTCGTGTTTATTTTTTACTTTATTGTCATCGTTTTTAACAACAATTGGTATCAGAGCTAGGTTCGAGTCTGAAGAAAAACGATGGCGGGAGAGGAAGTGAAAGTATCGGGAATCGAGAAGTTTGATGGCACGAATTATGGATACTGGAGGATACAAATAGAGGATTACCTCTATGAAAAGAGACTTCATCTTCCATTATTGGGAAAGAAGCCAGACAGCATGTCAGTTGCTGATTGGACCCTGTTGGATCGACAGGTTCTTAGGGTTATTCGGTTAACCCTGTCGAGATCCGTTGCACACAACGTCATCAAGGAGAAAACGACTGCGGATCTCATAACGACTTTCTCAGTTATGTATGAAAAGCCGTCAGCAAATAACAAGGAACATTTGATAAAAAAAAGTTATTCAATTTGAAGATGGCAGATGGTACGTCTGTTGCACAACATCTGAATGATTTTAATATTATCACAAATCAATTGTCGTCTGTTGAAATTGAATTTGATGATGCGATACGTACACTGATACTATTGGCATCACTGCCAAATATTTGGGAAGCCATGAGAATGGTTGTCAGTAATTCTGCACGTAAGTCAAAGTTTAAATATAATGATATCCGTGATTTGATTTTGGCTGAGAAGGTGCACAGGAGAGATTCAGACGGGACCTCAGGTTTGAGTTCAGCACTAAATGCACAAGACAGGAACTCAAACAGAGGCAGATAAAAATCAAAGAACATGGGCGAGAGCAAGTCAAGGCCTGGTCAGCAAGCAACTTGCTGGAATTGTGGCAAAGCTGGCCACATTAAGAAGAATGGCAGAAATCCCAAGAAGACCGAGAATGATAATGCTAATGTGGTAACTGAAGAAGTACATGTTGCACTATTACTTACAGTTCATAATCCAGTTGATGACTGGATACTTGATTCAGGGGCTTCCTTCCATACATCTTCCCATTGGGAGATAATGCAGAATTATGTTGCAGGTGATTTTGGGAATGTATATCTAGCTGATGGAGAGACTTTGAATGTAGTAGGGATAGGAGACATTGATATTGCACTCCCTAACAAGAACAAATGGACCTTGCAGAAGGTTAGACACATTCCTGAGTTGAAGAAGAACCTCATTTCTATTGGGCAGCTTGATGATTGTGGCAATTCAGTGGTGTTTTCAGATAGCACCTGGAAGGTCACCAAATGGGCATTGGCACTGGCTCGAAGTAAGAAAATTGGTACACTTTATATGACTACTGGTTTGAATAACACTATTGTTACTACCGTTGCAGAGTGCAAAGCAGATTTATGGCATTGCAGGCTTGGCCATATGAGTCAGATGGGCATGAAAGAACTTCTATCTAGAGGCAAGCTACCAGAACTGAAGTCAGTTGATCTCAGTATGTGTGAGAGTCGTATTATGTGGAAACAGAAGAATGCCAGTTTCTTGAACAGTGGCAGAACACTGAAGAAAGAAAAACTAGATCTTGTGAACACTGATGTATGGGGACCTTCCCCAGTGGCATCTATTAGAGGTTCTCGTTACTATGTCACATTTATTGATGATCACAGCAGGAATGTATGGGTCTATTTTTTAAGCATAAATCTGATGTATTTAATGTGTTCAAAATTTGGAAGGCCATGGTTGAGACAGAGACAGACTTGAAGTTGAAATGTTTGTGGTCTGATAATGGTGGGAGGTATATTGATGGTGGGTTCAATGAGTATTGTGCTACTCAGGGTATCAGAACGGAGAAGACTATTCCTAGGACACCACAGCAAAATGGAGTTACTGAACGCATGAACAGAACCATAAATGAGCGTGCTAGAAGCATGAGGCTGCACGCTGGGCTATCACCTACTTTCTGGGCAGATGCAGTTAGCACTGCAGTATACTTAATAAACAGAGGGCCATCAGTTTCACTGGATTGTGGACTATCTGGGAAGGCTTAGAGCGGAAAAGATGTCCGATTTTCTCATCTTAAAACTTTTGGTTGTCTTTCTTACATTCTTATTGATTCTGATGCTCGTAATAAACTTGAGGTTAAGTCAAGAAAATGTTATTTTATTGGCTATGGAGACGAGGAATTTGGCTATTGTTTCTAGGATGATCAGGGTCGGAAGATTATACGAAGCAGGAATGTGATTTTCAATGAGAAGATTGTGTACAATGACAAGTCTAGTACAGCTGCTGAAGCAGTTCCTCAGGACTCTGAGTTTGTGAGTTTGGATGACCTACAAGAGGCCACAGTGCAATGTAGAGAAATGAGTGACGGGGAGAATGGGTCCAGTACACCCATTCCTACTATTCCACAGTCAGATTCAGAGCCGTCCACTCCTACAGATGCAATTCGCAGGTTAGTTAGAACTATTCGTTCTCCACAGTGTTTCTTACCTGCTTTGAATTATATTCTGTTGACAGATGGTGGAGAATCGCAGAGTTACCAAGAAACCTTGCAAGATGAAAGTTCTAGCAAGTGGGAGTTGGTCATGAAGGATAAGATGGATTCCTTGCTAGGGGATCAGACATGGGAGTTGACAGAACTTTCATCAGAGAAGAAGGCACTACACAACAAGTGGGTGTATCGGGTGAAAACTGAACATGATGGCAGTAAGAAGTATAAGACCAGACTTGCTGTAAAATGCTTTCAGCAGAAATAGGGTATTAATTACTCTGAGGTCTTTTTGCCCGTGGTAAAGATCACAACCATCAGGTTAGTTTTGGCTATGGTTGCTACTGAAAATCTATTTCTTGAGCAGTTAGATGTGAAGATAGCTTTTCTTCATGGAGATCTTGGAGAAGACATCTATACGCACCAACCTGAGGGGTTTGTGGTACAGGGAAATGAAGGTTCAGTTTGCAGACTGAAAAAGAGCTTGTATGGCCTGAAACAAGCTCCTAGACAGTGGTACAAGAAATTTGACAGTTTCATGTGCAATGCAGGGTACATTAGATGTCAGGCAGATCACTGCTGTTATGTCAAGCAGTTTGACAATTTTTACATTATTTTGTTACTATATGTGGATGACATGCTTATTTTAGGGGCTAATATTGATGAAATCAATAATCTGAAGAAGCAGATGTCAGAGCACTTTGCAATGAAGAATTTGAGAGCTACAAAGCAAATCATTGGCATGAGAATTGTCAGAAACAGAGTCAGAGGCACGTTGAGACTCTCACAGGCTGAGTATGTGAAAAAGGTACTCAGTAGATTCAATATGGACAAGGCCTAGCCAGTTGGCACACCCTTGGGTAGTCACTTCAGACTCAGCAAGGATCAGGTACCAAAGTCAGAAGAGGAACAAGACTATATGAGTAAGGTTCTTATGCCTTAGCTATTGGTTCACTTATGTATGCTATGGTTTGCACTAGACCAGATATTGCTCATGCAGTGGGAGTTGTGAGTAGATACATGACTAACCTTGGAAAACAACATTGGGAAGCAGTGAAATGGATTTTGAGGTACCTAAAAGGCTCCTAAGAAACGTACTTATGTTTCTCAGGAGAGGGCTTAGAGGTGCAGGGCTATGTTGATGCTGATTTAGCTAGAGATAATGATAGTAGAAAAAGTACCACAAGGTTTGTTTACACTCTAGGTGGTACTGCAGTTTCATAAGGTTCCAATCTACAGAAGACATTTTCTTTGTCTACTACAGAAGCTGAGTATATTGCAGTTTCAGAAGCTACAAAGGATATGGTTTGGGTACAAGGCTTCTTCGAGGAATTGGGTAAAAAGAATCAGAAGGGCACTCTCTACAGTGACAGTCAGAGTGCCATATTCTTTGCCAAGAACCCAGCATTTCATTCCAAAACTAAACACATTCAGATCAGGTATCACTTTATACGATCATTGCTAGATGATGGACAGTTGTTACTTGAGAAAATTTGTGGAAGTAAGAACCTTGATGATATGTTGACAAAAGGTGTTACACTTGAGAAACTGAAGTTGTGCGCAACTTCAGTTGGTCTTCTAGCATGAAGACAAGAGCAGTGAGTTGCAGAAGTGGAGGATATCATGTTTGAGGCATAGGGCAATACTGTGGGTGTACCAGTCTCCAAGTGGGAGAATTGTTGAGTATGAAGTCTGGTTCACACCGCTCGAGCGGAGCGTCTAGCCGCTCGAGCGGATACAAGTCAGAGAGTTTCTCTCAAAGACAGCTCGACAAACCGCTCGAGCAAGGCAAGTCAGAGAGAGTTTGCTCGACATCACTCGACATACAGCTCGAGCGGAGGGAAGTCAAAGAGCTTCGCTTGAAGAGCCACTCGACACATGGCTCGAGCGATTGCGGGAAACAGGTTTGCTCGATGCAGGCTTGACACACCGCTCGAGCGAACATCACTATTTCTGATGGTTTAGGGTTTCCGCCGCATAACATATATATATATATATATATTATTCTTGGCTTGTGACTGTATTAGATTGAACAGTAGTCGTCCCATATATTTGTATTGTGATTCCTTAAGAAACAAAAATCATCTACAGCTCCCATGAACGTAAGCAATTTGCCGAATCACGTATTACTGTGTCGTGTGTGATTGCTTATTTTCTCGTGTTTGTTTTTTCTTTATTGTCATCGTTTTTTACAACAGTTTTCTGTAGTTAAGTTTGATGAAATGGGTTAAATGTGTTGGATAAGGAAGATTTTTAAGAAGATTGCCTATTTTTCTTGAACCTTGTTGAAAAAGTAGGTTTCTATCTTCAAAACATATGCAATTCTTGTAATGGTACTCGCCAATAGTAGAATGAAATCGGAGGAATTTCCTTGTGAAACTCATGGCCAAGTGCCTGAGCTATAAAAAAACCAGAGAAATATTTAAATAGTTCTTTTATATGCAACTGGGGGTGGGGAATCAGCTGACGTCAGCCGATATATTATTAAAAAAAAAAGAGTACAAAGCACAATACGAAAGAAGAAAAGTGCTGAAAAAAGATCGAGAGAGTGCCAAATCTGCTGTCATCGTGAAGAAGTTTGAGAAAAGTCTATCTCACGGGAGTGAAGATAGCGAGTATTATATTGCTTATATACCAGTTAAAAGGAGCTCATCAATAGCTCTTTACAATAGGCAAGAAATATAAGGTAAGAAATGTGAATGTATAGCTAGACTTCCCTAACATAACAATAGTCTTAAACATATAAAATTAACTTTCCAACTATGGTGAAACCATTCTGTCAAGGAGGATCCGTAAGAGGATATGCTGATGATTTCCTCTCATCATTTGGCTAATTTTGTGTTGATATGTTATCACTCCCTCTCAAACATGGTCATGAATCTGGGCAAAGGCCAAGTTTGATACGAAAAGTCTGGAAAAGTGGTTTGGGCAAGGGTTTGGTAAAGATGTCAGCCATTTGGTTGGGTGAAGTGACAAACCGAGTCTCCAAAGATCCAAGAGCAACACGCTCACGAATATAGTGATAATCAAGCTCGACGTGCTTTGTTCGACCATGCAATACAAGGTTAACGGTCATGTACAATGCACTGAGCTTGTCACGATGGAGAGCAGGAGTTGTATGCAGAGGGACACCAAGATTGCGTAGTAGGAAAGAAAGCCACGTGAGCTCAGCGATAGTGGTAGCCATGGAGCGATACTCCGATTCAGTGCTTGATCATGCTACCGTAGCTTGTTTCTTATCACTCCAAGAAACACAATTACTCCCTAGGAAGGTGCAAAAACCAGAGGTTGAGCGGAGAGTTAAGGGGCATCCTGCCCAGTCGGCATCTGAGTAGGCATAGAGATCAATAGTGCTTGCAGCAAGGGTGCGCATGCCATAGTGAGCAATGCCCTGAATGTATCGAAGTATTTGTTTAACAAGCTGAAAATGAGCAATGGTCGGGGTTTGCATGAACTGACATGCATAGTTGACGCTGTAGGAGAGATCAGGTCGATTGAATGTCAAGTATTGCAAGCCACCTACTAAGCTATGGTATATTGTTGGATCAGAAAACAGGGCTTCAATAGTTGATTTGAGACGTCCTTTAGAAGGCATTGGAGTAGCAATTGGCTTACAATCAGCCATGTCTGCACGTTTGAGGAGATCCAAAGCATACCGATGCCAAGATAAGAACATATCACTTCCAAACTTGTGGACTTCATGCCAAGAAAGTGATGAAGTTGTCCAAGATCCTTAATGGAGAATTGTTGAGCCAACCGAGAGATGAAGTCATTAATCTGCTGATTATTATCTCTTGTAATCACCATATCATTGACATATAAAAGAAGAATTAAAATGCTAGAAGATGATTGGCAGATAAACAAACTGGGGTCTATAGTGCCACAGAAAAAATCTATTTGAAGGAGAAAATCACTCAGTCGATCAAACCAGGCCTTTGGAGCCTACTTAAGACCATAAAGTGCTCGACTGAGTTGACATACATGGGAGGGACAGTGTGGGTCAACGTACCCTAGAGGTTGTTTCAAGTACACAGGGGCATCTTCATCAATGTAGCTTCATGCTCAGGAGAAAAGTCAAAAGAGGACTCAGGGATAGAAACCCTACCTTCACCAAGGTTGAAGACAACCCCACCCTGTGAGCATGTACCTGCCCCCCAGCGGATGTAAACCCCTTGCCCCAGACCGCGCATTCCTCTCTCTCTGGGGAGGGAATCATCTCGAGACTAACTTCAGGGGGAGGGACAACGATCTTGGGCTCTCTTGAGGGGCGTTCCAATCGGGCCTCGTAGAAATGCAGCGCCAACATCTTGTCAGCCGAAGTGAGGACCTCGACCTTTCCTGCATTTCCTGGCGCGGTAGGAGAAGAAACGGCCCGAGAAACCAGGGGTGATAAGTGTTATTTTTATATGATTTTTATCACTCTTTTATTTATGGAAAGTGTCATTTTCCCTTCAATACTATTGATTGTATTTTATTTCTACATATTTTTATTTATTTCTTGGATTTGAAGGATTGAGAAGATTTAGTGCAAAATGAGAGCATTTTGGTATAAAAGAAGAGACTACGGATTCGGACCGGTGAGAGGCAGCGAGATCTAAAGAGAGCCGATGAGATTTGGGCAAGGAGTCTTGTCCCATTGGCAGCAAATAAATTTCTCTAGCCCAAAGGCGAGAAGACTTACCTCTCAGTAGACGAAGAAACTTGCGATCAGAATGCGTGAAAACTTGGTAAAAAGGCTCTAGGCGGTTAGATTGAGCGACTAGTCTAAACGACCAACTTAAAAGACCAGCCTAAACTATATCGTGGGCAACAAGTAGAAAATGCGAGAGGAGCCTTTCCACTCGGTAGGCGAGGAGAGGGTCGTGTGGTCTTTGTGACCTCCACGCCTGTTCATTAGTGACCTCCAAGCCCATTCATTTGTGACCTTCCCACCAGTTATATTCAGCGCACACCACATCCACCTGGTGGGACCCTTCTGTGTTCCGCAATCAATCTATTGACAGCCAAATCCTCCCGAACTCCGCAATTCAAGCCGCATATCACTGATTCTTCCATTTTAGATAATTTTGATATTCTTAGGATAATTTCATTTTATGTTAATATCTATCTTGAGAAAATTTTTTTCAGATGTTTAGGCGAGATTTTAGCCGCAGTTATCTTGTTTCCAGATTTAAATTTCAACATCTATTTAATCCCATCTTGTGGGATGAATGGGGAGTCTCGGTTCGTAGTCTTAGTTTTAGTTTTGAATTTTTTTTGAGAGTCTGAGTTTAGGTTTCGATAGTTCAAAATTTATGATTTGAGTTTCTTTCAAGTAGGCAGATTTAGGGGAGCAGAGACGAGAGTTGCATGTTTCATCAACTGACTCTAACGAAAAACACCAGTTTTATTCTTTTTCTTTTTAATTTCATTATGAACTAATTTTATTTTCTAGAGCTTTGATGTAGCCTAGCATTGAACACAGTTTATATTCCAAGTCATTTTATTTTCAATATTTTTATTATTGAGTGTTTATTCCTTGTTCTTAATACTTAAGATTTTCTAACTAACTATTGTTCGATTTTTTGGATTGCAATGAGACTGAGAGGTGATTTATGATTAAAACTCTAGGATTGAACACCATTAGTTTAGCGAAAGCAGAGATGCTTTACTGCAACTAGTGTGATTTTCAAGAAAAATCCAAAGAACTTAATGAGTCACTAATTAGTTAAATTCACATAGAGATATAGAGTTATTAGTCGGAGATATTTTTAGTATTGTTCGAGAGAAAATATTGAATAGTTAAGAGATTTTTATCATCAACTTGGGATAATTATGATTCTATAACAAGGAAGAATAAATTGTGTGGGATTTGCTAGGTGAAATCAAATGCTCTAGATCTATTTTTATTATTTTTAAAATCTTAATTTTAATGTTCTTTCTTCAGTTTAATTTAGATAAACCATTATTCAAATTTCAATTTCTCAAATAGTAATTAATTTAGTCAATTTCAATACTCAATAGCATAAATATTCCCTATAGGTTCGATAACCTTTTTCTTTAAAACACTTTACTACTTGTTACGATTTTGTGCACTTGCAGATTATATTTTTATGCGAACATGGGGATCACGGGCCTATGGGCTTCGTCCACCTTAGTAATAAACCAAACCCCTTTGGGACTCATCAGCGACTTCGGAACCACTTTGCGGGGTGGCGGGCAGCGTAGTCTTGGAAGCAAGAGACGGTGGGGGTAAATGTAGCAGCCCCTACAGTAGCCGAAGACGATCTCGGCCGATGAACAACCACGAGAATGGATAATTGCCCAAATGGGGGTGGTGGAGTGAATTCGGAACTAATTTCCCCAGGCTCCTCAACCCGAGACTTTTTCCCCTTTCCCTCCAACACTAGCTCAGAGGCCTATTAGCCCCAAAAAGGTAGTGGGTTGCATGGGGATGCGAATGTCATCAAAGTGAGCGTGCGCCAGGGGGGCTAGATATCGCCTTACGCTAGCCTTCTCCAACAAAGCCTCCTAGTAAACATCCTTTGGTTTGATCTGGTTATATTGCTGCTCCAAGCTAACCTCCATCTACCCTTGACGCAACCGAAAACTACAAGTATTACCCTTCTCCTTTAGGACGTTATGGGTCAGAAGGAACTCCCTGGCAATGAGATCTGGATGCTCTCGGCTAACCTCCTCCAATGTTAGCCCAGAGCCAAACTACACAACAACATGTTAGAATCCTCCAGGTATTGGGGTGGAGCTACACGAGAGCCAAGCGAAAGAAGTCTAACATATCGCGAACAGGCCGGCAGAAGGGAAGTCATACTTCGCTGGTAAACATGCCAGGGTACAATGCCACCCTCAAAGCATAACCCTCGGAGTCGATGACCCCCTCATGAACAGCAGGAACCTTGAAGGTTACAGAGTCTGGGACTCTGAAAGAAGCCTTTAGCAACCTCAAAAATGCAGGAGTTGCGTCTGACCTCCAGTTACACCTGTCGAAATGCTGGGAGTCGGTATGAACTTTTGGGGAGGGGGGGTCCAACCCTTAGAGGTTTTGAAGGATTTTGGGCGGTTGGCAGAGTTTGAGCCCCGGAGAGCTGCACGAGAAGTATTCTTGGGTACTATGGAGACAAAGGACAGAGATAGGATACAAAGCAAGAAGAAGAGGAAGAATAAAGCAAGGAGGCAGGAGAGTAAGAGGACAAGTTTGAAAACTCGGAAGGAGAATGAATGCAAATGAACTTAAAAGGGAAGAACTTGGGTTTAAATAGTCACTCGTGATGTTTGGAGTCCCCCAAGTCATGAACCACCACACGCCATAAAGAAAGGAGCCAATAGACAAAAATCTTGCAATATGCGTTGCACGAAGCGATGGGGAGGGAAATCGTCAGTCGTCGCCTAGAAAAGGGAAGTTGAACAGGCACACTCAATAGCCCATCAATCTGTCAGAGACGTGCCCCGAAACGTCCCTAGAAATAAAGGAATTCCCACAAAACACGTTCAATAAGAATTGACAGGGTAACTGGAAGAAATTTTCTTCCCCGGCCCATTGGGTCGGGCCTAGGTCAAATTCTAAAGCCCCCTTTTGGGCTAAAGTTCTCTCTTTATAACTGCCTAGCAATCGACAAAAAGGGCACAACCCACCAACCATGCTAGTAGAAAGGGAATGTATCGCGCGAGAAACGGGTGAAAGGACAGACGGGACATGCAGACCCTGACATCCCCTGTGACACCTAACATTAAAAGATCTATGCCGACAAGTGAACGGGAAGAATGGACAACCCTTCATTTTCTGATGATGGGCATGAAAAGGGGCAACACCTATCATCTATTGTTGAGGCACCACCCGGGGAACCACATCGCATTAATGACACCATCCTAGACTCCACGTCGCATTAAAGGCCCTGATTGGGGCTACTGCGGGGGGTGACGTGAACCCCCTAACACAGGGTACGAAATGTCCCCAGAAATCTCATATAAAAACTGCGCCCCAGGTATGAAGTACTCTCTCTGAACTCAATTATTCTCTAACAATTCCCTAAGGCGATATACTGATTTTGGCATCAGAGGTTTCTCGGACCACCATCAAGCCACCCCTTCATCTCTGTATCTGTAGGTAGGAAGACCTTAATCCAGGTTGTCAGAACCTTGCCCAGGCGTACGAAACACGACGTTAACATTCATTTTTAAAAAAATTGATTTTTGTAATTGTTTCTTATGTATTTTTTGGTTAGTTAGAATGAAGAATTGCCGCGCTTGTTTTAAATGGGTTTTTTTAATATCAAGTTTATAATATAACTTCTATAAAACTATTTGTGAAGCTAGCATTTCTTGACTTATTATGTACGAATGCATAAATTTTAGTTTTTGTTTAGATGTCTTTCTTGTATTTTAATTGTACATCTCTTCTCAAATTCGCTTAGTTTATTTACTTGTTTATTACGGTTACAACTACTCTATAATTTTCAATAAAATATTATCATTTTTAAGATTTATTCTAATTTTTTAAAATTCGAATAAAAAGAAATTTAAGAGTGCTTGCTGCTAGGATACTACACAGCAATGACCACTAGGAGTACCCCTTAAGCAAAATTCTATTTTTTTATTTTTTTTATTTTTCTTATACATATCTTTTTAGTATTTTTAAATTTTTTTAAAAAAAAAATTATCAAGATACTAATAGTCACTTTCTTAACTAATAAATAAAAAAATGTAAAAAAAATTAAATGCATAAACCGTTAAAATGAAAACAAAATAGAATGGTATAGTAATATGATTTAAATTATAATATTATATTAAAGAATTATAAAAAGAATTACAAAAGAGTTTAAAAATCACAAAAGTACAGCACAGACTTTCTTCTGGAAGATGCCTTGTGTCCATAGTTTTTGGGCAAACCAGGCTTCCAGAAATCGAAACCGATGGGCATCATATCCAAAGTTTTGAATACTGTACCGGAAGTCGTACCGGTCAAGGCACTGGAAAGAAATATTTCGATACCGGTACCGTTTCGTGTACCGTTTCGGGATAACGTTTTGGGATAGTCAATATATAAATAAATTATATATATATATAAATTATATTCCAAAATAATAGTCTATATATAAATAAATTATATATAAATACATATATATATAAATTATAAATAGTCTAATTTGAATTAGGGGTTAAAAATAAGTTTGTAGTATGAAAAAACCGAAAAAAAAAAAAAACACACACACACACACAGGCCGAAATATCGGCCGGTACCGGCCGAAATATAGGCCGGTACAGGCCGAAATTTAGTCCGGTATGGCCGGTACCGGCCGGTACGGCCGGTATTTTAGCCGGTACGGTACATATATAGTACCTGTACCGGCCGGACGGCCGAAACGAAAAATTTCGGCCGTACCGGCCGGTACGGTACGGGATTTAAAACACTGATCATATCTATCCATCTATCTTTATAAAGGACATAGAAAGCTGCAACCAAACCCGTGGGCTATGACCTCTGCACACTTTATTAGTTTTTTTTTTTTTTTTGAAAATAACCTCAGTATTCATTCATTGATTTAAAACCGCATTACAAAGTTTTTCCTTGAGCAAAATACTCTCAATACAAACTGGAGCTTCTTCTATCCAAACATTTTCAAAGCACAAAGATAAAGCTTCTTTAGCAAGATAATGTGCTGCTTCATTAACTTTTCTATTAACAAACTTGACACTCCATTGACTTCTTCCCTTTAACAGCTTCTTGGCATCTTCAATGACACATCCATAACTGGAGAGGTCTTCTTCTTCTTCATTGACTGCATTCACAATGACTTGAGCATCACCTTCGAAAATGACTCTGCCGAAATTAAGATCTCTGCATAATTCCATAGCTTTCCTTAGTGCATAAACTTCTGCTATTGCAGGATCAGAAATGAAGCTTTTTTGTTCACCAACAGCAGCCATAATTTCACCTTCCTCATTTCTGATTACTACTCTGAGGCCAACCTTTTTCCCTTCTTTATCAACAGCTCCATCCCAGTTTGCTTTGACAAAACTCTCCCTTGGTTTGCTCCATAATGACTCTCCTTCTATTACTCTTGGTTCTGTGTTCTGCCTTAACTTCTGCTTAGCCTGATAATAAGTTCTCAGTTCCTCTTTAGCTTGTATCATCACTTGGCTTGGACTCTTGAAGGTGTCTTTGAATACAACTTCATTTCTTCTCAACCAAATGCTTCTCATTACCATACTGATCTCTTCTAATTCTTCTGAACTGACCCTTTCCTCCAATCTATCAAGCAAGCATGGCATATCTGGTTCATTGGTCCTCCATTTCTGTATCACCTGAATCGACTCTGACCATACATCTACAGCTGCAGGGCAGTACCATAAGGCATGTATTGTTGTTTCTATTTCCATCTTAAAAATTGGGCACAAATTCTCTTTTATAATACCCTTTTTGTAGAGGTTGTTTCTTGTAGCTAACAAATCTTTAGCAGCTTTCCACAGGAAAAATTTGACTTTCCTTGGAACATTCAACTGACATAGTACCTTCCATCTATTCTCCCCTGCCCTTCCATTGGAGCACTCTCCTATTGCTGTCTCCCTCCTCTTCATTTCCAAATGGTAAGCACTATTGACAGTGAAAATACCTTTTTTAGTATACTCCCATATTAATTTATCTTCAACCTCCATTCTACTAATAGGTAAGCTCCATATCTGCTCTGCTTCTTCTTTATGGAAGATACTCTTTATCAAAGGCTCATTCCATTCCCCACCTATAATCAACTCAAAAACTTTGGCTTCTTGATCTAAAATTGTACAAGGAGATTGGACACAGAATGAGGAGGGAGCTGATAACCATTTCTGCCCCCATATTTTTATGTTTTTCCCATTCCCTACTCTCCATCTTAATCCATCCTCCAACAAATTTAAGGCTCCCCAAACACTCCTCCAAATGTAAGAAGGTCTGTGCCCCAATTTTGCTTCTGTCAGAGAAACTGTTTTGAAGTATTTTTCTTTAAAGACCCTTGCTGCCATACTCCTCGAGTCTTGTAAAAATCTCCACCCTTGTTTAGCTAATAGAGCCATATTGAATGACTCTATGTCTCTGAAACCCAGCCCTCCTTTGCCCATGGAAATCCCTAAATTTTTCCAGCTGCACCAGTGCAGACAGCTGCTAGTCTTTTGGTTTCCCCACCAGAAATTAGCCAGAAGTGAATTTAACTCCTTGCAAAGGTTTTTTGGGAGTTTAAAAACACTCATTGTATAAGTAGGTATTGCTTGTAAAACTGCTTTTATCATTACCTCCTTTCCAGCTGCTGACAGAAAAACATTTTTCCAGTTATTAATCTTCTTCCACACCCTTTCTTTAATGCTTCTAAAGGTGTTGTATTTGGATTTTCCAACAACAGGAGGTAAACCTAGATATTTCTCATAGCTGCCTTTCATAACTACTCCCCCTAACTCCATTATCTTCTCCTTATCCTCACCCCTCGAGTTGGAGCTAAAAAATACTGAAGTTTTGTCCTTGTTTAGGAACTGACCAGATGCCTTTTCATAGGTTAATAACAGCTCTTGCAACCTCAACCACTCTTATGTTTTAGCTCGTGCAAAAAGAATGCAATCATCTGCAAAAAGTAGATGATTTACTCGTATTCCACCCCTTGACACAGTTACCCCTTTAGTAATTCCCTTCATATCTGACTGGTTTAATAAAGAGCTAAGGCCCTCAGCACACAAAATAAATAGGTAGGGTGACAAAGGATCACCCTGCCTTAGTCCTCTTGAAGGTTGAATCTTAGAACCTGGTTTACCATTAATAAGAGCAGCATAACTCACAGTGGAGACACACCTCATAACAAGATCAATCCATCTTCTACCAAAACCCAGCCTTTCCATCATTCCTTCCAAAAAACTCCATTCAATTCTATCGTATGCTTTAGACATATCAAGCTTGATGGCCATATTACCCACTCTACCTTTTTTCCTTGCTTTCATGGTATGCAAAACCTCATATGCCACCATTATGTTATCAGTTATTAGCCTTCCCGAGATGAATGCACTTTGATTGGGTGAGACTATCTCATTCAGAAATTTTTTTAGTCTATTTGCCAACACTTTAGACATCAACTTATAGCCAACATTACACAGACTTATTGGCCTAAAGTCACTAGCCTTCTTAGGTTCCTTAACTTTAGGAATTAGAGCTAAATAAGTATGATTCATAGAAGGTGTAAGAGAATTACCATTAAGCCATGCCAGAACTGTTTTGCTCACCTCATCACCAACAATCTGCCAATGCTTTTGATAAAAGCAAGCTCCAAAACCATCAGGTCAAGGTGACTTCAGAGGGGCCATGTGTTTTAAAGCTTCCTCGACTTCATCTCTAGAAAAAGGCTTTGACAGATTGTCATTCATTTCTTCTGTTACACAAGGGGACACTGCCTGCAAACAAGCTTCAATATCCCCAGCACTTGGGGTTGTGGATTTAAACAGGTTTTGGAAGTAGTCATTAAAGACCTTGTCTATCATTTCAGGCTCTATTTGCATTTTATCTTGTTCATCATGAATCTGTCTTATCCAGTTCTTCTTCCTCCTTTGATTGGCACAGCTATGAAAAAACTTTGTGTTACGATCACCCATTTGATACCAGTCCACCTTTGCTCTTTGCCTCCATTTCAGATCCTCCATTTCTAAACAGATTCCTATCTCATTTTGAAGTTTCTTGATCTCCACCATATTATGACTCCCTTCATTCTTCTGTAAATTTTCCAGCAAAGCTGTTTTTTCTTTCAATATTTTGCCCTTGTCATTCTCTAAGTGCTTGTTCCATTTGACCAGTGCACCTTTGCTGTCTTCCAGCAAATTTTGAAGAATCTTAGCTGTATCTCCCCCTACTTGCCTCATGGTCCAAGCATTCCTTATGACTTCCTCACAACCTTCCTCAAGAGACCATCTAGCCTCATATCTAAACATCCTCCTCCTCCTCCCTACTATTGAAAGAAACTGGTTCATACTCAGTAAAAGGGGTCTATGGTCTGAAACTCTTGCAGTTAGCACCTCTACCCACCCTTCTTTGTAAATCTCCTTCCATCTTGAATTTGCTACTGCCCTATCAAGCCTTTCCTTAGTGAAGGTCTCATTGTCATGCTTGTTACTCCACGTAAATTTGTCTCCCCTCCAACCCAAGTCAAACAGACCTCCCCTTTCTAGTACATTTCTGAAATTATTCATTTGCTTTTCCTGCCTTTGTTTCCCTCCCACTTTCTCATCATGTGTTAAAATTTCATTAAAATCTCCCACCACACACCATCCCACCCCATCATTGGGCTTTAGAGAAGCCAACAGACTCCAAGCTTCTTCCCTTAGACTGGTTTCTGGTTGCCCATAAAAACCAGTAAGCAACCATCTCTCTTTCCCTTCCTCAGTCATGACCCAAGCACTAATGTGTCTGTTTGAATAATTCAGTATCTCTACCTCTACAGATTGGTCCCATAGAAGCATAAGACCCCCTTTTCTTCCTTTTGGATCTAATACAACACACCCTTCACTTCTAACCTTTCTTTTTATACTATCACAATTTTCACTCCTCAATTTTGTTTCCATCAAAAAGATCACATTTGGCCTCTTCTCCTTTACCAAATGGCAAAGGTCTTGAACTGTCCGAGGGTTGCCAAGCCCTCGGCAGTTCCAACTTAGTGTTTTCATAATGATAGGTGCGGCTGTCTTCCAGCCTCCACCAAAACAATTTGTGTCTCTTTCACCTCATTGTTACCACCTTTTGCTTTTTTTCTCTCCCTTTCCACCACCTCTCCTTCCTCTTCTTGTCTAAATAGCCTTTTTGATAAACAAGAGGCCCTGTTAGAAACCATAGAATTGTTTTTTTCCCTTGCTTTCCTCTTCCAAGCCCCCATAGTTCTTCCTTTGGCCTTCATTACACAGTCACTTTTATCAGTTCCTTCTCCCCCCTCACTCCTCTCCTCCCTTGATTCCTCACTCTTTTTCTCTTTATTTTCTGTTGAAGATTCCTTCCATATCTCAGTACTAACCATTTTTGCATTCCCCCTTTCATCTTCTTGAAAACTTTGACTTTCATTCATCACCTCCTCACTTTCTACATTAAGTTCTTCATCCCTCTGAGTTACATCTTGTTTCTGTTGTCCTTCTTTTTCCTTTCCACTAATATCCTTTTCCTCATCCTCTTCTCCAGCTACATTTCTTGCTTTCATTTTTTGTTCCCATTTCACATTTCTACCCTCCTCTTTCTGTTTAAATTTTGCTCTCATCCCAGCCCTCATCCATGTACCAAACTGAATCTCTTCCTCCTCCTTCCCCATACATCCTTCTTCTCCATGAATAATACTACCACATTTAAAGCAAAAATGTGGTAATTTTTCAATTTTCAGAGGAATCCAATAAGTTCTCCCCTTAATAGCAATAGTCCTTCCCCTAGCCAATGGTTTCTCAATCTCTATTTCTATTAAAATCCTCAGAAAAGGACCCCAACCACTCCCATCCTCCTGCAGCTCTACTTCCAGTACTCTACCCACAGTCTCACCTAGTTTTTCTCCTCCTGCCTTATTCATGCATGCCATTGGTAAGTCATGAAACTGAAACCAGAACCTCTCCCTACTGAAGTCCATCTGCTGTGGTGGTATAAATTCATCTAAGGGCAATATTACGAACAGCTGGTTGTCAAATAACCATGGTCTCCCATCCAGAATCCTCTGTTTATCAGCTTGGTTTGCAAAGATGATTACAAACTTGTTTGTACCCACCTCTTGAAATAGAGCCTTCCTGCTTATCCCCACACTTTAGCCATCGTAGTTTCAATCACTACCTTGCTTATGTTTCTTTCCATCCATATCTTTCCCACAAGACTGCATTCCCCCTTATTTTTCAACTCCTCTGATATCTCCTCATCCAGTTCTACTTGCTGAGATTCTTTCTCCGTCAGTTTCAAACATTCCCATTTCTTTGCAAGGTCATTCATCATTTCTTCTTCCACACCACTCTGTAGCGTAGGAATGAGAGAAAAGAAACCCCAAAGCTCTTCTACCACATTTCTACCACCTCTCTGCCACCACTCAGCTCTGTATAGCAGACTAAAACCTGTCCTTCCACCACCTTACTGCCACCCTCAATGCCGTTACACACACACTCCGTACCTCTCTGCCACCTCCTAATCCTGTTAGAATATTCGTGGACCCCACTTCACCTCACACCCCTCCCCGAGAGAAAAGATAGAGAGAAGACTCTCTTTATAATTGGTTAGTGATGCACACTTTATTAGTTGAGTGGGCTACTATGCGGCCCTAGTTTTGCCGTTGGGCATATGTCATATCATAAGGTTTTTTTTTTTTTGAAACGCTATATACCCCACTGGGAGCTCCAAGCGGGAGCTCCCGCTGGAGATTAATGTAATTTTTATGTGTTTTTTTTTTTAATTATTTTTTATATAGATTTTTTTAATAATTTTTAATATTTTTAAAAAATAAAAAAATTTAAAATATTATTAAAAAATATTTTCTTAATCACGAAGTAAAATAAAAAATCATAAAAAATATGATTTTTTATTTTACTTCGTAATTAAGAAAGTATATTTTAATGAATTTTTTTTTTACTTTCTAATTAAGGAAGTATTTTTAATGATATTCTAAATTTATTTTATTTTTTTAAAAATATTTTTTATAATTTTTTATTTTACTTCATGATTAAGAAAATATTTTTTAATATATATTTTTTTACTTTCTGATTAAGAAAATATTTTTTGAATGATGTTTTAAATTTATTTTATTTTTTTAAAATATTTTAAAATAATAAAAGATTTATATAAAAAAATTACTTAAATAAAACACATATAAAATAACACTATACCCCAGCGGGGCTGTAGCATCACCCATTTTTTTTATTAAAAAAAATATATATTAATATACTTAAAATTATTTCTTTAATCGCTAAAAAAAAAAA
Organism: Juglans mandshurica; assembly: GCA_022457165.1. Lineage (NCBI taxonomy): Eukaryota > Viridiplantae > Streptophyta > Magnoliopsida > Fagales > Juglandaceae > Juglans > Juglans mandshurica. Next base: position 17,068,917 of record CM039632.1, read on the forward strand.
ATTGACGAGCAACCAACTTGAGCGGTCAAGCGAGGGAGAGTAACTTTTTTTTTCTTATTAGTTTATGTCAGAATCATAACTTATTGGGCACTGCTATGGGTCCCGAATTCAGGACCCATTTTGTGTCCCGAATAAGCTTTTTATTTTTTTTTTTGTTTTTTTGTTTTTTTTATGTATTTTTTTAATCATCATAAACATTTTTTAAAAAAATCACAAAATCACAAAATCATTAAAAAAAAAATTTAATCATTCAGTAAAAAAACAAAAAAATAATATATTCGGGACACACTTTGGGTCCAAAGCATTTCCCTAACTTATTCAACCATATCCCATAAACACAATCTATTCTAAAGCGGTTTTCTGTGAAACCAACTCACGTGCATGACTTCTAGACCTTCATTTCATTATCTACATCCTCCTATGTTCTAAGACTGTGTTTGGAAGCTTAGAAGATGTTTTAGAAATGAGATAAGATGATAAATTTATAAATAATAATGAAATTACTTGTAAATAGTAGTGAAATTATTAAATTATAATGTTTTATGGGTTTTGAGAGATGAGAGAGAAAAAGTTGAATAAAAATATTATAAAGTTAAAATATTATTTTTATTTTAGGATTTGAAAATGTTAAATTTTTTTTTTTTTTTTAATTTTGAAAAAATTGTAATGATTAGGTAATGATTAGATAGGAAAGTTAAAATTTTAAAATTGAAGTGTATATTTGAATGGTGTTTGGATGTTGATATGTGATGGAATGATATGAAATGATATGGATGAGATGAGATAATATAGTACAAATTGAATACAGATGATAGTAGTCTGGGAAACCTGGGCACTTGTGGCATTGGTGGTGTTATTCAAAAGAGTTTCGCTTTTGAGCGGTCCAGCTACTATTGAGGGATAAATAGCCACTAATAGTATTTTGCCACATCAGCAATTGTTGAGACTTTACAATAAACTCATCACACTAGATTTTCTCTTATAAAAAAAACCTCACCCCTTCAAAACTTTCACAGCCCGCAATATCTCGCACGATCTCCATCTTCTCCTCAACGCCGCCGCTGCGTTCCATCGCCTATATATCTGCCGCCGCTAGTTTGGACTTCTCCCATCGTTCCCTTCATTTTTTTCCCGTCGCCATCTCCCATTTGGAGTAGCCCGTATCTCGTACTTCCTCTCCTTCTTCTAATTTGAAGTTGAATCACCACCACCAGCAGTAGCGGATCAAGTTTCCTACCAGCCACGTCCAATCGCAAGAATCCTCCGAGTTCAGTCACCAAAGGCCAAAACGGAGTGCCAAATCAGCCCCTTTCGTTGCTTACGCTACCGTTGTCTCCTCCCCAAAGTCAAGAACCAGCTCGAAATAGAGCAAGTTCCTTGCTCCTCAACGGCCAGCCACTATATTCAACCTACCTCAAGCCATTGTGAGCAACAACAAAGAGTAAGAAAGTTGTTAATACACATCCTTTAAACACTATGGCAGTCTCTTTCACCCATTTTTCATGGTGGTTGTGGTCTGAGAATGTAACGTCCGTCCTTATGGTGGACTTTTTATAAAATATTTATAGAAAGGACGACGGGAATTACCGTCCGATTTAAAACTTTTCACTTGCATACCCAGGGTGCAAGACTCCACGTTTATAAATTAAAATATGTTTTGAAAATAAAAGAGCTTTAAAGCGGAAAACAAAATCTTGAAATAAAAAGATCTCTCGTACGTTTAAAACTCGTGCCTAGACTTTCGTGCTCTTTCCCATGGGCCGTGTCTGTCCTGATCATGCAATTCTTGTGGGGGGAGAGACATGCATAAAAACTAAAATGAGTCGAAGACTCGTAAGCATTATTTCATACAGTTAAAATTTAATGATATAGGTTTTCATTCATGCATTAATCATTCATACATACTATTACGTGCATGCATACGTGTCATACGTGCGTTCATTTGAAAACGTCACTAGATGGGGTTTTACTTTAATGGTCTTTCTTTTCGTGAAACGTGTCTCCCGTCAGTGCCTTCATTTCTTCAAGAGCCATTGTACGGGATTTTACTTTTAAAAGGCTTTCTTGTCGTCAAACATTTCCCCCGTCAAAGCCTTCATTTCTTAAAGGTTCGTGCATTCATGCGTTCGTACATGCATTCATACATCCATTCGTTCTTATCACTTTCATAGGCCAGTACACACTGTGTTGGGGTTAGCAATCTTCCTTTGGACTCGGATTCCGCCCATGGCCACAGGTTGGGAATCCCTTTCATAGGGGGGCAGCACTGGGTGCACTTCCAGTACTACTTACCCAGCATTGCAATCTGCCCATTCATTGGTACCATTTTCATTCATTCATGTGGCCGTTACGTATCTTCATACATTTCATGCTTTCATTTCTTTCTTTCTTGCTTTTCATTCGTTCGTTCATGTTAGCTCGAAAGAACTGGAGCTTTCATTCAGTTCATTCTTTCCTTTAACAGTCCTTTCATGAGAAAACATTTCTTTTCATGGGAAAACATCGTTTGGGGCATAAGCCCGAAAATCATCTTTTCCTTTTTCAGTTCATTTAAGTCATATCCTTTCTTTAACAGTTCATTCGTGGAAAACTTCATTTAAGAACATACATGGGCTTAAACGTTAGCTTTCATGGCATCCATAAGCGTCACCCTGAACGTCGTCAATCATGGCATCCACGAGCATCACCTCGTGGCGCACCTGAAAGCGTCGGTTCGTACGATCCATAAAAGCGTCCGTTGTCATGTCTTTCATGCATTGTCATCAGGTTATGGATTTTCTTAGAAAATACATACAATAGATACAGCGTATAGTCATCCATTCACATGCGTACAATTAATACTTTGGTTGCGTAAAAAGGGGCTGCCAAGGAGGGGCCATACATACTTATACCTTTGAACACTTAGCATTTTCTTTCGTAAAGCGTCTTTCGTTTCTTTTCGTAAGCATCTTAAAGGAAAAGTGTTTCTTGTATCTTGAAAAACTCTAGAAGAGTATGAACGTAACACTTACCTAGACTCCATGCTATTTGCATGTCATGTAGTCTATTCATGTGCTTGTCAAATGGCAACCTACATGCATACACATACCTTAGCGTCATTTTCTATCTAATGCATAAGCAACTTAAACTAGAAGTAGAACTACATATCACTTAGAACACTCTCCTTCTATCCTATGCACCTACATGCCCTTTACTATGTTAAACCCTTCGGGGACCACTTACGGTCACCACATCTTCCAACTCAAAATCTTGTCTCGAGTGCTCATCCACTAAAGTGAACCCTTGATTCACCTTAGGATTAAGACACTAAGACATTCGTCTTACTCTTCTTATTGAACTCATCTCGATGCATGACTCAGACCGACTAAGTCACGCATCCCAATCCTAGACAATACATCCGTCACTATCTTCATGCACCTTAGCCCATATTAATCCTCATTCCCATCCAGACAAGCCACATGGCTCTAAGCCAACTCTGAGGCTTAAGCACCGTGTAACTGTGCTAATGACAGATTACCTATTACATACGGTGAATCCGTCTGGCACATGTGTCTAACCAGATTACACATGTACCTTACCCTTTTATCACCTAAGATCAACATATATAACAAGTTGATACCAGCTTGGAGGGACAAGGGCCATACTCCGATACCAACCTTCTCTTAACCCGGCTACCATGACTCCTCATGCTACCCGTCCCTTTGACAGTTCATCCCAACACTTAACACGACAAGACTCCAATCATAACCATGTCTTATGCCACGTCATACAGCTCGAGACTATTCTCAAGCTACACCGTGACCTTGTCGCGTTACCCAACATTCTGGTACATAAATTCCTAACTCATCATGAGTACGATTCCTTACGTACTCCCGACACATCTTGTCACGTCCCCCATTATGCCATTCATACCCTATCACTTCACCACATGGCAAGCACGACTGTCAGTAACCACGTCACGAGGTGACGTCGCCCAGTCATGCTTCCGCTGCGTACTCTTATACTTATTTCGCTTCTTCATCTTTATTCCGAGCTGTAAGTCCAATACGGTGACACTTGTCACCTTAGACTACAGGCTTCGCCATAGCTATCTCGGGACACCGTTCCACAGTTCCCGATACTACTCATCACCCTTATGGCATACTCGCCACATGGTGTATCGTTCCACTACATGGAGTGCACTTCTCTTGTACTCCCTTCATACACGTTACACCACATCACCATTATGGCATACAACCATATGGTATATTAATCCGCCATACAGAGTACATTCCACATGTACTCCCTTCATACACATCACGCCACATTACCAATATGGCATATCCGCCATATGGTGCATCCCACCATCATAAAGAGTACATTCCACATGTACTCTCTTCATACTCATCACATCACACAGAGTACACTCAACGTGTACTCTTCCTGTTCCACATACATCATGCCACATCACCATTATGGCATACATGCCATATAGTGCATCACTCCGCCACTTAGAGTACACCCCACGTGTACTCCCTTTACCTACGCCACATACAGAGTACACACAGCGTGTACTCTTCCCATTCCACATACACCGCATCACCATTACAACACAGTCCTCAACATTACACAACACACTTCCCAAATACGCCTAACACTTCACAGCACACTACACGGCACAATACACCTCCATACAACACAGACAAGCCCAACACTTCATTACACAGAGTGCCCAACACTTCGCTACACAGCACCACATCACAATACCACAACTCCACAAAACCAACAGCACAGTCCACAACCTAGTCAACTAATCAATATCTAACATAAATACGAGGGATAGAGAGTTATATCATTGACGAGATAACCCGTGCGTTACTCATTGACCGTCACGGTCGAAGACGTCGGAAGGGTCATACGTGGTGGCTAAACTGCGTACGGTGACTGTTTAGGCATTTGGATAGTTAGGTGTGGTCTTGGAAGGGCTCGTGGTGGTCTTGTGATGATGGCAAGGAGCATAGCACAGAGGATCTAACCGTGTACAGTGGTGGTCAGCCACGTGCAATGGCTATTCATCACGTGCAATGACTAACCACCACTCAAAGTGGTGGTTTGAACCTAGGGTTGGGCTGAGGGGTTGCTGGTGGAGCTCCTGGTGGCACTGGGGTGGCGCCACGGTGGCTCACGGTGGAGGAAGGGGAAATGGCCGTGTAAGGGAGAGGGAGGAGCCGTGGGAGAGTGAGAGAGAGTGTGCTTGCGTGGGTGACAGATCGGGGCCGTGTGAGGTTGGGTTGGCTTGGTGGCGGCCTGAGAAGGCTAGAGGTGGTGGTCCTATGCCGTGGGTGGCGGTGCACGGTGGTGGAGGGTGTGCAACCCGTGCGTGTGAAGAGGAAGAAGCCGTGAGGTGGAGGGAGGCTATGGGCCTCAGGTCACGTGAAGGAGGAAGGGGAAAGGGAGAGGAGGTCTATGGCGTCGCTTGGTGGTCGTGGGTGTCGTGTATGGCAGCGCTAGAGGCCGCGCACGGTGAAGCCGTGCGTGGGTCTCCTTGTGCGTGCATGTGTGCGACGGAGGGGGAAGGTGGCTGCATGGGAGGTGCTGGTTTTAATGGAGGGTGGTGACCGGTGGCAGAGGAAGCTGTCGTGGGAGTGGTGGTGCCGTAGGACAGCGCACGGCGGTGCTACGTGCACTAAGCCCGTTCGGGCTTCGCACTTCCAGTGGAGAGGAAGAGGGAGCGTGAGGGAGAGAGGCTGGGCTAGGGAGGCTTGCCGGCATGAGGTGTAGTCGGTGGTGCCGGCGGTGAGAGCTGCCGACGCACGGCGGCGCCGGGCTGAGGTGTGGAACCGTTCTGGCGAGAGATGAACTGCGTACCGCGTACGCTGGGGAGAGTGAGGAGAGAGAGAGAGCTGAGGGAAAAGTGAGGAATAAAGAGAGGGGGTCTGGGTATTTAACCCAGTCCCTTCGTCTTGGGGATCCACGTAACGATCTAACGGTGGATCTCAAACACTAGTTTAAAATGTATTAACTATTAACTTAATTAAAAGCGTTTAGAGAAATTAAGGTAGAATATTATTTTAAACTAACTTTAGTTTATAAAATAATATTCTTCATCATTAATAAAATGATGAAGTCTCACTTAACATATTAAAGAGAATAAAACCATTTAATTAATAAAAGCTTTCAACATAATTTAAATTTCATAATATCTTAAATAGTTGAAATCATTTTAATAATGATATTAAAATGATTTCTGGCAATTATAATATTTTTATAGCTCTTCAAGAATATTATAATTGTCGTATTTAAAATCAAGTTTAGTTCAACAACATTGGAAATACTTTTTATAAATATTTCCAGTATATTTAAAACACTGAGCCTGCCCTAGAAGTCACACGATATCTTTGGAAACACGCCATCATGGTTTGGCACGCATAATGAGACTCGCAGTCATTAGAGAGAAGGGGCGGACGGTTTACATAATTTTCGTCCTCAACACTTGCTTACGTAAGAAGGAAGGAATCTTACGTCAGAAAGAGAGAATCTTACGTCAGAAAGAAGAACCGTACGTAAGAAGGAGCGGGGTATTACAGAGAAAAAGAAAGGACATGTCTCAAATGGTCCTGGAAGAGAGAGAGGAGGAGGGCCACGAGTGAGAGGGGAGGTTTTGGTCTTGGGAGAGGGGGGTCTTTTGTTTACGTGTAAAGGGGGCTCTCGAGATTTCTAGGAGGGAGGAGAGGGGATGGCTTTTTGTTTTTTTATCTTCTGCTATGTAGACACATGAGAGTTAATATGGAAAGCCTACTTGACACTCATTTATTGAAGGGTTGTTATTTGGAAGATAGTAGACCAACCGGCCATAAGTTATTCTCTATTCTAAATGACTCAGGTCGACTTGTCCAGGCTTATGCCTCTCATATTGGTTTCGGTTCTAACAACAAAGTGGAACTTCTGGCGCTCCTTCAAGGTTTGAGAATTTGTAAATCATTACATATTTCTAACGTGATAGTAGAAATGGATTCGATGGTGGTTATTTTGGTGGAATAGAGGGCAATGTAGTGTGTGGTACCTAGAGGATTTTTGGGAGAAACTTGTTGGATTGTCTCATACTATTCATTGCCGCGTTCAAAATGTGTTTCGTGGAGGTAATATGGTGGCGGATTGGTTAGCCAAGGAATGGACCTCAGGCGCCGAGTTGGTTTTTTCTAATAATTGTGATATGCCTTGGATTCTTAAAAGATTGCTCCGTTTGGATTTCTTAGCCCTCTCATCTTTAAGATGCTAGTTTTTGTGGTTTTGCTTTCTTTTTCATTCCATAGGATTGTTATAGAATGTTTTATTGGTTACGGTTTTGTTGGATTTTCCCATGGGACTTGTTTGTTACCATGGTATTCTTCTGCCATAAGTGAGGGCTTTATTAATAAATTCAAGAGGAGGTCATTATTGAACATGTGACTTCCAGCTCTTATAAATAAATAAAAAAAGAAGAAGAAGAGAGAGATGAGTTAGGATGAGATAAAATCATCTCAACATCATCCAAATATCCCCTAAAATAAAATAAGATGAGATGAGATTAGGTCTCGTTTGTTTTCACCAATAAGATGAGATGAGATGAGATGAGTTGAGATAAAAGTTGAAAGTTAAATAAAATATTATTAGAATATATTTTTTTAATATTATTTTTGTTTTGAGATTTAAAAAGTTAAATTATTTATTTTATTTTGTGTAGATATTTATAAAATTGTAATAATTAAAAGAGATGAGAATGATTATGAAAACAAACGAGATAATGACTATCTCATACTACTTCACAACTATTCAAAAAAAGTTTACTACTATTTATAAATTATTTACTATAATTTTACTACAATTTATAAACTATTTTACTATTATTCACAAATGGTTTGAAATATTCCAAACTTGTTTCTAGCATCAAATCCAACCTTCTATAGGGCCTCCTTTGGATGTTGAGAACTCCTTCTCAAGCATCACTAAAAAATAAATACTTTTAATTTCAACTTTTTAAAATTTTCATGTAATTATTAATTAATCATTACAAATTTTTCAAACTTTTAAATAAAATATAAAAATTAATTCAATTTTTTTAATTCTAAAATAAAAATTACATGAAAAAATTATATTTTAATTTTATAGTATTTTTATTCAATTTTTTTATTTCTCATTTCTCATGCATCCAAACGAGAGCTAACTATTTTAACCATTTTTAAATTTTAAAGATGTGCTGTTACTGTTTTTTTTATTTTTAATTATTTTTAAATATGATATATTTTAAGTGATTTAATGTATCAATCACTTATAGAAATTATGTAAATTGTGTCAATATTTTTTTATTTCTAGTTATATTTTACGAAAAAATCTACAATCAATAACTGATTTTCCTAATATTTTGGGTTGTATTTATTTTATTTTTATTTTTTATTAAATTACTACCTGACATTTCATAGTTTATTTTTATTGTTTATTTTTATTAAGAAGTTAAGAACTGGGACCTCGTCCACGCATTGCTGAGGCAAAACACAGTCAGCTCCGCGGTTTCGTGGGACAATATGTCGGACCCGACACTGCTCAAATTTGGTATCAATTATCTAGAAGAAAAAAAATTTGAGAATTCAGTTTTAGAAACTGGATAAAGTATTTATCAAAAAAAAAAAAGAAAAAAAAAACTGGATAAAGTAATATCCAAATCGCAAAGATCGCGGCCCTTTTGCTTTTGATCTCACCTCTTCCTCTTCCTCCCTTGAACCTTTGAGAGAACAAACAAACTCTCTCTCTCTCCAAACCACGGAAACTAGTCAAAAAGAGCGGATTTCCTGTCAAATCGAGCGCTTTTTGGTTGAAAATTAGAAGTGGGCATTGCTTGGGTTTCTGTTTGAAGGATCTTCGAGGCTTTTCTGCCGAACTTTACATGCCCCCTACTTCTGATTCCAATAACTGGTGCTTCATCCAAAAACTGAAGTGGTTTTGGTTGTTTCGTGTTTTAAGCCCCCCGAAGTACTCCGATTTACATTCTTACGATGGCTTGGTCGATGAAGAGCTTCCTTTACTCAGATGGGTTGAATTTGAATGAAACTATTCTTCGCTCAAAATCCAGAAACGTTTGTGGGTTTTATCCCTCCTTTGGTGTTTCACCCTCTAGAGACTCAAAACCAAGAGCTTTACCAGTTTTGGGGTATGATTTTATGGGAAAGCCCTTACTTGTCTCAGATCAAAAGGGTCATAGACGCTGGAGTCCCAAATCCTCGAGCAATTTCTCTATTCATGTATGTAAATATTTATCTTGCCTTTTGGGGATTTTATATTTTGAAGAAATTTGTGTTTTTTATTGCGTTTCTAGAACTGATGCTCTGATTTCAGGCACAAGCATCAATCTGTGTAAGCCGAAATATGAGATGGTGGGAGAAGACTCCTAAACCCAACATGGTGGAGATTCAATCGGCGCAAGAACTTGTGGATTCGCTGCTTAATGCTGGTGATAGGTTGGTCATCGTCGACTTCTATTCACCTGGTTGTGGAGGCTGCAAAGCTCTCCATCCCAAGGTATATTTGATTTCTGAATGGTATTCAGAAATTTTCACCTGTTTTTTTCATTAAATTGTCCCATCACAAAGTTTTATCGAATTAATTTGGTTATTAAACCATAAATTCGGATTCTTGTTTTTTCAGATCTGTCAGCTGGCTGAGTTGAACCCTAATGCGATTTTTCTTAAAGTTAATTATGAGGATCTCAAACCCATGTGCCACGGTCTCCACATTCATGTCCTTCCATTCTTTAGGTTCTATAGAGGTGCGGATGGCCGTCTATGCAGCTTTAGCTGCACCAATGCCACAGTAAGTTCGACTTCTCATAACTTTTAAAGGGGTATTTGTATTCCATAATCCAAGCCTAAATTTCTGGCATTACAGATCAAGAAATTCAAAGATGCATTGGCAAAGCATGGGACTGAACGATGTAGTCTTGGGCCAGCAAAAGGTTTAGATGACTCTGAGCTAATGAATTTAGCATCCATTGGTGAAGTTTCAGTACACTCACCATTGCCATCCACCAAGGAAGGATGTTTGGAGAATTTGGTTGTGGAAAGCATAGAATTCTCTGGTGTTCTGAAAAAAAGAGGCAATATGGAAACCAGAAAGGAGATGCTTTGTTGAAGCTATCTATCAAGGATAAAGATTATTAGAGATTGGTTATGGGGTGAAGAAGCTCCATGTTTTTTGAAATGGTGCTCATCTCATTTTTACTTGTATATATATATATATATATATTGTTGAGTTTTCCATAAGCGGGCTTCTGGGTTTTTTGAATTGAGCCCTGCCAGTTTGGTTAATCTGTTGTTGGATTGGATATTGTGATCTGCTATAGAGTTCGTGCAGATCCAGCTTGATTAATATTTAAATCTCAGTATGTTTTCTCCTTATATACATGTTCTATATATCCACAGCTGCTTGTAAGACCATGAACCCATCAAAATTTAATTGGTATAATTCTCAAGCTCAAACCAAGCAAATTCAAGTAAATTGTATTTTTAGGTCTCGCTTATGAGATAAGATAGTTGAATAAAATATTATTAGAACATATATTTTTAATATTATTTTCGTTTTAGAATTTGAAAAAATTGAATTGTTTTTTTTTTTATTTTGTGTAGAAATTTAAAAAAGTTATAATGATTAGATGAGATGAAAAGTTTTGTAAAAGTGAACAAGACCTTAGTTCCAAGTACCAAAGAAACTCCATGTTTTTTAGTTATTGGATGGGAATGTGTATTGCTTTTAGATAACAAAGGACTCTAGAGTTTCTTTAAAATCTCCAAAATTTAAACACTACCACATAAAGATGTATATAATAAAAAGATATGTAGAAAGTAAAGATAATTGGAAAAAAAAGTTATTTTATATCTTTGAATCACCACCTCTAGTGCTATCCATAAGTTCCACACTTTACAACACTCATTTAAAGACATGTCATTTTATATTTTTATCATATTTTACTTACAATCATGACTGAAATCATTTTCATTACGTGAATAAAAAAGTAAAATGATATATTTTTAAGTGAGTGTGCAGGGGTGTGGAGCTTACGTTTAGAATCTTAATTTATTAGATTTTGATAATTTATAATCTAGATATGATTTTTACCATTAAGATCTTAATGGTAAAAATCATATCTAGATTATAAATTAGCAGTTAGAGCTTAAACAAAAGTTCAGATTGTTTAAAATTTGATATTATAAATGGCAACAAGTTCTGATAGTTGGCTGGAGCTGCACTTGAACGAACAACGCTCATTAGCATTGTTTCACTCAAATTTTTTATTTATATAAATCTTATAATCGATTATTAAACAATACAACTTGATGGTAAAACTTTATATTTATTATTTTTTATGGTCTTATTTTCTATATTTATAATGAGTATATTTAAGATATTTAAAGAGATTAGAGTATATATAAACTTTATTAAAATATATTAATAGTGAAACTTGTAGATATATTTATAAAATAAAGTATTTTATCGAAATGATGCAATTGGACTTTGGAGAACAAATTCAAACACATTCAATATTAAAGAAACTATTAATGAACATAAAATCCAATTTGATGAAAAGCTCAAACTTGACAGTATTCAAATAAAAATTAAATAAATAAGTCTTGGTCATCCACTTCTCGTTTAAACTCTTATATCCAACTTGGATCATCCTCAAACTTCCACAAAAACTAGATTAAGATCTTCGTACTTTCGTAACAAATTACAATGATCAGCCTGGGAAATGTTTGGTAAACAGCTAGAGCATGAAAGTCTGGTTGAGTTTTCATGAAAAACTTGTCCCCAAAAATTACGGTAATCGAACAGAAATCAATAGGGGTTGTAATCGATTTGGTTCAGTTTGATCCGATTTTGGATAAAATTTGACACCCAACCGGTATGCACCGAATTTACATTTTTAAGAACCAATTTCGCACTAGTTTATCCCTAAACCGGTATTTCCGGTTTTACCAGTTTCGGTCCGGTTTTCTAGTTTTAATATACTATATACTATATTATATAATATATAATAGTATATCATAGTATAATTGTGATAATATATTGTAATATATTATAATATATTATAATTGTATTATAGATCATAGCTAGTGATATAAAATTTTAAAATTTAATATTATATTAATTAATAATACAAAACTATTTTATATATAATTATATATTATATATAAAAAATATATACAATATAAAAAATTATAATATATATATATGAACCATACCGATCTAGATTTAGAAAAAGAAAAATCAAAACCGAATCGATTTTGATCGTTTTAAGAGGAATAAAACTAATACCTTTCCGAATCAAACTTGGTACAGACAATCCAGTTCGGTCCGATTTACCCTTTTTTTTTACATCCCTAATACTCAAACCATTCGATTGTCATCTAGTAGAAGGAAAACGAACGGGTTCACCGACCAGTCTACACAGACAGTTCTTAAGAATAACTAATATCATGAAACTGTTCCAAAGAAAGCTGAGTAAGATCACAAACAACAGATGAATCATAAACAATTGGAGAAAACAAGAAAGATCAGAGGATGCTGCAAAAAAAATAACAAGATGAACCCAAAAAAGGGGTGTCAAATATAAATAACAAACAACAATTATTGAGGAAAAACAGAACAGTGGAGAGAGGGAGGGAGGTAGGGAATATAAAAACACAAGAAAATTGCATTGTGTTCTAGACTAAAGCTTTGCCTCAGAGGTAGTGACAATTAGATATCATCACAATCATATCTGATAATACATGCATTCCAAATACATCATTGGCAAATAGCAGCTTATGGTTGCAGCATACAACACATTCCGAAATACAAAACCAGGCATACAATAGATTTTCATCTGTTCTGTTGTCAATCGCTCAAATTAAGTTCAAGTACAATCAGTTAACACTGACATTTCATAAAAATTTTAACGCAATCCAAACTATTAAGGTAATTTCACCAGTATGAGATTATACTTACAAAAAACTTACTTTTTAAAATTATGAGTAATTTTACTCCATTTTATTGAGACTGGTATCTGGCTCTCACCAAACATAGGTTCACCATTTCTACAATAAAAAGGTGAGAAGTCAGGGAAAAAACAGATAATAAAGCGCCTCAGACTAATAAGAACGAATCCCAGCAGTCTCATAATAATATCAAAATGAGAAAGACATAATCCATTTAAACCATGATTCATAATATGAAAATAGTGCAATGTTGAACACAGAGAACCCCAAAAGTAACATACCCAAGAACATATAGTTCGATTAAAAAATTCATTCAACTTAAAGACGAAATAAGAACAGAAGTTGGAAAACAAGACACACTGATTATATCTTAAAAAGCACATATGTTAGTGAGTGCAAATACTCTGCATCAGAGAGATTCCCAATAGAACAAGTCATCATCCTCCGAAGGAGTACAGATGTCCCTGTCTGTTTTATCATCACCTGCAGTGTAGTCCATATGCTATCAAATGAATGTGATTGCCAGAACCCAAAAAAAAAAAAAATAGAAAAGGGGTGAGCCAACGACTATGCTGAGCATCACACATTCAAGAAAATATAACAAATAACAAAACTCAAAAGAAAAAAGAAAGAACAAAACAGAGAGAAACTTTGAACTCATAGCAAGAATATTGATAATCTGCCTCGTTGCCGATGAGAATTTGGAAATTGACAATATTTAATGTATTTACCGAACTTTGTAGGGAGGCAGGCAAAGCAACTATAACCATGTTAATAATAATAAAAAAAAAAACCCATGCCTCAGATATTAGATGAATTTCACAGAGATCAGTCTCAAAGTATATTTAACACCATCATAGGCACAGGCAGATTTCACCACAGAGTCTTTAAAGAAACACGGAACAATAAGATGAATCGTAGAATTTGACCTAGGGCGTGAGATATAAAGCTAGGTTTGAGAACACTAGTCCTCAGAAACCTTTGGGGAAAGAGTGTTCTAGAGTTAGGGTTTTGGGTTTACAGTGTTTATATAGAGCGACCGAAGTTCCGAAACGGCAAAACGAAGCCGCTTCGTTCTCTTGCATAAGAAATCACGACCGTTGATTTAAGGAAAAGAAAAACAAAATGAAAAAAATAAAGTATGGCTGTATCAGGAAACCATTGTCACTTTATGAAATGAGAGAAGTTTTTTTTGAAAGGAGAACTCATAAACATACCATTAAATCAAGGATGAAATAAATATGAGAAGGAATATCCTCTAATGTTACAATCAAATTAGAAATGGAAAGAGTATCTTTTGCTAATAAGTGAGCTATAGAATTGTCATTTCTCCTAACATGAGAAACCATCCACTTAACAAAATTTTTAATTAACTGCTTTGCTTCACACACAAGCATACTAGCACTATTACAATCTTCTTTGACACTTTTGAGAGCATTTATAACTTGTAGTGAGTCCCCCTCAAGAATAACTTGTGTGAGGCCAAGATCCAAACCAAACTTAACTGTTTGTAGTGCTCCATATGCCTCAGCAAGTAAAGGGTCAAGGAATAGATGTTTTCTTGTCTTCATAGTAGCAATGACCTGGCCTTCATTGTCCCTTACTGCCACTCTCACTCCAATTATACCCTATACCTTGTCAACAACACCATCACAGTTCATCTTGAACAAGTTCGAATGAGGGACCTTCCAACCCTCTGCTAATGTGCACATCTTACTAGCTCTGAGAGCTCTGTTAGCTTCCTTCTCAGCTAACAAATCAAGAATGCCTGTGGCCTCCTTAATAAGTACATTAGGGTGTGCAAAGTCTTTCTTAAAGATGAAATTGTTCATTCTCCACTAGATTTTCTTGGCCACAACAACAAATTCTTGTATAACCTGGCTATCCATGGACCTTAATAGAGCTTTAAGCAATTGCAGCATAGACAGATGAGGGAAAGAACATTTCTGCAAGCTTTAAGAGCACTGACTCCACACGTCCCTGGCAGACTCACATCTCCATAGCGCATGATCAGTATTTTCTTCTTCCATACAACATATAGGATAGAGGGGGTGTTCAACAACTATCTTTTTGAACAGATTAGATTGGGTAGGGAGAGCCTCGAGACAAGCTCTCCATAAGAACACCTTATCCCCAGGTTGCACTTTTAGTTGCCATATCTATTGCCAGACTTCTTTGAGGGAATTACTACTCGAAACTTGACCCTTTTCTGCCCAGCTCCTTGCAGTTCCCATGTGGTAAGCACTTATGACTAAAAAGCCTCCATCTTTTGATCCTTGCCAAATGATTATGTCCTTACTGTTAAGACAACTTATATGAGTTTTCAGGATAATTTTTGCTTCTCTTGGCTTAAAGACCTCCTGCACAAGGTTAGAGTTACACTGCTTTGAGACAGGATCAATCAAGTTTTCTACTGTGGCATACTATCCAACACCTTGATAGTGCTTAGAATCCTGCTAGGATTAGAGTGTGCAAGCCATTTATCCTTCCAGGTGAGCGTATCACTTCCAATACCAATCCTCCAATAGGAACCTGCCTCCACAAGGTGCCTAGCTGCAAGGAAGCTTCTCCATGCAAAGGATGGTTTAGAGCCCAGTTTTGCCTCCTGAAAAGTGGTTCTTGGGTAGTACTTTGACTTTAGCACCTTTGTTGCAAGAGAGTCAGGATGTTGGATCAGCCTCCAACATTGTTTGGCAAGCATTGTTTTGTTGAATACCTCAAGGTCCCTAAAACCAATACCCCTTTCAGATTTTGACTTCCCCATCCATTTCCAAGAGACAATGAATCTTATGCTATTGTGTTGACCCCTCTCTAAAAAATTATCTTGGCAGGACTCTACAAAATTATTTTGATCTTATAGATTTAATTACTTATAAGTCCAATTTAAAAAAAAAATTAATCTGATTTAAAAATAAAATAAATAAAATACTTCTCACATAAAATAAAATGATCTAATAACATAATGACACATTTTTACTATCAATAAAAATAAAAAAGGGAATTCGGATGATTTTCTTCTCCTTCAACTGCCGCCTACAAGGCTACACTGCAGTTCTAACTTTCTACTGCTAAGATTTTAAAGTCTTGTCCTTACCATCTGCCAAAAGGCCAGCTTTTGATCATGGGCTTACTGCTTACGTGTTCATGTCTTGATGCAAAGTTTTGATGCAAACCTATAAGCTACGTACAGTAACAGTATCATGAGCTTTTGATAGTTCCGTCACTGCATGTCGCCTGATACACGGTTTAACTTTGCTCTATTTTTTTTCCTTTTTTTCAATTTTCTTCTTCTTTCATATATATAATTGTATTGAATCTATTGAATTTGATGCAGTGTTTTTGAAGGTTTTTTTTTTCACTCTTCCCCTTCTTTCATGTATTGATGCAGTTGTATTTTTGTTCAATTTTTTTTTTCCTTTTTGAAATAGATTGATTACTACTTGGTTTGGCTTATATATAATTATGTCTATTGAATAGTTATTTATTTTGTGCTTAAAGATTAACTTTAAATCATGTTTCATGAGTAATTGAATTCATATATATCTAACTTTATTTTATATGTTTCAATTTGATTTTAAATTTAGGTTCATGAATTATATCTAAATTAAAAACTATCGACTCATTCTTCAAAATAAAAGAAGTTGATATTCCAGAAAATTCTTCTAAAGTTCTAGGGATTGAACCTGAGAAAAATCTTGATCTTAACTCTCCAATTGTGGAGTCTAAAGATATTCATTTTAAATCGTCAACACTTGATTATAAAAATATTGATATATTTTCTTTACGACGAGATTCAGGATTACGTCCTCCTATGTGGAACTATCCAGTCAATCAACATGATGAAATAAGAAGAGCTTACTTGAAAATGGGTCCATATCAGATACGTCTCTCAAAATATCTATTTTCTAGTTTTGAAAAACATCCTCGTCGCTTTCAAGCTTCTTGGTTTGTACAATTTGCATCTTGGCTAGAGTATTCTCCATCAAAGGTTGCTGCATATTGTTTACCATGTTGTCATAATAATGTTGTGAAATCTTGCGAGGATTTATTAAAACAATTACAGCATATTGATAAAGTAATGAATGCACAAAGTTTCGAACAAATTCTCAACAATCGACTCCAAGTAAAAACATTTATTGATGTTATTTAAAAACATAATTATCGTATGCTTTAAGTTGTTACAATATATGGAAAAAAGATCTAGTTTCTACATTAGCACTTATTGATTAATATATTTTTTTTGATAAGTAACTTATTGATTAATATATAACTAAAGGAAAATAATTAGTTCATAAGCAGCTTCATAAAAACTCTCTCACAAAGTGATGTGCGGTAATGTGGTATTTTAGATTATAAAGCTTTCTTTATTGTAAAATAAATCTGATGTACTACATCATGCCATATTACTTTGTGAGGTACTTTTTATGAATCTCTTTGTAGGCGTAGCAGTTCTCATAATTGAGATTAACAACAAAACATAAACTTTTTATTTGGAACCTTACAACGTCTTCCTCTTCCTCCTTAATTGAATAAATTGAAAGGCCCATTGATCAACAAAGACCACTGGGCCTATAGCCTTGCTTGAGGTGTATATAATACGTAAGGAAGAACTTGAGCATTTCTAGTTTTTTCATGGATTCCTCAATAAAATATTGTTTACCGATAAAAATAAAATACTTACCAAATCAACCAGAAAAAATAAAAAGAAGAAGTAACTTAAGTTTCACGCCTAAATTGCATAACTTTTATAAACCTAATAAGCTTATTTAGAGTCCCTAGTTCAGAAGCATAACCAAACCTTCTTTAACCACAGTTGTAGAATTTCTCATTTTCTATTTTCAGAAAATAAATTATTTTCCAATTAAACAAAAAATGGTTGTGGAAGAAACAAACTAAACAAAATACCCTTTTGTTGTACAACTCATGAAGTTCAAAGATTTCATTTCCAGAAGCATATTTACCCAAAAGCGCATTGAGTGACCACAAATTGGCAATTGGATTGTCCCCCACCATAACTGAGAATGCCGAGACCTTATCGGCTGCATTACCAGACCTTCGTGTGACTACCAACATCTTAATATCCCCGTTCTGCCCTCTCGAGGCCTTGTAATCCTTCATATACTGTGCCACCAACGGTTCCCCGAGCTCCCTCTTCTTCTCCACCACAGTCTTCAATTGCTCCACATTCCTCGCTTTCGATCTCTTCCCCTCTCCAACCACCTTTGCTTCTAGTTCCGCAGCATCCACATACCACACTCCTACCCCACTAGCTTTCACTAGTGGCAGTTTTGGTAAATTCTTGAATTTATTAAAACCCTATTGCTTATCGTGATCATCAAGTGCCAATACGGGTGCTTTGGCCTTCTCGTTTTTGTTCTAGTTATGGTTCTTTGGCTTCTGGTTACTCCAGATTTTTTCGTTGGGATTTAAATTGAGTCTTTGGCTTGTGATTGCCCTTGGGTTGTGATTTTTCAAACCCCTTAGGCTTAGGTCCTTCTTTATCCTCGTTGGTATTGTTGGTGTTTTGGGTCTTTGGCTTGTGTGGTTTTGTGGGTTTTGATTTGAGAGGACTTGTTTTCCAAAAATCGGAATCGTTGAAGCCTGAGTAGGACGAAGGTGGGAGAGAGGAGGAGAGGCCGAGAGAAGAAGCAAATGAGGCTACGTCGGATTTGAGAGTATCTATGTCTTCTGGGGCCTTCGAAGGTTTCTTCGATTTCAGTGAAACAACCATTGCCAAATAAGGAGCTCCGAGACAAGAGGGTTTAAGGTTTTGAAGGGAGTGATGGGGGAGGTCGTAAAGTTGCGAACTTTTCGCGAGCAGAGAGAGAGAGTAGTGTTTATGGAGCTGAAGGACTCGATGCAAAGTAACCGGAGTAGGCGAGTGGCATACTAGTAATTAGCCCATTAAACTTTATGATGGGCTTTGGTCATGGCTTCTGAGCAGGCGATCCGTTCCTCAACTTTGGGTCCGGGCCAAAAGGAAACGCTGAATGCTACCATCACTCTGCCTCTCTTTCACTATCTTCTTGCACTACCGCTTGGAGCACGCACCCCACCGCACGAGACTTTACTACACAATTGTTGTTGCATGATACTTGCATCGATGTCTCTCTCATGCCGAATACTTATTGTTCTTGCACTACCACTTAGAGCATGCTGCTAGGTTAATCTGTATTGTTAGGGGATTTTGTTATACACTGTAGTAGGAAGGTTACGCAGCTATGAAGGTACGACATGAAGAGTAACGATAGAGAGAAGGAGATATGTGTGCCGGCTAAGAAGGGGAAGCGTATCTCAGAAGACTTTGACGAAATGATGGTTCATGGGCTGAATGGAAGGCTTACATGTTGGGCTTTGACCTGACTCTTATCTGTTATTTCCTTTCTATGTAATAAAGATCCACTAGCACGTGTACTGAGGGCAGTTTAGTACTTTACTTGTTTTAGTATATAGCCTAACCGACTACGCTGAAAGAAGCATTGAGAATATTAGTACATTGATTAAGTTACAATTTGGAGGTGCTCCCTCGAAGAGAGCTTTATCAGAATTCAATATATATTTTCATTTCATTTCCCTACCTAATTCATCTATCCCACAGTTTGACTGTTACAAATTTTTCCCACTAAGCTCAAGAGGCCCGTAAATGAAAGGAAGTAAGATCAAAAGTCCAGCTAGAGTAACGAGCCCCTAACCCAACCCACGTGAAAGCTCCTCAGTACATAACCTGTAGGAGGGATGGTGCTGCAAAGGATGAGACTCGTCGATCTGAGGCCCCCTCGAATAGTGTCCAGTCCTTGAGTGCCTGTCCGCTTAGCTGGCGTGATATACGGGAAGCCCTTGATCTATTGACAGAAAGGGAATGAACGGACCAGAAGGAAGACAGTCTGAGAGAAGGAGGTAGGATAACCACGCCGCATTAATAGCTCCCCCACCTGGATAACGCGCCACATTAATGACGCTGTCGCAGATCAACGTCGCATTTAAAGACTCTGACACAAGGAACAGTACGGGAGACGCGGACGTCATAGTAGCAGGCACTATCTGCTCCTCATGCCTGTAGTATAAATAACAGATTTTAGGTAAGATAATATCTCTCTGATTCATATACCCTCTTACTTATTTGCTACCCTCCAAGAATATTTACTAACTTTAGCATCAGAGGTTACCCAGCCCCTAGGCAGTCCTCTCAAAGTTGCAGTCTTTTCTACCTTGTGCAGGGCCAGTTTTCGAAAACCTAAGTTGTCGGAACTTGACTCAAAGGTGTGCGAAACACGACGTTAACATGTATGTCTGTCATTCAGGTGGGGCCATCAGTCCAAACGAGACGAAATCGGGACCAGGGGTCGACCTCAGCTCCACTGCCCATGTGAGTGAGGGTGCGGGGGGCAGGATGGCTGATTGTCTGTGCCGCTAAAGGTGGGTAACATGCCTAGTGCAAAGTATTATTTGGAGTAACATGTTGCCCAGCTACTTAGTCAAGGCGCCCTAGGTTTACCTCGTTCACCCAATATATAGAGAATTGTTTTTTAATAAAATCATATCATTTTGAAAAAATCCTAAAATTGACATTGTTTTATTATAGGGTTTTGTTTTAAAACACCCATTCCCCCTTTGCATCTCTCTCTCTAAAATTCTCATCGCCCCAACCGGTATATCTCTCATGGTTAGTTTTGGTCGTAGTTTTTAATGAAATTAGTTTTTATTTTTTGTCGTGGGTGGGCAGTGGGCAAACTGAGGTCAATCCTCTTCTTGGCATCCAAACGGAGGCCCGCCCATGCGGGGGCAAGGCTAGGGCTAGGGTTGAGGGCCAAATTGCCCCCGCCCATGCAGGGGCGGGGCAAAGGCAAGGGCACCCTTGTCCGAGGGTGTGGGTAGTATCCTTAATGCTACTATTTGTAGTTGATAAAGAGGATTAATCTTGGGTCATAAAATATTATCTAACATCCAAATGTTTTTTGTTTGAAAAATTTCTTAATCTTTTAAATAACTTTATAAATTCTAAAAAATATCGTGACATTAGCATGGCTTAATAATTGTATCGATTATATAGAGA
This sequence comes from Juglans mandshurica, assembly GCA_022457165.1. Lineage (NCBI taxonomy): Eukaryota > Viridiplantae > Streptophyta > Magnoliopsida > Fagales > Juglandaceae > Juglans > Juglans mandshurica. The sequence goes on from CM039632.1 coordinate 17,089,953, forward strand.
ACTAATTACAGAAAATCCAAAAATTAAAAGTTCAATTATTTTTTTTTAAATTTAAACTCATGAAAATTCAAAGTGCTCTTGCTTTGTCGCTTTGACACTAAAAATAAATAAAATGTATAGAAAAATGCTAGAATGATTTTTAAATATGTTCACTTATATATTTTTATTTTTTTAATAATTAAGAAAGTGAATATTAGTGAATTTGTATTTTTTAATGGTTAAAGATGTTTAAAAAATACTTCAAAAAAAAAAACCATTTAGATTTGGATATCAAAATCATCTCAATTCATCTCATCTAATAATTATAATTTTACCAAATTCTTAAACAAAATATAATAAAAAATTAAAAATTTTCAAATCTAAAAATAAAAATAATATTAAAAAAGAATATTATCATAATATTTTATTAAACTTATAATTTTTTATCACATTTCTATCCAAATCTCCGTGTAATTGTCCAAATGTAAAATTGCAACGGCCAAGGGTATTTAAGTCAATAAGAGCTAGGATTTTGAATCCGATATAAATACACAGCTACACGTTAGGGTTTTACGGTGTTCTCCGCAGCTCCTCGAAGCATGGCTACCGCTGCCGCCCCACCTCGCCTGCTCTCGCAGAAGGAAGCTGACATTCAAATGATGTTGGCTGCGGAGGTCCACCTAGGAACTAAAAATTGTGACTTTCAAATGGGGCGCTACGTATTCAAGCGCCGTAACGATGGTATTTCTCGTTTCATTTCTCAGATCGCGCACTTTCTTTCCCCTTGCCTGTGTCTTAGTGTGGTCGAGCGATGAGAAATTTGAATTGGAAGTAAAAAAAGAAAAAAAGAAAGAAGGGTTTTCGAGTTTTTTTCTTCCAATTATTTTGGTTTGTTTCGAATGATTGTAAAGGAAAGTGGGAATGATGGCCTTTTTTTTCTTTATGCGTATTGTTTTTGGATCATCAAACAGGAAATTTGTGGTTTTGTTGGGTTTTATTGAGAGACCTAATATGCTGAATGGCTTGTTCGTGTTTTTAATACCAATTTATTTTTCTGTACGCATATATTTTTTCTTATATGAGTTGTCAAGAGCAAAGGACGTATTACGTTCCATCTCTGCATATGTGAAAATGTCATTTACATGCGTTGGTTACAGGTGAAATTTTCTAGCATTACGAAATGGTGTTTTGATGCTTAGGTATATACATAATCAACCTGGGAAAGACATGGGAAAAACTTCAGCTGGCAGCCCGGGTTATTGTTGCAATTGAGAATCCTCAGGACATCATAGTACAGTCTGCAAGACCTTACGGTCAGAGAGCAGTCCTTAAGTTTGCTCAGTACACCGGTGCCCATGCAATTGCTGGAAGGCACACACCCGGTACGTTCACCAACCAGCTGCAGACCTCGTTCAATGAACCCCGTCTCCTCATACTTACCGATCCAAGGACAGATCACCAGGTGAATGCTGCCTTTCTCAATTTAATGCGATGCCTAGTTTTTGGTTCTGTTACCGGTTGGAAATTTGTTTGAGATAAATTTTAATGCAGAAGTTCACCCCCGGGATTAGTTGGGACCTATTACCGGACATCCGGTGCCAATAAAAAAAACTTAATGTAGGAGTTACTTGGAGGATATATATTGTTATATATTGGAGGATATATTTATTGTCATGATTTTTTTTGCATTAATATTTGCTTGTTCTGCACTTCTTTATCTCAATTTTTCCTCACCGTGGAAGGATGCTTGCAGCCTATTAAGGAAGCTGCTCTTGGAAATATCCCAACGATAGCTTTCTGTGACACTGATTCGCCAATGCGGTATGTTGATATCGGGATCCCCTCCAACAACAAGGGGAAGCATAGCATAGGGTGTCTGTTTTGGCTGTTGGCAAGAATGGTTCTACAGATGCGTGGTACTATTCGTCCTGGGCACAAGTGGGATGTGATGGTGAGGAGGAAACTAGACAGCTTTGTTTGGTGGACTTCTTGCTGGGAGCTAAATTGCTAACTTTAAAAAAATTGGTCATCCTTATGTGCAGGTGGATTTGTTTTTCTACCGTGAGCCCGAGGAGGCTAAGCAACAAGAAGAAGAAGAAGCGGTTGCCATCCCAGATTATGGTCTTGCTGATTATTCTGCTGCTCCCCTTGCATCTGATCAATGGCCTGTTCAAGGTTCTGATGCCCAATGGAACCCTGACGTTCTGCAAGCTATTTCAGCGGTTCCTGCCACTACCTGGGGCTCAGAGCCAGGTAGAAGTAATTTACCTGCTTTTGTTATAAACTATTTGACGTATTGTTTGAACAGATTTGATGGATTGTTTAAACATATTTGACTGATTGTTGTATTTGACGTGGTCATCTAAATTATAAACTATTTTCATTTACATCTATGTGCATTTGCTTGTTCTTCTTGTCTGGATTAACTGCTTAAGTCATGCGTAATTTTAATATCTTGTCTATCAGCATGAAAGAATTCAACTATTATTTAAATGTTTGATGAACCTCTAAAAAATACTATTCAAATTTCTTTGGATACAATTCATATACAGCATCCTTGGCTGTTAGTCTGTTAATTAAAGAAACGTTTGTAACCCGTGCTTATAATTTAGTAACATTAAACTTGTAAAAAAAATCATTTGTTAATATGTATGGTTAATACAGAAAATTATCTAGTATGGTATCTTTTATATATGCCAACATTTTTTCGAAATTATTTTTGATCCTTTGTTGTTCAATTGCAGTTGCTATGACAGGGGAATGGGATGCTGCGCCAGCGCCACCATTGACTACCTCTGTTGTTGAAGGGGCTGCTCCTGCTGCTTCTGGATGGGAATGAAGTTTGAAAGCTTTTGCATCCATAATTTTATTTAAAAATCACTTTTTGTTAGTTTTTTCAAGTAGTTCAGTTTTCTGTTGTGAAACAAACTTGCTTATTGGCACACTTTTACTCTAGTGAATTTCAAAGATGTTTTCACTTTGCTGATGGTACCTATAATAGAGTTGTTTTATTTGATACGTGTTATGGTTTGATATTTTTCAAGCAGTACAGGACTTGTATTTAGTGATCTCCCGAATGCTCTACTAATATAATGATTACATCCTCATTTTCACACTGCTTTATGGGTACCCTATAAGAGCATCAGCATCGGCCTTGTTAAAACTCCTAAAAAGCCAAATTATGAACTTTGTGGTCTTCAAACCCGCTACATTGGACTCGGTAAAACAGAAGAGTTCAAGCTTTCAGCTTCAGTAAGTCCATCCTTTTCTCCATACATAGCGAGGTCCTGTTCATCACCAAATCATTATTTTATTCTAAAATCACATTTCCTCAACCGAAATATTCTATTTCCCTCGTGAATCCGTTCTCCCCAAAACCCTTCACTTTTTCTCCCTTGCCAAACACCCACTTCATTTTTTTCTCCCCGTTTCTCTCTTCCCTTCTCTTTCTCATCGGTTGTCTCTTTGGCCCGACACTCCCTCTCTCCCCTTCTCTCCATTTTTTCCATTTTTTTTTCCAGTTCTCTTGCTGTTTTTGTTACCCCAGGGCTGTCGAAGTTGGGAATCTGGTACTAGGAGAAGGAGTCGTCGATTTGCAAGAGAAAATCGATTTTAATCAACTGGTCAGGCCTCTATTAGGGTTCTATTGTGCTTCACAGAAGGTAATCAATTCCTCTTCTCTTGTTTTTTTCGATTTGTAATTTTATTGTTTAGTTTTGGTTTTGGCTTGATCTGGTCTGCATCATGTTTGGTTGTGATAGGGTCTTAAATAATGCTTGATATCATCTTTTTCTACTTTTCCAAAAGATGGCCTGCAGCCTTTGGTTTGGTGATTAGGCGTGCAAGGAGAGTGGGATTATTGATGTCCCCATAAAGATAACCAAAAATCATAGTGGGATTAGAATGTATTTTTTTGGAGAAACCCCACAAAGTGGCTAAGAGTGGGGTACCTCCAATGTGACACAAAATTGGCTATGTTCTGGGTCACAGGGTATGGGTATTCATCAATGGATTTGCTTGTCTTTGTTTCTTTTGGTTGTTTAGCAATCACTTAGGCCTCAAAAGTCAAGAGTCACACGAGAAACTAATATTGGCAATGTCAATTTATCAAATAATCTAGATGACTATGAACAATTGGCAGGCATATTGCAATTTTTCATTTTTTGACTGAAGTTCTATTCGAATTTCATTGGTTGTAGTTCTCTCAATTATATTAAATGATCCTTTAGCCACTTATGGTTAGAGATATGCTGCATTACTTTATACGCTATGGATACTGTCAAGTATGGTAAAAGGAAGAATTCCCAATCTCGTTTTTTTTTAAAACTTATTGTAAGGTGTTTCCTGAATAACAAAGTTAATAAGGACTTTTTGCCGTCAACTTATCGAAAAAAAAGGCTTTCTATTGTCATGGTATAAACTGTACAGTAAAAATGTGGTTTGGTTGTCATGATCTGTTGATGAGGTGAATTTTGGATGGTGGTTTTTTCCATGGTGGTCTTTTTATCCTGTTCTTTTTTTCTTGGAGAATGGTAATATAGTAAACCATTTTGCCTTTTATCTCCAGAGAGATCTGCTTCATTGTGAAACTGGTTTGACATTTACAACTGAAAAAAAAATATTAAAACATTCCTTGTTGCAAGTTTCTAGAAAGAGAAGAAATCAATAATTGCAAATACTGGTGGAGTCTCCGTCGACACCTTATGGAGGTGTGTAACTGGTTGTTGAAGTGGGTTGTTACTGGTTGAAGTTGGAAATGTTTTGTTTTTGTGTTTGCCAGAAATGTAACTGGCTAAAGTCGGAAGAGCAGTGCTACCCATAAGCCCCACACCCTGTACACCTTGAAAAAGTCTAGAATTTTTCAAGTCGGAAATGTTGCTGATGTTTTTATGTCCAGCAGATGTTTTGTATAGACTCAATGTTTTGCTGAACTTGGAAATGTTGCTGAATGAACTGCTCTGTATAGATGTTTTGTTTTTATGAACTATTTTGCTGAAGTTGGTGGAAACTGGTATAGACTTTCAACGTTGCTACTGAAACATGTTGGTACTGTTTTATGTGTTAGACGATAACCCACTGAATTCTAAAGAGGATACCCAACACAATCATAACAAGATTGAGATTTTCAATTGAATCTGATACTCGTAATCTTTTTGATAAGTACGATCGTAGTAATCTTGAAATGGTAGTCCTGTAAATCTGTCATAAGTATAACTAAAGTGGTCCTATCTTTAGTTATCAAGATTATCTCAAATCATGATGTTTTTAAACTTTTTATAAAAAGTTAAACACATCTTAACTTATTTCATACATTTAAATACATATCTTAATCAAATTCATACATTCAAATACATTTTAATAAGATCTATAAAATATTATTATTCACAAATAGGACTGTTAATCCGGGTTTTGGACTGGATTTTCGGGTATTCCCGGCCCGGAACCCGGTCTCCAAACCCGGACCGGGTTTCGGCCCGGATACATCCGGGTTATGACCCGGGCCGGAACCCGGATGAACCCTGGTTTCTACAACCCAGAAATCCAGGTTCCAGCTTCAACCTGGGTTTTTTTTTTTTTTTTTTTTTTTTTAAATAAAAGCCTACAGTATCTATTTTTTTAGAAAAAAATATAAAGCTCAAAAATTTGGAAATATATATATTTAATTTGAAATTAGATGATCATGTACATGTAAAACTTGAAGGAGAAGGCTAGGGTTTCAAACTTTCATGGCTCGGGAGGAGAGAGAGAGAGAGAGAGAGAGAGGGGAGAAGTGAGATGCGAAATAGACGTCTGGGGGGTGGGGCTTAGTTAGGCTTTTGTTTTTTGTTTTTTTTAATTATAACCGGGTATCCGGGTTAAAATCCGGTACCCGGATGTAATACCATAACTGGCCCAGGTTGGGCCTGTTAGAGTGATGCTGGTTTCGGCCCGGATTGGGCCGGAAACAATCCGGGCCGGAACCCGTAACCGGAACCCGGTTATCCGGGTTCCAGACCGGGCCGAATAAAAATCCGGCCTGTATGAACAGTCTTACTCACAAATCAATATCATCCATCCAAATGCAGGCAAGCTATCACTTGAAGATGGAATCAACATGCGGAGAAATCAAAGATTACAGACTTAACAAATGCATGTCGCGTAGAGCAATCAGTAGCAACGATCATGGACTGGAAATGTATGCAGAAATAAAACAAAAGTTTGATGCTTAATGGCATATTTTTCTTTTTGTGGTTATTGGATAAGCAGGTGGTTCTAGCAATCAACAATGCAAAGATAGAACCCTCCCGATTTTGATATCCTTAAGCCTCGTTTGCTTATACAAATAAGACGAGATGAAATGAAAAATTTATGAATAGAAATGAGATAATTTAGAAATAGTAGTGAAATTTCTTTGAGTTAGGAAGTTTTGTGGAGTTTTGAGAAATGAGAGAGAAAAAATTGAATAAAAAATATTATAAAGTCATAATATTGTTAGAATATAATTTTTAATATAATTTTTGTTTTGAGATTTGAAAAAATTGAATTGTTTTTTGTATTTTATTTGTAAGTTTGGAAAAATTGTAATAATTATATGAAAAAAGTTAAAAAGTTGAGAATTTAAAATTAAAAAATGTTTATATTTGAATGGTGTTTAAATATTGAGATGAGATGAAATGAGTTGAAACTATCTAGAAGACCAAAAGGACCTTAATCTTTCATTGTTTTGTCTGTATTCTATTTTACAGGGCTCCGACTTTCCCGCGCATGTTTTTATTTTTGTTTCCAAGTCTACCTAGTCTTTTTGGTTTTTTCAACTTATATACATACACACATATTATTCTAAAATCAATTAATTCATAAAGTTATTAAGTTTTTAAATGTAATTAAGAAATTTATGATTACTGAATTCTATAGATATAATTATTATCATTAGCATACTTATAAAAACAAAATTATTATCATGAGCAATGCTATACACCATATTTTCGTCACGCTTTTATTTCGTTTTGTAAAATATGATACTTTTGTGTCCAATGCATGTTGGATTTCTAAAATTATCACCCATCATAGGCTCGAGTTTTTCGCATCTATCAAAATTCGCTCACCTTATGCTAGAATTTTGAATTCGAGTCACAGAAATAGAAATAAATATGAATTAGATTTTACTTTTAATATTTAATTGAGAAACAAAATTCCAATTGCCAAAAAATGCTTCTCATGCATTCCCACGTTGACACTAAGGTGGAAAAAAAATCCTTAAGTATGCCAATAAGTTTTTCAGCACCCGAAATGCAATAGGAATTAGATTTTGCTTTTATTATTGAGAAATGATACTTGCAGTTGTGAGTGTGTAAGCGCCATGCAGTCGTTTTGAAAAAAGTGAATAAATATGGGACCCACATGAAAGAAATTAATTTTTTAATAATGGGCTACTCTTTTTCAAAGCGACTGCACGGTGTTTGCGCATTTCACGACTGTATGTAGCATTACTCTTTATTATTTGATTGAATTTACAGATCAATCAAGCAACGAGAAGTGCTATTGATAACTTTTTTTTTTTTTTGTCTATTACTTTTTATTATGATTTTAAATAATTGAAAAATTATTTATTATCTCCTATAAAGAAAAAATATTTATTATCCATCATTTACTTGGATTGTGCAACAATTGATTAAGGGGGTTTAGATAGTGAGTTGAAATGAGATGAAAGTTGAATAAAATGTTATTTTTTAATATTATTATTGTTTTGATATTTGAAAAAGTTGAATTATTTATTATATTTTTATATAAAAATTTAAAAATTATAATTATTAGATAAAATAAATTAAAAAAAATTGAAGGAATTTTTATATTCGAACCGAGCCCTAATATAAGAGATAAGAATTTTTTTTATTTTTTTTTAGTAACGATAGAAAGAGTTAATAGGGTTTCAATACCTTAAAACTTAAATTGTCTACAAGAATGTATCTGCTACCAATGCCACACAGTCCGGACCAGCCATTTGCATGGGTTCGGACCCGACCACTCGCCACAAAGGAGTAAACCTGTGAACTCCCCACTTGCACGAGGCTCGGCCACACAATTCGGACCAGCCCTTTGCATGGGCTCAGACCTGACCGCTCGCCACAAAGGAGTAAACCTGCGAACTCCCCACTTGCACAGGACTCGGACAATGCTGTACAAGGCTCGAACAATGCACCATTTGTAGGGCTCGGGCGGGGTAAGGCCAAGCACTGTTCAGACCGTTTGTCACATGCTCAGACGCGACTCCTCGGTAGCATGAGACTTGTTGGAACCCACGTTGAGTTGAGCTTGCATGTTCCATGCAATAATGCTCACGGACTCTAAAAAAAAAAAAAATTAAAAAAAAAAAATAAAAAAGAAAGAGAAAAAGATGGGCAAAGCGACAGACAACTACTGACTATTTTAGCCCAAGCAAGGACTGACTACAACAACTAGAAACTTCCCGCTATTGTCTCACAAAATTTGTGTGAATTTATTTTTACTAACGAAATTACTTCTTATAGTGCGGAAATACTGGTCATGTGGCCCCACGCTCCAACGAAGCAACTTGGCACTAACCTGCCGTCCAACAAAGCCGAGTCCCTACACTCACAAGAAGACGGGTCCCTTGACTCGTTGCGGGGTAAGGCCAAGTCTTAGGATTTGCTGCCAACCCCCTATCCAATGAAGCCGAGTCCTTACACTCGTAAGAAGACTGGTTCCTTGACTTGCTAAGTCGAGTCCTTACACTCGCAAGAAAACGAGTTCCTTGACTTGCTGCAGGGTAAGGCCCCATCCGGACTTGCCGCCAACCTCCGGTCGAACAAAGCCGAGTCCTTACACTCACAAGAAGACGGGTCTCTTGACTCGCTAAGCCGAGTACACTCGTAAGAAGACGGGTCCCTTGACTCGCTAAGCCGAGTCATTACACTCGCAAGAAGACGGGTCCTTTGACTCGCTGTGGGGTAAGGCCCCAAGTCTCCAGACTTGCCGTCGACCAAATGAGCTATTTATAGGCATACGAGATTTAATTTTCAAATTTAAAAAGATTCACATGTCAAAGACAATATCATTCACTTTTCAAAATTTTCAAATCAAAGTTTTACTTTTCGCAATTGTCAAAGACAACATCATTCACTTTTCAAAATTTTCAAATCAAAATTTCTCTTTATTAAAATTGTCAAAGACAACATCATTTACTTTTCAAATCAAAGTTTTACTTTTCACAATTATCAAAGACAATATTATTCACTTTACAAAATATTCAAATCAAAGTTTTACTTTCTTGAAATTGTCAAAGACAACATAATTCAATTTTTAAAATATTCAAATCAAAGTTTTACCTTTTACAATTCTCAAAGACAACATCATTCACTTTTTAAAATCAAAGTTTCTACTTCTTAAAATTGTCAAAGACAACATTATTCAATTTTGAAAAGTTTCAAACAAAACATGCACATGTGAAAGATGACAATCAATCATCTTACAAAAATTCAAATTTCAAACTTTTAATATCCAAATATGTCATGCACATGTGAAAAATGCAATTTTGTTTTATGAGAAAATATTAATTTTGAGCCTTAATCCAATTTTGAATTTTATCAAGAGATGTACAAAATTACTCTAAGAGCTTTATTTGTGAGATTGTTCCATTTCTTGCTCATGCTTGTTCATTAATGTGCTTGACTTCATTGTGTTGACAACTTGAACTTGAGATTCCTTTATACTTAAATTCATTTGTTATCATTAAAATCCATATGTAAATATATAATTATATAATGTTTAAAACCTTGGGTTCAACAATTATTGCACACTATAAATTAAAGAAATTCGAACTTCTCGCGGTTTTTTGTCTAATCTCTACTAAGCTCTAAAACAACCTAGACTTTTCACCACCAAACAGTAGACGGAAAAGGGATGTAGGAAGAAGTAATGTACCTCTTTCCAATGGGGCAAGTAAAAAATAATAATATCATAAAATATGGAAGGGTCCCGTGCTCCAAACTTAGTACAAATTTCGGATGACTGCACGATCCCTTTTAACAAAAAAATTACCGGCAATGCAACTTCACATACAAATCAGCCATCAGTTTGCAAGAAACATCTGCAACTCCGAAATTCTAGAATAGACTATTTTATAGTCTTTTAGACCGTAAGGCCAACCATATAGTGGCTGGAAAGGAAAACGAAATATTTTTTGATTGGCATATGGTGTTCGAGAACACCGTCCCGACTAATTCTAGAAGTGCAGAGGCCTTCAGCATGGAGTTTTCCGCAAGTACACTTTCCAGTAATTCAAGGAAAAAATCCTCTAGTCCGATAATCCCTAAAGATTGTTTGCACCCAAGACTTCCCTACTAAAGCTCTGATGGACTATCCCAATTCCATCCTTCAATGCGATATTCCCTTCTCCCATCTCGCCTTGTTTGTTTTTTTCAAAATTTCTTAACTCATATTATCTCATCTCATCTAATTATTACAATTTTTTTAAATTTTCACACAAAATAAAATAAACAATTCAACTTTTTCAAATCTCAAAACAAAAAAATATTATAACAATATTTTATTTTAATTTTTAATTTTCATCTCATCTCATCTACAAAAATAATGGAGGCCTAAGGGGGAAAAAAATCCTTTCAAGTATGCCAATAAGTTTTTCAGCGCCTGAAATGCAATAGGAATTAGGTTTTGCTTTTATTATTTGATTGAATTTACAGATCAATCAAGCAACGAGAAGTGCTATCGATAACTTTTTTTTTGTCTAATATTTTTTATTATGATTTTGAATAATTGAAAAATTATTTATTATCTCCTATAAAAAAATATATTTATTATCTATCATTTACTTGGATTGTGCCACAATTGATTAAGGGGTTTGGATAGTGAGTTGAGATGACATTAAAGTTGAATAAAATATTATTTTTTAATATTATTCTTGTTTTGATATTTGAAAAAGTTGAATTATTCATTATCTTTTTATATAAAAATTTAAAAATTATAATGATTAGATAAAATAAATTAAAATAAATTGAAGGAATTTTTATATTCGAACCGAGCCTAATATAAGAAATAAGATTTTTTTTTTTTTTTTTATTTCCTCAATTCTCGATTAAACTCGTAACATATATTTTCTGGATAGAAAATTGAATTAATTCATCTGTAATCTTATATATTATTTATAAAGAACTTGCACGAGAGTTAACTTGTATATATTATTTATCAAAGCAATTAATCCTCGTTTAGGTCCGGGCATTGCTGCCACGCCGACCACATTGGATCAAACTTCAAACGCATCTGGAGACAAAAATACGGCAGTGTTCACATATTTTACTGTATTGTGTTTTTTATGGAACAAGGCATTACTTTTCACCTCAAAGACCCACCGCAGTTCTCAAATGGATGCAAGAGCCACAGTAATTCGAGGTTAAAATCCTTATGGACCCATAAATGGGACACCATTATCTGCTTACCATATAAACAAAAAAATCACAAGAAATTATAACCTAACAGCGTGCGTTTGAGATCTAATGGAAAAGTTCTAGCCTTATTCATGAGCATTTACACAAGGTCAAGAACCTTCTGATCAGAGTTTAAAACCTTGAGGAATTAGTGGAGTTAAGAGCTCTTCATACATATTTACAGAATCAAGTTCGTGAGTTTAGTAGAGCCTAGAAGATGCTGTGGAGTTGAGAGCAGCAGAAAGAATTAGCCTTACGATTTATTCTGTACGGCAACCCACGTCCTTCGGACGGGTTGAATCAGACGACGATGAGAATAAATGTAGCGACAGACTTTTAGGTGAACTTTAGTGGTAACAGTACTCCCCCATGAGTTATCCATCATCCGTGATACCAATGGAATTCATTACCCGTTTCCAACCAGCAACATGTAGTATTAAATTCATTGATAGGTCCATTTAGAATTTTATCGTTTCATCAGGGATTTACTCAGTTATGTGCACTTGAGTGTAATTGTATGCATATCCATGCAACTGTACATATGATGGATATATGCATATGTGTGTATGGGTACATATGTATATGGCAGAAAGAGTAATGACATATACTATCTGAGTATGTAAGTCCCGTGTACTTCATTAAAAAAAAAGTAAAGTCTACTATCAAAAAAATAAATTTTTTCCTATGAATTCCAAATTTATTCATTTTTTTCAAAGGGTGTGTGTGGGACTTATACGCACGCCCTAGGACTGTAAATATCATTTCTCCGTGTAGAAATGATGTTTCCATTTTCGAAATTCCTTGAGCATTTTGAAAAATAATTAAAGTCTTTGTCAAAGATTATGCAGCAACGCCAATCATTTTTCAATCCTGCAATGATTGTTTTGGGGAAAATTCTATCCGGTAAACTCTTTCTCGATAAAGTCCAAATGCAACTTTGGATAGAATTGCCAGCAGCAAGATGATAAAGACTTACCCTTACGCTGGAACTAGTCTCGCTTGCAGATGTGGTAGTGTCAAGTTTCAGTCCATCCCCAAAATTTTCTGATGAAAGGCTGGTGATAGACCTGCAGCCAAATAAATCGGTAGTCAGTTGCCAGTGAACTCATAACTCAAATGACGCCTTGTCAAGTAAGAAAAAGGTGGAGGGTGAAATAACGGTTCAAGACCTAAGATTCCCAACAAGAAAGAAAATAAAAACAGCAGAAGGAAAAATATTTCATTCATTAAAACTTCACAATTGAACATTCTGTTGTTGCATCTACCCAATATAAGGCCCAGGGTCGGGCAAAGAAGCTAAGACAGGGAGTACGACCAAGTACTGATTGACTCACCCAAGTACACATTCTGATTCTTTACAAGCTTTCTTCATAAAAAGATGTCCAATTCAAGGAATTGATTGGTTCGGACAGGGCTATCAAGTGGAATGATTTTACTTACCAGATTGCCACCAAAAAATTCAGCTTATTGTTTTGATTTGAAATCAAGGTAACATCAACTCACGTACACTACAGATAAAAGTGTTGCATAACAAGAGAAATTTCTTTTTCTCACATTGTAAATTTAACATAAATCTTCTTCGTGTCACTTGAAGATTATCACTTCAATGGCTAACGATAATGAATGCGCATATAAGATGCAAACAATGAAATGTTTTGATCCTAGCATTCTGTGACAGAGCAGAAGGCATACCAGATACAAGAGAATTACCTTTCATATATTTCTTCTTCACAAGAATTTCCAGATGGAAGAAATCCAGTCCACGTCAAGCAAATTTGAGCAGGTACATGCATCACCATGGTCATCAGAACAAAGGTTACCACTTTCAGGGCTTTGGTCCTCTAGCATATCTCTAAAGAGCTGCCTGCGAGACATTGAAGGAGTAAAACCTACAAAAGACAACCTACATTTACTGGATGAGTTGCAGATGAAGGCCCATAGTTCCAAAATAATCATTAGAGCAGCTTCACGTGGAAGCAAGTTAAAAAAGGAGAAATCAACTGACCTACAATAGGATATAGCACTTTCACAACTCGAGATCTCTGGCATCGACTCTGAATGACCATTGTTACTTTCTTGCAATTTTTCAGACAAAGGCTCCTCGTGTCCAACATCTGTGCTTACCATAGGTGAATCCCTTTCACAATGAATATTGCCATCCGATAGTGATCTTCTAATAAATGATCTACCAATAAAGCAATAGCACTTGGTAAGTTATTTGAGAATAAGCAACATCTTTTTTGTAACAACCGGGCTTTAAGCCCAGCCCGTTGGAGAAGCCCAGCCCATGAGCATCTGTGTTAGTCAAACGGCGTCGTTTGGAGAGGGATTTATTTTCCTTTCTGCCGTGCACTGTTCTTCTTTCTCGTTGAGTCCTCTGTTGCGTCCGCGATTTCCTCCATTTTCCCGTGCAACTGCTCCCACGCCCACGCCCCACGATTTTATTTGTTTCGGTTCTGCACATGAGTGTTTTCTTCATCACTTTTCTGAGCATATCAAATCCTCTCTTGCGCGAACTGGTGATTTCACCTTGGCTGGCGTTTTCGGATTTCCGTGGGTCTCGAGTTTTCTTGTTCATCGGAAGTGAGCCTTCGTCCCCTCTCATCCTCTGCATATTTTGTTTTTTTTTCTTGTTCTTTCTTTCTATTTCACTAGCAATTCGTGAATTATTTTCTTTGGGTGTTGTCAATTTGTAGCAAATTTGTGGGTACCGAAATCGGAGTGCCGTGGTTGGGTTTTTCCTCTTTGAGTTCTTGAATTTAATTTTCGGTAACTCTCGCTCCACCCACTGAACCGTTAGTCACTCTTAATTCTATACTTGCTGTTAATCCTCTTAAATCTTCCTTCAATCCGACTTTCCCTCTCTTTCTTTTTATGTATATTTTTTTTTCTTTCTTTTTTTCGTTTCTTTCTTTTCTGGTTTTATGTTCACTAGAGAGTGATGTGAATAATTTTGGACGTGAATTGCAGTGGCCATTCGAAGAGGTTGAAGTTTTGGGACGTGAATTGCAGTGGCCATTCGAAGTGGTTGAAGTTTGTATTTTCTGTTGGGGTAAGTTCCTCGTAGCTGTTGGTGGTTTTTGAATGATAGGTTAGACTGTGAAATATAATAGAGTTACTGACTTGATGGTGGTTGAGTGTGATGGAATTCTTGATGTTGAGATATATGATTTTGGATGATTTATGAGACTGTTTTTGAATTATTATTGAGACTTCTTGGTGTAAATGATGGGTGTTGGAACTAGTTGTATTGAACTCTCATGGAAGTCTTAATGTGCTGAATGAATAAAATATTGATGCGGACACTGAAATTGTTTTATTCGAAGGTTGGAAGTGAAGTTTGGGTTGAATTATGTTTCTAATTATTGAAGTTGCAGTTGTTGGTTTTGGAAATAATTATAATTGGTTCGGTGTTATAGAAGGTGGTTGTTTTGGGTTTTAAATGCGAATGGGTGAAGAGAGTTGTTCGGGTCTAATTGTTAGGATAATTATTGAGTTGTGATGGGATTGTTTTGATTTATTACTTGATAAATAGCAGCCTACTAGATTGGTTATTAAATGTTGGATATATGTTCTTTTGTTTAGGTGGTGTTACTATTAGAGTTCCGGCTCAACGTGTTGATAATACGCAGAAGTCAGGTAAGCGGGGTTCATATACTAGTTTTGCATAAAAGAAATAAAATGAGGTTGACTTAAAAAATAAACGTGTTTGTTTTTTTTGAAAAGAAATGATCTGAAAACGACCTCAGATGTTTATTCTGCATATGCATAAATTCAATATAAGAGAAAGTGTTTTCTGTCATGATTGGTGTAGACATGAGCTAGTTTTGTGCACTTTGTTTCAGAACTATGTAAAAGAGCGAATAAGGAAATTCTAAAAGTTTTGTTGTGAACAAATGAGAATATTTTGTTTATTTTTATCTCGAACATGTGAAATGATCTGAAGCTTTTCAGTATTTTGTTTGGATATGATGTGTCATCTGAGAATCTTGGCATGATGTTCTGATTCTGTATATGATTGTAACCGGATTTTCGATGAAATCCATTTTGTTTCTATTAAGGCCCAGCCACGGGTATAATGGTGGTTTATAACCCTACCACGGGGGTGAAACATGGAAAATGGCCCAGCCACGGGTATAATGGTGGTTTATAACCCTACCACGGGGGTGAAACATGGAAAATGACCCAGCCACGGGTATAATGGTAGTTTATAACCCTACCACGGGGGTGAAACATGGAAAATGGCCCAGCCACGGGTATAATGGTGGTTTATAACCCTACCACGGGGGTGAAATATGGAAAATGACCAAGCCACAGGTATAATGGTGGTTTATAACCCTACCACGGGGGTTAAACATGGTATTGTCCCGATGTGATAACAAACAATGATAAGATTATAACGTTTTAGTTTAGAAATGCCAACGGATTTTCTTTTTGGAATAAGCTTATTTTTCTGAAAATTTCGCTCTAAAGTTTTTGTACAAGTTTTGTTCCTGCATTCTGAAAGTAGATGTTTTGTTCGGCTTATCAAATGTTATAAATGCTCATGTTTACATGCTAGTATATGCTCTCTGCTTGCTGAGTTGTTGATAACTCACCCCGTTAATCTTCATAATATTTCAGATGACATCGATGGCTCAGCTGAAGATCAGTATTAGAGTCTATGGAGAAGATTAGCATTTTTTGTTGTCGGGTATCTCATGATATTAGTGTTGGTGTTGGAAGTTAATTATCTTTCTTAAGTTTGCTTCAATGGATTTAGACGGTTTATGGAGACTATGTTAATGTTATAAAAGTTCTAGTTGTTATTTGAGACATGAAGAAGAATTGATTTTATTTGGATTGTTGGATTGAATATTGGATAAATGAGTTTATTTGATTTATTTAATTGAAGTATTTACGTTCGATTTGAGGTTTGGAAAATGGATATATTCTTGAATTTGGAAGTACTCTAGCCTTGTTAGAGTTGATTATCAGGTTTTATGAGTTAACTCTCCGGACCCTCGGGGTCGGGGCGTTACATTTTTCTTCAAAGAAGTTCTATCATTTTTTTTATCAGTAATTCAAAGAAGTTCTATCATTTCAAAAAAAGAAGACAAACTCTACATTTATTCCCATCCCTACAAAAAAGATAATTGAGTACAATACTTCCAATTATATCATCCAAGTGACATAAATGCATTCTACCCACAGAAAAAAAAGGTTCTGTGTTTTTGATGGGGAAAAGAAGAGGAAGAGGGTGGACATAAGAGGGAGGGGATGGTTGGGTAGAGAGAGGGGGGGGGGGGGGGGGTGGAGTAGGCCCACTATTCTTTCCCTTCCAATTTGGATGATGCGACTTAGAGACTAGGTTTTTCTTTCCATTCCCTAATTCTCTGAAGCAATCAAACACCTAAACGGAATCCTTTCCATTCCGACTTAAAAGAATACTGTACATGCATTTTATTGTTGGAAAAAGCTAAACGCAGTCACGATTGAGGCCTCCCCGTGGACGACATCCTACGTGGAAACAAAATGCACCGTTTTATTTACTCCAAAACGGTGCGTTTTGTTTCCACTCATATGGCTGCCTTCTGAACTCTCATACGGTGCGTTTTGTTTTCTACTTCTTCGATCCGTCTCCCTCCCAAGAACTCTCTGCTCTCCCAGGGTGATTTTGAATTCGCTTCTTCTTTCTCCCCGTACTCACTCGATCTTCTTCATCGTTGCTCCTCTTCGTTTCTCGATTTTTCATCGCCCCTTTCTTCTTCTTCGTTTATCCTTTCAGGAATCTCTCCCCTGCCCGATCTCTCTCCCAAACCTAAACCTAACTCTAACGCACCTGTGCGACGCCGAGGAAGATTTGCACTCCAGCTATCCACCAAGCGGCGCCATCCTAGGTAACTTTCCTAACTTAGATGAATATGGTATATTTTATTTGAAATTGTTGGTGGATGGAATTGGAAATTTTCATTGGAAAGTTGGTGGCTAGCACTTTGACTAGAATAGTGCTGATTGCGAATATGATTGTGGACAAACCATACCATACGGAGAGCATAATTATTGGGCAAAATCATTCTAAACTAGTGGGTTAGCTCCTTGAGCTTTAGGTGATATAAAAGGTCGAACTTTCCATTCAAAAAACAAAAAAGTAATCAAAGAGAGAAGAGAGAAAAAAAAGGAATCTCTATTAATTCAGTGGAAGATAGGATTTTAGATAGTATTTTTTAGGTTTCACTACTGATTTTAGATAGTATTTTTTAGGGGAGAAGCCTTTTTTTCCCAACTATCGACATGTGGTCAGTTCATTGAGAAACAGGTTACACAATTTTTGTATTGAAATATACTCATATCAGTATATAAATTTTGTATGCACTCAGAAGCCCACATGGGTTTTGGCAAAATTTCAGAATTTCCTGATAATTTACACTCAACAACCAGCATGTCAGCATATATCCTAATTACAAATTTCAACCAAACAACAAATTACAAGAAGTATCCTAATCAATATAAGAATGCTGAAATTCAAATGGGCTAGTGTCAGAGCCTCTCAATCTAACTTCTCCACCGAATTGGCTTAAGAGCATCGAGAAAAGAGTCGTATACTTTGGCTTCAATATTATTCTATGGTCAAATATCTCTTTGAATTATTTAGAAGGGGATTAAGCAAACATGCGACTTTTTCCTCTACGATATATTGTTCCAGATGGCTAGTGACTAAGGCTTCTTATAATTTTCCTTGTATATAGCAAAAAACTAGTAGCCTTGCATGATGAAAGTCCTTTGCTTAATTGCACACTTGTTTTGAAACTGTTCAACTTCAAAGTTTTACTTTGCTCTTTTGAGTCGTATAACATGAGAAACTCAAATGAGAGAGTCGATATGGTAATGAGTCAGTTGAATCTAGCTTTCAGGATTACCGGTCCAAGACTCAATAACAATAAGATCAGACTTTCCTTTTCCTACATGTTCTCGTTAAGCAAACAGAAACGACGATTCTAGGAAATCAAATTGCACTTCTTAGTACTCTAAAAGAATACTAAATACCTCAAAATTCAATCATCATGTGTGGTAAGCGGAAAAGCAAACAACAAGCAAGGGTTTTGATTCAAATGGAGGAGTTACCACATGCAGAAAAAAGAAACAAATTTAGCTAGGGAGTGAGTAACTGCAACCAAAAGAAGATACTTGAGCACAAAGAAAACCAAGAACAAATAGACACAACGAAAGTCATGCCACAAAGGAACTTTAAAAAAAAAAAAGGTGTGGCGAAAAGAGCACAACAAGCCAAGGTAAGAACATATATCACACAAACAAGAGCCATCTTTACCTCAAAAATGCCCAGTTGAATTCATAGCTCCAATTCTTCACAAGAACAACCATTTGAGGAATGAGAATGAGATCCTGCTCACCCTTTCTCTCTTCCCCAATAATGAACTTTGACTTGCATCCAAGATTGAGAAAAACAAAAGAACAGTACGTACACTCTTGCGCTGATGTTGTCCCCATCACTCGCTTGTTATTGGTAGAGAAATATTTTAACTACAAAAAGATTACATAAAAGTTTCGGGTAGTCATTGGTTTGGACAATTTGGAAGATAGGATTTTAGATAGTATACGGATGAGTTCACTACTGATTGTTTGGGCTGTTTCTGGTTTGGACTACTGATTGTTTGGTCTGATTCATTATTGGAGGTGCTGTTCTATTTCGTTGACATATTTAGAATGTTGTCATCAGTTGCTTCAACGTCGTTGCTTAATCATACATCGAGTAACGTCCCAATGTGCAGCTGTGGGAATCAAGCTGTACTTAGAATATCAAATACTCGAAGAAATCCGGGCAAAGCATTCTTTGGGTGTCCACTGTACAACAAAGAGGTAGACGCAATTAATAGTACTTGTGTATTTCTGTTTTCATATTAATGTTTTATTCAAAAATTTTGACGTCAAACGTACTTGATTATTTATTTATAATCAGGGGTTACCGCAGTGCAAGTTTTTCAAGTGGTCAGATAGTAGTGAATATAAAGAGCAAGCCCTTGTAAAGAGAGAAGCAGAAGTATTAAGGAAAGAGGAAGAACTTAAAAAGAGAGAAGCAGAATTAAGGAAAGAGGAAGAACTTAAAAAGAGAGAAGCAGAAGTATTAAGGAAAGATGAAGAACTTAAAAAGAGAGAAGCAGAAGTATTAAGGATAGATGAATAACTTAAAAAAAGAGAAGCAGAGTTCGGGAAGAGGGAGTTGGCACTCCATAACGATCAAGCCTAGTTTCACTGTCAAGAAGCCGACAAGCTGCATGCACGCAAACTATTTCTTGTACCACGCATGAGGCACTGGCCCGTAGTAACTTGGCATGTAATTTGGATACAATGGTCTTGATATGTCCTAACATATAGCAACATAATGTTAATCAACACCAGTGGACAATGACTACACATAAAATAAATATACGCCAATTGTTGAAAGAGGTTTAAAATACCTGCGTTGATGGATTGGTGATAGGAGCTGTTATGAGGGATGCATCTTCTTTCTCTTTCTCCCTTTACCTCAACAACGAAACCAAGTGGGTCTTACTTTTTACGTAAATACTGCAACAACACTGAATGCAACTTTTTACAATAAATCTTTATACAAATCTGCAGCAACATATATACACAATCAAGTTGGACACTCAACATTTTTTCACTCGGCATTTTTTGAGGAAAAAATATTACAATCAAGTTGGCCATTTTTTTAAAAACTAGCCAAGCTTACATGCATAGATACTATGTAAATGAGTCAGGCCCTTGTAAGGGTGGGGGGGGGGGGGGGGGAAATTGGTTGCAAGGAAGAAAATTGTAGAGTGATCCTCTCGACTTTTCCGAAGCAGACCATATGTTGGCAAAAAAGGTTTTTGTAGTTGGAAATCCATTTCCTGAGTTGCAATGACGTTGGTTGAGAATATATGGGTGCACTTTTCTAGAATTCATTGATTTCACTTCGTGATTGAAAGGATACAAAATTTTAAAGAAGTGAAGTTTAATTAGAATGGTTGAATAGTCAATGGCCAAGAGAAGGCATGTATGTGAATGTATAGGTTATAACAACTCACACATGGCCCCATCAGTACCATAAATCTTTCTGGGTTCACTTTATAATCTGGGTGTGTTACGTTAGGATCTTATAATTAAAGGGAAAAACAACTTAACAATATAATAAAATGCAAACCGAAGGAATTGCCATTGCCACATATTAAGGCATTACCAACGCAAATAACAAATTCCACAACAATAGAGGCCTATCGTGTATGTGTAAAGACAATCAATTTCGTGAATTATGGAACTGTACTACGTGTATGGCCTTTTTGCAAACATTTGGTGTGCTGCTGTTTTCTTTACCACAAAATAAAAAGTCTAAAATACTATAATAAAATGTAATGAGTCTGAAATTGAAAGGAAGATTATTACCAGGTTCGGTTGCAGCAACTGGGCAGCATAGATCTCCTTCTATTTTCTCACTACTTTGCAAAATCTGTTTTTCTCAATAATGATTGAACTGGGCAGCAAAATATGCTTTTCTTAGAACTGGGCAGTACCGATCTGCTACTATTTTCTCCCTAGTTTGCAAAATATGCTGTTCTACTGAACTGGGCAGTGCCGATCTGCTACTATTTTCTCCCTAGTTTGCAAAATTTATTTTTCTACTAAACTGGGCTGTGCCGATCTGCTACTCTCTTCTAATTTAAGTTCTCCCGCTCGTTCTCTCATTCTCCGTCTTTTTTTTTTTTTTTAAATAAGATTGCTGACGTGGCGAAATGCCACGTCAGTGGTGTCCGCGCGCAGGCACGGCCTTGTGCCTGCCTGTAGCAGTACTCTTGTTTGTTTATTAGCATATGAAGTCTCTCTCAAAAGTTCCATAAAATTGAAATGATAGAATAATGGCAACACAAAAAAGTATATACCTAATATTCTCATCAACAAAATTAGGGGCATTCTTACGAACACTGTGGTGTTGGTCCGAATCCATCTCGCACAGCTCTGGTTTACATGGTTGGGACTGAAAGTAACCCAGGAACCTGCACAACCATGTGGTCAAATTATGCATTTCGACTCTCACGCCAACTCACCAAGTATAATGGATTCAACTAGAAAGGTCCCCAGATAGTCTTTTACAGAAATAAAAGAGGGTTCTGACTAAGGGGATAGTTTGACTTACAAATTAATGGCATTTTGCTTCTCAGGATCCATGCATGTATTATTATAAAACCTTTGTAGTGTTCTAAAAAACTCCTGCGACTGAGTTGCGGGTTTCCACTGGCCTCGACTCTCGGAAAATATCTGTTTAGCATTACATATGCACAATCATTGAATGACGATAATGCTAAATCTAATCAGGAACTAAAGTAACTTCCTAGCTTTAACCAAAAAAAAAAAAAAAAAATCAACTGATATGCCAAAGGCCATTAGTTGGGGGAGGTTTGAATTCTTTTTGTCACACTTTTTCACACTATTATTTATACAACCATCCAACATTAATTTCCAATTTTTCCAAACACAAAATTAATGTACCTTATTATGCGCTGCAGAACCATCGTATTGTAATGAAGGGTGTCACCCATAGTTTCATAAACTCCCATTAAATCTTCTTTCAGAGGGTTATCTAGATCAATGTCCGGGTGGTAATTCTCGTCGTCCTTTTTAAAATAATTTTATAAAAAGTCCCACCACAAGGACGGGTGTTACATAGTGGTATCAGAGCAAAGCCAGGTTATGCTAGACTCTATAGCATTCTTTTCAAAATAAAAGAGAGAAAACTTTTCCAATGAACTTTTGAAAAGAGAACTGCAAGTGAAGGAGAAACCTAGACTGACGTCTTCCCAAGGCATGTCTCGTCCTGCAGTAAGTACAAGAAAGTATTTTTATTCTTATGCTATGATATTTTCAAAATATGACCTAATTAATGCATGCATGTCAGACTGGCAACTAGAAAGAGGTAGTAATGCTAAGTGGATAGATGTAGAAGGTATTAGAGACTGAACGTAGTTAGAGGATAAGCAATGGACGATGGAACGTTAGGACATGTAGCAATAGTTGCTTGCTAATAGAGGAGTGGATTAGGAACGTTAAAGAGACTGCAATAGTTAAGAAACACATGAACGACTATAAGCTAAGCTTGGACCAAAACGGAAAATGAGATGACAACTTCAAGCCTTGCTGGCAAGAATCTTAGAGTGGAAGGTACGGGCACTACGTGATGGATGGGCTCAAGTACTCCGGACTGACGATAGAGGAATGACAAGATGTGAGGGCAAAGTTCTGTACAAGACGTGACTGAGATGCTGAACGTGCGCGGAGACGCGTAAAGACGACACGAGGACTAGTATGAATGGGTCCATAGTAAGGGTAAGCAAATTCTTAGAACGCTGCGCGAATTCCTAGAATGCTAAGCAAAATCCATAGAACGTTAAGAAAATTTCGAGGACGAAATTTATTTAAGGTGGGGAGAATGTAACACCCCGCTCCTTCCTTCTTACGTACATTCTTTCTTTCTGATGTAACGCTCCTTTCTGACGTATGCCAATTCCGAGGATGGAAATTATGTAACGGTCTGCCCTTCTCTCTACCGACTGCGAGCCTCATTATGCGTGCCGAACCTCGATGGTGTGTTTGAAAAGATATTATGTGATTTCTAAAGTACGCCCAATGTTTTAATGCGCTGGAAATATTTATATGAGGTATTTCCAGTGTTATTGAACTAAACTTGATTTTTAATATTACAATTATAATATTTTTAAAGAACTCCAAAAATATTATAATTGTCGGAAATCATTTTAATATCATTTATTAAAATGATTTCAGCTATTTAAAATATTATGAGATTTAAATTATGTTGAAAGTTTTAATTAATTAAATGGTTTTATTCTTTTAAAAATATTAAATAAGATTTCATCATTTTATTAATGATGAAGGAATATTATTTTATAAACTAAAATTTAGTTTTAATAATATTCTACCTTTATTCCTGTCAGTGATTTTAATTAAGTTAATGTTTATGCATTTTCAAATCAAGGTTCTAATTCCCTACCATTAGATCGTTTTGTAGATCCCAAGATGAAGGGACTGGATTAAATACCCAGACCCCTCTCTCTTCTCCCTCACTTTTCCCTTCTCTCTCTCTCTCTCTCCCCCCTTTCCCCCAGCGTACGCTGCACACCTCTCTCCCTCTCACTGATTCTTCCCTCCTCCAACCCAGCGCCGCTTGGCCTCAACGCCACCACCACCAGCCTCCCTTCACTTCGGCGACCTCCCACTGTCGAAGCTAGCCCCCCCACACGCAGCTCTCCCTTCTTTTCACGGTAAGCTAGCCGAAATGGGTAAAACCTATTTCTCTCCCCGTGCGTTGTCATTCGCGGCCACCCACGGCAACCGAGCACCACCATGAGCTCCCCTTTCCTCCTCCACTTGACCCGAGGACCATAGCCTCCCTCACATGCACGGGCGTCTTCCCCCTCACGCACGGGTTTATCACCCTTGCACCACCGTGCGCGGCTACCCTAGCCACCGTACCACCACTGGAGCCTCCTCTGGCCACTGGGGACCTCCCCTAGCCACCCCCACATCTAGCCGAGCCACCTAGCTCCCTCACTCTCTCTCACTCTCCACTTCACGGCCTAGATCCGCAGCTGTAGGGCACCGTGGCACCACCCCAAGTTCCACCGCACCTCCCTCAGCCCCTCCATGGCCAGCCACGACCAGCCAAGCCTTCCCCTTCCATTTTCATGCTTTGAGGCACATGGGTTTCCCTTGGAAACCCACGGCTCCGCCGTGCTCCGCCACCCCAACCACCATGAAGACCACCCTCAGCTTCCCTTGGCCTCCCCTAGCCTAGCCTTAAGCCCAAACCGCCACTTTATGTGGTGGACAGCCACCACACATGGTGGACAGCCACTGTACGTGGGTTAGCCGCCATGTACAATCCTTTCGATGTCATCAACTGTGACGGTCAGCGAGCAACGCATGGGTTACCCCGACGATAGTATAACCCTCTATCCCTCATTATTTTTGTTAAATGTTAGTTGGTTAGTTAGGTTGTGGACTATGCTATTAGTGATTGTGGAGTTCGCTGTGTAGTATGGTGATGTGATGTGCTGTGTAGTGTTGTGGACTGTGCTGTAATGGTGGCGTGGCGTCGTGTGGATTGGGAAGAGAGTACATAAAGTGTACTCTTGTGGCATAGTGTGAGATAAGGAGAGTATATGTAAAATATACCGTCCTAGTGTAATGTGGAATGGGAAGAGTGCACGTGGAGTGTACTCTGTGAGGCGTTGCGTGTGTGAAGGGAGTACATGTGGAGTGTACTCCATGTGGTGGAGTGATGCACCATATGGCATGCATGCTGTAGTGGTGATGTGTCGTTGTGTGCGTGAAGGGAGTACACGTGGAGTGTACTCCATGAGGCGAAGTGACACACCGTGTGACTTGTCGCAAAGATAAGGATGGTTGTGTGGTTGATGGGTGTAGAGTGTGGTGAGTAGTGTCGGGAACTGTGGAACAGTATCCTGAAGTAGCTATGATATGGCCTGTAGTCTAAGGTGACAAGTGTCACCGTGATTGACTTATGGCTGGGAGTATGTGTGAAGTAGAAGAACAAGTGTAAGAGTGCGCAGCGGAAGCATGACTGGGGAATGTTACGTAGTGACATGGTTACCAGCAGTCGTGCTTATGATGGGTGAAGTGTTAGTGCAAGAATGGCATAGCGGGAACGTGACGGGATGTCACGATGTGACAGGAGTACGTGAGGGACCGTACTCACAATGAGTTAGGAGTTGACGTAGCAGGATGTTGGGTGACGTGACAAGGTCACAGTGTAGCTTGGGAGTAGTCTTGAGCTATATGACGTGACGTGACGTAAGGCGTAGTTGTCAACGGGAGTCTTGTCGTGTTAAGTGTTGGGATGAACTTTCAAAAGGGACGGGTAGCATGAAGAGTCATGCTACCCGGGTTAAGAGAAGGTTGGTATTGGTATCGGAGTATGGCGCTTGTCCCTACGAGTAGGTGATCAATGTGTTATATGTTGGTCTTAGGTGATAAAAGGGTGAGGTACATGTGTAATCTGGTGAGACACATGTGCCGGACGGATTTACTATATGTAATGGGTAATATGTCCTAAGCATGGTTACACGGTGCTTAAGCCTCAGAGTTGGCTTAGAACTGTGTGGCGTGTATGGACGAGAATGAGGATTAGTGTGAGCTAAGGTGCATGGAGATAGGGACGGGTGTATTGTCTAGGTTTGGGATGTGTGACTCCATCGATCGGGTTTACTTTGGTGAATGTAAGATGAATGTCTTAGTGTCTTAATCCTAAGGTGAGTCATGGGTTTACTTTGGTGGATGGGCACTCGAGGTAAGACCTTGAGTTTAGAAGATGTAGTGACCGTAAGTGAAACCCGAAGGTTTTAGCATAGTAAGGGCACGTGATAGAAGGGGAGTGTTCCAAGTGAAGTGTAGTTCTATTTATAGTTTAAGTTGCTTATGCATTAGATAGAGAATTACGTCAAGGTTATGTGTATGCATGTAGGTTTCCATCTGACATGCACATGAACGGACTGCATGATATGAAAGTAGCATGGAGTCCAGGTAGTATTATGTTCATTCTCTTCTAGAGTTTTCTAAAATATACGAAAATGAAAATGAAAATGAAACGCTTTTCCTTTACGATGCCTTACGAAACGATGTTTTTACGAAAGCATGTTAAGTGTTCAAAGGGATAAGTATGTAAAGGCCCCTCCTTGGCAGCCCCTTTTTACGCACCCAAAAATATTAATTGTACGCATGTGAATGGATGACTGTACGTTGTATCTATTGTATGTATTTTCTAAGAAAAGAAATTTGAGGCTTTTATGTATATTGATTTAAAATGTCTCTACGAACTGATGCTTTTATGGATGCCATGAACTGATGCTTATGGATGCCATGAAAGACGATGTTTAAGCCCATGCTTTTAAATGATGTTTTCCCATGAAGGAACTGCTAAATGAAAAGGACTGAACTGAGAAGAAAGGACAGAATGAAATGAACGTTTACTGTATGAAAATACGTAACATCTAGATGAATGAATGAAAAGGGTACCAATGAATGGGCAGATTGCAATGCCGGGTAAGTAGTATTGGTAGTGCACCCAGTGCTACCTCTTGATTGAAAAGGGATTCCCAATCCGTGGTCACGGGCGAAGTCCGGGTCCAAAGGATGACCACTAACCCCAACACACGGGGCGTAACAATGTGTACTGGCCAATGAAAGTGATAAGAAAGAATGTATGAATGCATGAGCTGTTTAAGAAATGAAGACACTGATGGGAGATACGTTTTACGAAGAGAAAAAAGACCCCGTCCAGTGATGTTTTCAAATGAACGCATGTATGCATGTACGTATAGTATGTATTGAATGATGAATGAAAACCTATGCTATTATATTTTAACTGTATGAAGTAATGCTTACGAGTCATCGACTCATTTTAGTTTTTATGTATGCCCTTCCCCCCACAGGAACCGAATGAGAAGTACGCGTCAGGACGGACACGGCCCATGGGGAAGAGCACGAAAGTCTAGGCATGAGGGTTTAATTGTATGAGAGGTCTTTTTATTTTAAAGATTAATGTTTTCCGCTGTAAACCTCTTTTATTCCCAAAACACATTTTATTTTATAACGTAGAGTCTTGCACCCTGGGTATGAAAGTAAAAAGTTTTAAATCGGACGGTAAATCCCGTCGTCCTTTCAAAAATCATTTTCTAAAAAGTCTCACCATAAGCAGGGGTGGACCTACGTTGGTGGCTGGGGGGCTATCACCCCCCAAATTTTTTTTAAAAATATGCTTTAGTATATGGTTTTTTCAAAGATATCCTAATATAAAGATAATTTGACCTTGAAAACATTTTAAACAATCTCATTTAGTACTTAGTTGTCTAGGTTTCTTTTAGTTTTTTAATAATTTTTTCATAATTACACCTATTTTTTGTCATTAATAAATTCTCACATTCTCATTTTTTTTACATCTCATAAGAGGCAATAAAATATCTTGGTATCTTTTTATAAGCTATTTGGTAAATTTACAACCTCATTTTTCCTATTTATTTACACTTTTCTTTTTAAGTCTTCCAGGAGCTAGCTTGTTTGTATTAGTTTTGTTAGTAAGTACATATATACTACCGTCAAGTTAACAATTATGAGCGAATGCAACAAATCTCGCATAACTATTTCTATCTATATTATAGAGATTTTATAATATTCAATCTTAGATTCAACAAAAAAGTTTATCTTTGTTTACTTGATTTTTATCATTTGCTTCAAAAAATCTTACATGACTATTTCTATCTTAATTTTTATCTTTCACTTGAGTCCGATGGAGCTTAATAAGTAAGAGGTTTAGATGGGTGGCTTTAATAATTTAGTTTGTCCCTAGATAACAACCTTATATGGTTAATGTTAAATGTTGGTGACACTCTTTGCTATCTTAAATGTCGGTTACTGTTGTTCCCTACATACGACATACTTTGCTAATTGCCCCACCTCAAGCACCAAATCCTAGTTCCGCCCCTGACCACAAGGACGGGTGTTACAACTATAAACTACCAGAGGAACATGGGATAAGTTTGAATCAAAGAAGCCCGCATCATTGGTTTCACGTTGAGTGGTGAATACAAATGTGGTACACAGATTAGCTCCAAAATGCAGAGCTTATAAACTGTTAAAAGATGGGACTAAGAAGATTACTTGCCCCTAGAAAGAATTAATTGAAACTAAGAGAAAAGAACAACACTATAACAAAATTCTCATCCAAGTACAATGGAAAATCTTTAAATCTGATTACTACCCTCTTAGGTCTCCTTAGAAGCACTAAGTGCATATTACATTTACATGCTGGATGGACAAAAGACCTGTTCTCATTCTTAGAATAAGCCATTTGGGACAGCACAGTAGAATTTGGAATTGGAATCATCCTGCTGTTGGTAATGGCATACATTGTGTGCCCACAAATTGCACCAATCTTCCTTCATGCAAACCATCTCAGTTAATTCAAGTTCTCTTTTTGTCTTTCAATTCATGGGCCTCCAAAGGGCCTCACAAATCCAATAACTTGCTCAATCAAATCAAAGAAATGGTGAGAGTCCAATGTATTGCAGACATGTTAGCCATGCAACATTAAGGACTTAAACTGAAAGAAAAGAACCATAATCATGGGCCTGATCGAAGAGCTTTAGAGCCTGAATGCCCTGACCACTCGCCATTTGATTGGGCTAGATGGCAGACTTGCCGGTTAATAGCCCAATGAGGGGCTTTAACTTCAAAGACTGTAGAAATACACGCCTGTTGACCGTTAAATGATAAGAGGGTTCCACACTACCCTGAAGAAATACACGTGTAAGCACTCGACCCCTCCAAATGCCAAAGCTCTTTCCAGGCCCTTCGGGTGACCCTCTCAAACTTTCCTACCTCTTTGCCTTCATCCATTTATAGCAATCCCCACATTTTCTAGGCAAACAATCTGCTGCTTGGACTTACTTTCTTCGTTGCGTAATCCTCTTCTTGCGCTAATCAGGAATTCCATTATTTAGGCGTCAATAGGTAAGCAGCTGGGGTTTCTCATTTTCTCGAAAAACCAAACAGAGGACGGTTAAGTCTTTTGTTTTTCAATTGTATTTGGTTACTTACTGCCGAACTCCTAAACATGGATCCACATTAATGAGATGCTCATACTCTTCACTCGTTAGCATTTTGCTTCACTTTCTCTAATCTCTGCCTTTTCCCTTGGGAAAAATAGAGTCTGGGCTCCTAAATTTGGGACAACTTGATTATGTCATAGTACTGGTCTTCTCCATGGCCTGCTGTAGTTTCTTGCTGAAGGTTTATATTTTTCACAGGAACTAATATGGTAAATGTATTTGTCTAGGCTTTATAGGGCATCTGTGGGTTGTTGAGGAGTGAAAATGAGTCATGTTGTTGCAGACTCGAATGGGTTCGTTGGGGACTGGGCGTCGGCGATGAGCCAGCTGTTCAATTTCCTGGAGAGCAGTGAGAAATTAATGTTTACTTTGCGGCCACCGCAGTCCAATGAGAACAAGGGAGTATTGAGCATTCCGGCTGACATTTTAGAGACTCCCAAGGAGTACATTTTCTACATGGACGTGCCTGGCCTGTCCAAGTCTGATATTCAGGTGCATCTTTCTATCCCAACTTCTCATATAGTCGTGTTTTATATTTCGCGTAGCGAATGTGAGATGGGAGGCTGGTTTTTGAAGTAGTCTGCTCTTTGAAGTACCTCAGGCTTGAAAGGAGGGCACCCCAACAGCTCTTGAGGAAGTTCCGCTTGCCCGAAAATGCGAATGCGTCGGTCATCACAGCCAAATGCGAGAATGGGGTTTTGACTGTGGTGGTTGAGAAGCTTCCTCTGCCAAACAAGCCCAAAACTGTGGAAGTTACTGTTTCCTAAAAGGATATGTATGGGGAACAATGTTCTACAACCTTTGGTCATACAAACTTCAAAGTAAAACCTTTAAGAGCTAGTCTGCATACTCAAAAATTTTTAAGCCATGTTGCTTGATCTTGAAAATTACAAAAACATTTCTAATGAACATGTTGTTGGGTACAAGAATAGGGAACTAAAGTATGTTTCCTCGGAGACAGCTACAAGGATTGTGAATGAGATGTCAAACAGTTTCGTCTCGGGAAAATGACCTCCTCTTTCGTGATTTGGGCTTCTTTTTTGTAGATTGCTCATTAGCAAGACGATCATCGTTTAACAAATGCTCATAGTCCTCTAGACTAGCAAATGGGGATGCCGTGGCCTTCCCACTGGACTTCTGTTTTCTTCTTCTCTGGTCAAAGACCTCATCTTCATCATCACTACCATCATCTGCATCCCCCATGTCAATGTCATCATCAGCAGTAGCATCAAAATCTTCTCCCTCGGCAATATCCGAGGGGGCGTCATTTTCTGCATCACTAGCATTACCGATTAAGTCTTCATCATCTTCATTGGCAACTTCGTCCAAATCATCATAATCGTAGTCACCATCTGCTTTCATGGAAATATTAGCCGAATCCAGCATGTTCTCAATTTCTTCATTCTCACTCTCATCAGCTCCATCCACACCACCGTCCACGTCAAAGAAATCTTCCGCTGCCTCTTCATCTGCTTTTTTTTCTTTTTCTTCTTTGGTTTCTTTGAAGAATTCATTTTATTCACATAAAACTTGTGGAAGACCAGATCTTCTGGAGGTACGTCAACTTCAGCCAATGAAAAAATCTCTTGCCTAATTAAAAGGTTGTCCATGTCAAGCTGGGGAAATAAAAGTTAAATCAGAAAATAATTAATTGGCTTGATATCTTACAGAATACAATGTAATAAAGTAAGATGAAATCTGGTTCTACACGAGGACAGCAACCAAAGCATGCCTGAAATACATTGCATCACTCAAGACATGCATAAAGCTGATAAAGTATGTAACAACCGGGCTTTAAGCCCAGCCCTTTGGAGTCAACCGGTTGTATGAAGCCCAGCCCACAAGCGGTTGATGTGAGACCGAGCGGCGTCGTTTGAGTGAAGGGATTAAATTCCCTTTTCCGGATGTACTGTTCTTCTTCTTCGCGTTGCCTCCCCCACTGCTCTGCATTTCCGCATCTCACTCAACCGTGCGCACCAACCCACGAGTCTAGCAGTTGATTTCCATCTCTTACCACACTCAAGGTTCGGTTTCGCTCACTTCTGCAAACATTTCAGTCGATTTTCCTCTCACTTGTTTTTCGATTCTTCATACCTTCACCATGCGCTCAACTCAAGGATTTAGAACTTCAAATTATTTTTTTTCCCACTGCAGATTGGTTCGGCTTCTTGAACAAAGAGTGGTCGCATTCTCTTTCACTAGAGATTCCTGTGAATTTCTTTTTGGGGCGTGGATTGCAGTGAATTTCAGCGGCTCATTCGAAGTGGTTTGAAGTTTTGTGTTTTCTTTTGGGGTAAGTTTCCCGAAGCTTTTGGTGGTTTTAAATGATAGGGTTGGACTGTGAAGTTGTAATAGAGTTATTGATTTGATGGTGGTTGAGTATGATGGAATTCTTGATGTTGAGGAGTATTGTTTTGGATGGATTTGTGAAACTGTTTTGGACTATTATGTGAGATTATTTAGTGTAAATTGAAGGGTGTTTTGAGTTAGTTGCTTTGAATTTATTATGCAAGTCTTAAATTGTTGAATGAATAAAATATTGATGCAGACACCTAAATTACTTTATTCGAAGGTTGGAAGTGAAGTTTGGTTTGGGTTATGTTTTAATTATTGGGGTTGCAGTTGTTGGTTTTGGAAATAATTATAGTTGGTTGGTGTTAATAGAAGGTGATGGCTGTTTTGGGTTTTAAATGCGAATGGTTTGAAGAGAGAGTTGTTCGGGTTTAATTGTTAGATAGTTATGGAGTTGTGAAGGGACTGTTGTGATTTATTACTCATTAAATAGCAGCCTACTAGATTGGTTATTAAATGATGGATATATGTTTCTTTTTGTTTAGGTGGTGTTACTATTAGAGTTCCGGCTTAAGGTGTTGACAATACGAAGAAGTCAGGTAAGCGGGGTTCATATGCTAGTTTTGCATAAAAGAAATAAAATGAGGTTGACCTTGAAAAAAATAAGCATATTTGTTTTTGAAAAGAAATGATCTGAAAACAACCTCAGATGTTTATTCTGCATATGCATAAATTCAATATAAGAGAAAGTGTTTTCTGTCATGACTGGTGTAGACATGAGCTAGTTTTGTGCACTTTGTTTCTGAACTGTGTAAAAGAGCGAATATGAAAATCTAGAAGTTTTGTTATGAACAAATGAGAATATTTTGTTTATGTTTATCTCGAACAAGTGAAATGATCTGAAACTTTTCAGTATTTTTGTTTTGAAATGATGTGTCACCTGAAAACCTTGGTATGAAGTTTTGATTCTGTATATGATTGTGATCCGATTCCGATGATATCTGTTCTATTTCTGTTAAGGCCCAGCCACGGGTATAATGGTGGTTTATAACCCTACCACGGGGGTGAAACATGGTATTGTCCCGATGTGATGTTAAGAGATGATTTAATTATAATGTTTCAGTTTGGAAATGCCAACGGATTTTCTTTTTGGAATAAGTTTATTTTTCTGGAAATTTCGCTCTAATGATTTTGTACAAAGTTTTGTTTCTGCATTCTGAAAGTAAATGTTTTGTTCTGCTTATCAAATGTTATAAATGCTCATGTTTACATGCTAGTATATGCTCTCTGCTTGCTGAGTTATTGATAACTCACCCCGTTAATTTTCATAATATTTCAGATGACATCGATGGTTCAGCTGAGGATCAGTATTAGAGTCTATGGAG
Organism: Juglans mandshurica; assembly: GCA_022457165.1. Classification (NCBI taxonomy): domain Eukaryota; kingdom Viridiplantae; phylum Streptophyta; class Magnoliopsida; order Fagales; family Juglandaceae; genus Juglans; species Juglans mandshurica. The sequence goes on from CM039632.1 coordinate 17,122,725, forward strand.
AAGATTAGCAGTGAATTGTTGTTGGGTATCTCATAATATTAGTGTTGATATTGGAGGTTAATTATTTTTCTTAAGTTTGCTTCAATGGATTTAGACGGTTTATGGAGACTTATGTTAATGTTATATTATTTCTAGTTGTTATTTGAGACATGAAGAAGAGTTGATTTTATTTGGGTTGTTGGATTAAAAATTGGATAAATGAGTCCTTGTGGTTTATTTAATTGAAGTATTTACGTTTGATTGGAAGTTTGGAAAATATATATTCTTGAATTTGGAAATACTCTAGCCTTGTTAGAGTTGATTATCAGGTTATAGGAGTTGACTCTCCGGACCCTCGGGGATGGGGCGTTACAAAGTATGCTGCAGTACATGGAAAGAAAAAGGCGGCAGCAGCAGCAGCAAAGGTGATGGCACAAAAAAGAAGAACCTCAGCTAAGGAAATATATGGTTGCACTCAATGAAGCATGAGGAACACAATGCATAAAGCTGCATCTACCATACTGTCCACAAAAGTTCTGAATTGATGTTGTGTACATAATCAAAAGTTGAATTTCAGTAGCTTCTTTTTACTTTTCTGCTTTCCTTTATAATGTATATATATACGACCCTTGTGTAATCAAAAGTAAGAATGAGAATCAGTTTACTTCTCAAATCAGTTTCCTCTCATCTTCATTTTCTGTTCTTAACAGTTTTTAACATGATAGTTTGTCAATGTCCACTGAAACTGATTCAATCACTCGAGCAAGATGCAGGAACTCTACATCCTGAAGGGAAGAATTTTTTTTGTTTGAAAAAAAAACGAAATAGATACTGGTCTAGAAATTCCAGTATGTAAGCTAACCTTCCTAGCAGGTTCAATTTGAGAACCACCATGCCATGCGTTTGGCTGTGGTTTCTTCTCCATGAACTTGTCCAGAAACGCGGTAAGTGATAAGTCATTCAGTGGGTTTCCATTGTAGACAATATTGGCCCCAGAAAGAGGAGTATTAGCCATGGTAGCGACTGATGGATTGTAACACTCCGTATTTTAGTGTATTTTTTTAATTGAAAGATTTTTTTTTGTTATTAATTTAAAATTTATTCTCTTGTCTTAAAATTGTTGAATTTTTAGTTGTGTTATTTTTATGATTTTTAGTTTACGAAAATTATTTTTTGAAGTGCTTTCTCTAAATTAATTATTTTTATGCGTTTAAATTTCTTCTCAAATCAAATTAATTTATTATTGGGTTTAATTAATTATTTTCATGTTAATCATTGTATTTGAAATATTTTATTTCACTAGCTGTTTAAAAACCGTTTCCTTCGGATTATTTTTGTGACCCAAGATGTGAGGATTGAACCTCATTTCTTTCCCTACATTTTTCCTTTTTCTTTTCTTTTCTTTTTTCTTCTTCTCTTTCTCCTCTCTCCCGCGCGGACCTCTCTCTCTCTCTCTCTCTCTCTCTCTCTCTCTCTCTCTCTCTCTCTCTCTCTCACGCCGTACAACCGTTCCTCACCCAACCCGCCGCCGTCGCGCCGCCGTGCGCGACACCACCCACCCCATCGTGCTCCCCACCGGCCGGCGACCTCCCCCTCCGATTTCCAGCCCCAGCCGCGCCGCCGTTAGCCTCCACGCACCACACGAAGCCGCGGCATTCCTTGCGCCGCTGCGCCGTCGTCGCGCCACCTCCGGCCACCATCTTCCTACCACTTCATCCCCGACCTCTTGGCAACCCAATGGACCCAACCCCAGCTCCGATCCGTCACCGGTGAAGCCCCACCAAGTCCATCTCCGATTTCGACTTTTTGGCCTTAAAACCGCCCCTTGCGCCGCCACCCACGGCCAACCACCACCACCATTAGCTTCACCGACATCCCTAAGCCCTACCCTATCAATCTCGAGTCTTCGTTTGCACCCGTTCAAAAGTGAGTTTTTGAGACCCATGGCCACAGTGCTTTTGACATTGTTTTGTTGCTGCGTTGCCGCTTCTAGCACATTCGTGATCTTTCAAAAATTATATTATAGCATTGTAAGTATTTTTCCCAAAGAACTTTTGAGATTTTAAATGTATTTCTGCACTAATTCTTATTTACTGTGAATTTGTTGGTTGTGCTGGACTGAGTCCGAGGAGTAAGGGGAGGTCGGTTGGATTGGTGGTTGAGAGAATATTTAGAGGGGAATTTAATTTTCTTTGTCGAGTGCAGCTTAATTTTTTGGAGGTATTAATTTATATTTTCTGTTATGGAGTTGTGAATGGGAAGAAGTGTGCTTAGTTTGGTGTTGGTTAAATTGTTAGAAATTGTTTTGGGACTGCGAACTGTTGGAATAAGTGTGAGTTATTGGAATTTGAATTGGCATTGGTCTTGATGCTTGTATTGGACAATACTGAGATTGGTATAGAATATTTTGGGTCGAAGTGAGGGCTGTCCGAATTGTTATTTGGCTGTTGGAGGTTGATTAAACTTGCTGAATTATGATCTAGAGTTTGGGTCTTGAGTTGTCTAAGATCAATTTTGTGTTGTTGGACTTTAATATTTAGTTTATATTATTTTTATGAATAGGTGACGAGACGGATAGAGACTGTATACAAGTCCTAGATAATGCGCTACAGGAGTCAGGTAAGCGGGGTTCCTATGCTGGGTTTTGTACAAGTTAATAAGACTGAGGTTGATTTTATGAAAACTTGCATAATTTGTGTTGTGTTGGGAACTTGTGAAAACAAAGATCAACCTCGGTCTCTTATCTGCATTATTCATGAAATCTGTGTGAAAAAGGAAAATATATTCTGACATGCATTGTGTAGACATGAGCTAAATTCTATCATGTGATTTCTGAAATCTGAAAAAGAGCGATATTGAGAATATGAAAAGTTGTGCATTTATTTGTTCTGGCTTTTGTGTTCAGCGTGTGTAAACTGTTCTGATTCTGTTTTGGTACTCTGTATTATTTTGATATATCATCTGAAAATCTTTGGCATGGTGTACTGGTTTTCGTATCTGACTCTGTCTCTGCTCTGCTCTGTTATGCTCTGCTCTGTTTGGGTTGGTACCAACTTCTCTGTCTCTGAGTGCACCCACTTTGGAAACAAAGTGGTTTATTTGTGGTCTTTTCCTGTGTGCACACTCGGGGCTCCGAGAAGAATAAAGGAAAGATTTCACCTCTGTCTCTGCCTGGTTTGGCCACCGGGGTTAGCATAACCCTACCACGGGGGTGAAACATGGTCTCTGCTATGTTTGATGCTCTGTTTTGATCTGATGATGATACTCAGTTTATGTTATGCCAAAGTACCATGGGTTTTACTTGTCTTAAAACCATCGCTCTGTTACTTTTGAAAATATGTTCTGTTCTGCATGTTAACTCTGGAAAATATTTTGTTCTAGATGTTCTACTTGGTAAATGCTCATGTTTGCACGCTAGCATATGATTTCTGCTTACTGAGTTGTTGATAACTCACCCCCTGTCATTATAATATTTTTCAGATGATGTGGAGAGTCCAAATGAGAACCTGGATTAGATTGCTGTTTGTGTTTAAGCTGAGGAGATGTTGGTAGAAGAAGGACTTCTGGTGTTCTGAGTTTTAATCTCTTTGAGTTTTAGTAATATCTTGGGTTTCAGTAAGATTTATGAAATTATTGGTTGGGTTGTTATGACTACCGGGAGGTTATGGACCCCTTTGATTTATTATTATTGCATTAAAGATTTTGTGGAGTTGTAATGAGATTATTGAGAAGGTTTGAGATTGATTTCATTTAAGAAGTTTTTGGAGATTATTCTTCGAATGTGTTGGGAGACATGATTATGAGGGACAAGTAGTAATTCTCCAAGCCACCCGGGTTTGGGGCGTTACATGGATGCACATGAGAAGCAAGTACCAACTCCCACCAGCTTACGCGGTTCGCATTGCTGAAAATGCATTAAAAGGAAAGATAAAATGGAGAACCAACATGTTCAAAAAAGAATTTGACAACACAGTCAAAAAGGTTGTTCCTGCAGTGGAGCTGTTCTATCTTCCTCAAAGTTCGAAATAACTTTATTATAATATATATATATATATATATATATAGGTACCGTTTGAAATAACTTACATGGAACGAATATATAGATTAGTTTCCGTCAAATCTATTGATGTTGTCTTTAATTGGCCACCTAAATATGTTCCAAGCAATGGAAAGTGGGTACCATAAAAAATAAACTGGGAATAATAGATGACTGACCAGTAAGAGGGCTCTCTGTACCGTGGATCGTACCCTCCAGGCAGCAAAGACTTCTTAGAAGATACTTGAGGCCGCTGCACATTAAGAGGAGATACTGTTTTGGATTCCTCGATATCTTTTGAATCATTTCTCATAAGAAATTCCTCTGCTTCATCAGAATCATCATCTTCAGAATTAAAAGCTGGAGATTCATCTTCATCTTCCGAAGATTCACCATCTGAGTTGGTAGCATCATTGCTGTGAACCAGCCCACCATCATTTTCCTCTTCCTTTGCTGCAGTGCTTGGTTCCTCGGCAGTTTCTTCAACGACATCTTCAAAATGTTCTAGTTCTTCATCTATTGACTCATTCTGAAACACCATGTTCCTGCATAGTGATGGAACTCTTAATTTAAAGGTAATGATAAGGGGACCAAGCCAGTTCACAAAAATCTGACTTACCACAAGGGTGGCCTAGCTTTAAAAATTTCAGAGAGGAGAAAAAGGCATCCACAGTCATATTGAGGGGCCTGCTGAAGTGCAACCTGTTGGTGTATTTGCATATGTAAATCTTTTTCAAAGTGCAGCACAAGCAAAGCCATAGATTATTTAATTGACGGAAACAATGCCCACAACCCTCAAGGATATTATAAAACTTACAAAATGCTAAAAGATAAGAAAAAGGAAAGACCAATTCTAGGGCTGCAACCCGATGCACTCCAACCGGGTCGGGTCGTCGGTTTTTTTTTTTTTTAAAAGTTAGTGACCTGTGTTAAATTACAGCTTAATGAAATGAATATAGCATGCAAAACTGGTTCACTAAGATCTCAAAAGACATCAAAAAAATATTGACATAAACCAATGAAAAAAAAAAAAAAAACCAAAAGAAGAAGAATATTAATTCTTCCAAAAAATAAACCAAAAGAACTAGAACTAATAAAAAGAGGGAGCCATCTATTACAAAGCCATCTATCACAAAAACTATCTAAATTAGAACTAATAAAAAAAATGTACATAAGCCATCTATTACAAAAACTATCTAAATTACAAAAATATGAACATTAACGGATAAAAGATTGAAGAGCATCCAACAATCAAATAACAGCAGCTTCCCATCTCTTTCTCTATATCTGTCATTATGAAAAAGTCTAACACCAAATCAATAATAGCACATCAAATAATCCAAGTCAACACAAAGTGGTTTAGTTTATTTAACAAAAGAGTGAAAATAAAAAACATACCATCATGCAAACCATAGGCCTTGAGTTACTCCTCATCAACGTAAGTAAAACTTGATTTTGGATCAAACTCTAAAAAAAATCATGATAATTATTAAATGATATAAAAATAAACATAATGAAAATTTTTAATAAATATGTAAATAAGAAATAAGTTTATTACCCAATTCCGCCTCAAAGCTTTCAATATTATCCAAGGAGGCACGAAGATCAATGGGTATTGGATCCCTCAACCAATTTTGTGTACAAACGAGTGCCTCGACTGTTCTTGGAGATAGTGAACTACGAAATGGGTCAAGCACCCGACCCCCTGTACTGAAGGCTGATTCAGAAGAAACAGTAGAAACGGGAATGGCCATCACATCCCGTGCAACTCTTGCCAAAATAGGATATTTTACTTCATTGATCTTCCACCAATCTAAAATATCAAAATTTGGAGCTCGTGTCTCACAACTATGTTCCAAGTACTGATCGATCTCTGATTTGTTCATCAAATTAGATTCAATTATTTCTTGCTCATTCTCAACCCAAAAACTCTGTTGAGAATTAGAATCAATCATACTAGGATCAACTGAGGAAGGAGGCTCAGAATAGGAAACTCCACTTGAACTCCCATACACAACACTATATTCTCCATAAATATCAATCATCAATTGTTTCATTTTTGTCATCATTTCTTCGACTAAATTACCACCATATATTTTTTTGAACCAAAAATGCAAAAGATTAAATTTGCATCTTGGATCAAGAACAACAGCAATAAATATCATCAAGTTAGTCTTCTCGATTGATCCCCAATATTTATCATACTTAATCTTCATATTCGCCGCCATACATTTCAACACTGCATCATTACTTTGACACATTTTTGACAAATGTGATTGGATGCCACAAAGCTCTTGGAAATATGCATTAGATGTGACATACAAAGAGCCAGAAAGTCTCACAGTAGCATCATAAAAAATCTTCAAAAACTTTATCAATACTCTAACTCTCTCCCAGTCACTAGAGTTTGGAGGGCTCAAGTTCACATTACGACAATAACGAAAAAAAGAATCATCATCCTTCTCCAATCGCAGAAATGGTTTTTTAAATGCTAGCAACTTCTAGCATTAGATAAGTCGAATTCCATCTTGTGGAAACATCAAGGCATACCAATTTCGTACAACCAATTTTCTCCTTCTCTATACACTTTTTGAATTTATCCATTCTTGCGGGAGATGATCTAACATACCTAATCGCATTACGCACTCTTGTAATTGAATCATCACAATCTTTGAGCCCATCATTCACAATGAGGTTCATAATATGGGCACAACACCTAATGTGAATATACTTCCCTTCCAACAAATGACCTCCTACGAACTTCCTCAAATACTCAATGGCAACATCGTTTGAGGAAGCATTGTCAACTGTAACAGTAAAGATCTTGTCAATACCCCAATCTTGTAGACATGAATCTACATACTTTCCAATAGTTTCTCCTTTGTGATTAGGGATCATGCAAAAGTTTAGAATTCTTTTGTGTAGTTTCCATTCACAGTAGATAAAATGTGCAGTAAGACACATATAATTTAAGTTTTGAATCGAAGTCCATGTGTCAGTGGTTAAACTAACCCGCCCAACCGTCTTAAATATTTTCCTTAACTTCTCCTTCTCCATTTTAAATAGTTTAATACAGTCTCTCGCCGCAGTAGTTCGAGATGGCATTTGGAACCTCGGTTCAAGTGATCTACATACTTTCCTAAATCCCTGGGCTTCTACTATCCTAAATGGAAGCTCATCACAAATTATCATTTCAGCAATTGCCATTCGTATAATTTCTGAATCAAACTTATGTGCATTTGCCGAGTTATTGACATCACTATCTCCAATTCCCTTAAGAGGCCCCTCACGACTCATAGTCTGTTGATCCGTAAGTCTAATTCTATGAGGATGTTGCTTACAAGTACCAAGATGCTGTAGCATACTTGATGTACCATGTCTTTTGGGATGACAAGAGTAAATCTTGTGACAATAGTTACACTTCGCTTTTGGGTCATTTAAAGGGCATCCATTTATTTTAGTGAAATAATCCCACACTGCTGAGAGGTCCTTATTTGCCCTTCTTTTACGAGGAGGGACTGGGAGACTTGTGTCACTAGACAAGTTAATATTTGAAACCATTTGTGATCGGTTTTCCAAAGGAGTAGCAGTCTCATTATCTCTTAAATTTATATGAGTGTCACTTTCGAAACAATCCATATATGAGCTGACATATAATATAACATATAAAAATCAAAATATTAGGATATTAATTGAAAATTACTCTATTTTTATGATTTAAAGAAACTCAAAAGAAAGAGAAACCACTATCAAAAGAAAAAGACAAGATGCAAATGACAAATTCCAGAGATTATTTTAACATTTAACACTTACACACACACACATATCAATTGCAAATCTGTTTTCAGCATTAAATGTAAAACAAGCTGAGGATATTTATCAAATTTGGTAACGAGTGATCATGTTAGATATATAAGAACAAAAGAGCAATTCATATTTTTAATTCACTTGTTTTTTTGTCAAGGGAAGAAGCTGGAAATTATTGTGAGAGACTAGGAAAATAATCTCACTTGGAAATAAAGATGTTAAGAGAGGATATATAGAAAGTACTCGCAAGGTTTTTAATTTATTTACAGAAAAAAATATCTACATTTTTCTTTAAATCTTTGGATATGGTGATGAATGACAGGCTAAAACATCCTTGATGGGTATGGTTATGACTTCTGTTGTCCAACAAAATCAAGATCGCAGAATTCATATTGGTTGGCCACTTGTGAATATCAGAGACTTGATTGCTTTTTCTCTACTGGTAAATATATATCACCCTCCATAGCTCGATGCTTCTAAAGTATATTCATGTAAACTTTGTAAACATTTGGATGTTTATTTTCATGCAGCCTTACTAGCATGTTCCTTATGTTCATCGGCCTTTACTTTGTGCTCTGTGCTAAAGGGAAGGAAGGTTGCTATGCAGCATATGACATAGAAAGTGAGTTCAATGCAAAGAAGCCTCTCTCAAGTTATTATGCCATCAGTAAATATGTAATTTTGTTCATCTTTAAATGTAGAAGGAAAAAGGAAAGTAAGCTAGAAAGACAATAGTATTTTTGAAAATTTCTGATTAATGCAAACAACAGTATCTTTCATGAAAGATATGAGAGAGCAAGCATTGCATAATGCTCAACAATGTTCAAAGATGAATTACTATTTCTTTGGAATTGTTCTCGACTAAAATTGTTTTTGAACTCCATCATTCTTTAGGTTGAAGTGTGGTTTACCAGGATATCATGTCTAATGTAATGTACAATTATCAAAACAATGATAGATGAAATAGAATTTATGTATCAAATAAGTTCTCTCAAACCTGCTTAAAAATAAGAAAAAGGAATCCAATATAAGTACCATGGGTTTTGTTAATTTGAAATTCTTCCTGCCAAATGATTGTGGCTCAAAAGATTTATGCTGGAGAAACATTCTAAGCAAATTATAAAAACAAACTCATAAATTGATATATAAATTGACAAACTCATATTTACCTACAATGCACATATGATGAGTAATAGATTCTCTTTATTTGATGAACCCACAGAGTAACCCACTTCAAGTAGTTTCTCTGCTTAAGATTGGCAGACTTCATTAATGTGCTTTTCTACAGATATTGGTTATTTACTACATCATGGTACACGCATCAAATGGGAGTTGAACTCATGAGTCCATCATTTCTATCATATTCTTACATGAATCCAATGTTGACAATACAAAATGCACGATGCTTTCAATTTAAAACTCACCTTACCACCATTTTTAGACCCAATGTCTGTACAATTACCAAACCAGATTTGTGATAATGGATATAACATGTATCCCTTCAAAATATCCCTTCAAACGATTACCAACAATACCAGTGTTTTTTTTTTCACGAATATACCCAAATCAAGATAATAAGCCAAATCACATTTCGGGGTAACCATTTTCTGATTGGGATCAAACATGTAGATTCCGAGCCCAAGGGAGTGTTTGATTGGCAGAGACAGAGTGTAAATCCGTTTCCCTTGCTTACCCATCAAACACACGCACGCACACACAGAGCACCAAACAAAGCTCGAAGTTAGAACAAGATAGAGAGAGAGAACGCACCCGTCTGCGATGACCTCTGCAATCGACGACGGCGACGACGAACAGCGACTGAGAACGGCGACACTGACTAGGGTTTCCACAGCGGAGAGGAGAGTGTTTTCGTTGTTTTCGTGAACTGAATCGGTTTCGACGGGTTGTTTTGATTAAAACCCGATTTCAAACAAATGACCCGATGAACCCGTATTTCACGGGTTGAGGAGGTTGGTTCATTCGGACGGGTCGGGCTTACGGCCCATTATGCACAGCCCTAACCAATTCCTCGTGATTTAAAAAATTCCTCTTTCTTCTAGGTAGTACCAAAACAGCATAGATGAATGTTATTTAAAACATAACTTCTAAATTAGCAGGGTGCATTACAATAGCAAATGCGTGCAGAGCTATCCATGTAGATTGTTTTTGTCAGACATCTGTGTGATAAACAAAGGTCTAACAAGAGCAAGAATGCATTTTCTTACTAACCTGAAGCACACGCTTTGCTCTAAGAAGAAGTCCAATAAACATTTCTGCCTGTAGAACATTTTCTTCATTAAAGAACCACTTCCCTTTATACACCCATTTACTAAGGTGCAAGTCAAATTGGAAGAACGATAACATATTAAAAAGATCGATCTGGTAATGTTAACATCATTATCAGTTCATTCATGATAATTATTCATCTGATAAAATAAGAAACTGACTCCACATTCTCAATGGTCAAGTTGAGTTCTGCCAACTACCATGGAATTCAAAGATCTAACCCATACACGCTTATTTGAGAAAATAATAAATTCACAATAGGGACCATAAATTTGCAAAAAATGGGAAAAGTGATCTCATAATCTAAACTTCCAACATCAGCAGCCAAAGAATCCAGATCCATGGACAGGTTGACCAGCTGAAAAGTTTGAATAACCTATATAGAACTAATAATCCAATTTATCCAAAATTCCGTTCTAGTCTCTACCCAAGCCAGAAGATATCTTGGAAATTGTAAGGAACTAGTGAGCCGCAAGTTCACACGGCCAGGAAGTAAGTCTTCCCTTTTACGGATGGTATGATAAAGAGGAGCCTATTCACAACCTTTCCTTATGTCAAGTGCTTCTTACTATGCTTTTTTAATTAGGTTTCTTTCCTTCCTTACATTAAGGAAAAGCTGTACGCATCAATATACAGCAAAACCTCTGCAACTACATTCCAAGCTATATATAGATGTCAATGAGGATCACAATAGGTAAACCAGGAAACACATATCTGAATCAGTCTAAATGAGTAGTGGAATCAAAATAGCCTCACCCAATTCCATATCATAAGCTAGTTTAACCAAATGGCATCAAACAGGATAACAGAACACCCAAATAATGTGATAATAAAACCAAAAAAAGATTAAAGATAATAATAATAACAATAAAAAGAATAAATAATCCTACATCACATTAATATAAGCTCATGCTTATGAACACTCTTAGAAATTGAAATTGAATTCGAATTTGGAGGATGTGCAATCAAACAAAACTACAGCACATCAACCCATATTTACTTGCCTTGGAAGAATTCAAGGCAGCGGGAAGTAGAAGTTTTGCATATAAGGCTCGGTAAAACCGGTCACTAACAATTTGATTCTTAGAAGATATCTTATCGAGAAGCATTAATGCTTGAACTCCTACATTGAAATTCTTTGAATGAACCTGCAGGTTGAAAGGTTTAGATTAACATCCAAACATCTGATACGGACATTGATTTTTTTTAATGAAGTTTCCTCTCAACGGATTGCAATAAATTGACATCAAGCATTTCACCTACTTGTTGGAAGAGCATGGGCTTTTGGACCTCAATAATGTCATCAGCCTCGTTGCTCAAGACATAAGGAAATGCTCTATTTACTCCCTATTAGAATGGAAGATAGGGAAAGCAAAGTAGTTAGAAACATTTCAGAATAAGCTTTTCCAAAACCCACAATTAGAGCATAACTATAACTAGGAAGCAAACAAAAATATCCTATTCAGAGTAACATTAACATAGAATGAATAAGCATTTATACGAACTGTTAGAAGAGCTGATAGAAGTCGTGAATCCAATTCAACATGAGTTTCTGAAGAACTTTTGTAGCGCTCCGGTCCCGCAGGGATTGAAGAGTTACTCCCTATAACTTAAAACTCACAATTCATCAACATATTTACAGACTCCAAAATATAAAATCATCAGAATATTACAAAATCTCTTAATACAATCCACCAATTCTTAGAAATCTTCTATGAGTAATCCACTATGCTTAAATAATCATCTCATCGATGCTCCATAATCCTGATCCTTAGTTGGACTACTCAAAATCATCTGAAAAATATATGGAGATAAGGGGTGAGTTATCAACAACTCAGTAAGCAGATGACATATACTAGTGTGTAAACATGAGCATTTTCACAGGGTTCAGATTGCAGAAACAAAACATTTTAGTATCAATATGCAAATCTCAAAAAATACATATTCAAAGACTCATTTGGCACAACATGACTGAACATCTTCATCTTATCATAACATATCAGAACATCGTATCAGAACCGAGACCATGTTTAACCCCCGTGGTAGGGTTGTGCATCCTGCGGAAAGCCAAGCAGAACATAAATCACCAAGAATATCAAAGTGATTGCACTCAGAACAAAAATCCACTATTATATCCCGTGGTAGGGCCAGAGGTCACTCTTATATCCCGTGCCAGGGCCAGAGGTCACTATTGTATCCTGTGATTGGGCCAGAGGTCACTATTGTATCCTGTGACAGGGCCAGAGGTCACTATTATATCTCGTGACAGGGCCACATATCAGAGCAAAACAGAATCAGAATCACCATATCAGACTCGGAATCAGAGTCAAAACAGAATCAGAAAGTCATGCCAAAGGTTTTTCAAGAGCCACATCTTACCAACACAGAGTACTGAACAAAATCAGATCACAAAAACATAACTTATACACAAAATTTCATATTCGTGCTCTTTTTCAAAGTTCAGAAATAGAATGTCAAAAATAAGCCCATGTCTACACCAGACATGACAGAAAATACTTTCTTCTTAAACAAAATCTCATGAATAATGCAGAACAAATAACTGAGGTAGTTCAAATTTCTTTTCATGACCAAATATGTATATTTTCCAAAAAAAGTCAACCTCAGCTCATTTTATTTTAATGCAAAGTCTAGCATAGGAATCCCGCTTACATGGACTTCTTAACTTTTTCAGAATTTTCTTCAAAATGTCGAACAATAATTAATCGTCACCTATAAAATAATTACGTAATTCTTGTAAATTTTCAATTAATCATATATTTTGATATTTATTCCTAAGCTTCTAAAAGGACCTATTTTATTTCTTCAAAAACCTAACTTTACGTAATCCTAAAATATCATCACATTTCTAAATTCATCAATGTCCCAATAATCAGTCTGAACAAAACACAAAATCTAACCTATTTACTAATGAGATCAATTTATAAAATTGGGTAACATAATTATAGAACTCAATAAAAATTAATATTCAAAATATCTAAAATACCAACAACATTTTATAAATAAATATAATACATTGGCTACTAAAATTTCCATAAAATAAGTCATGAAACACTCCTCTCTTACGAAAAATAGGTTTACTTCCTTTAATTAACAATATTATCAAAATACAAATATAATATTTAATGAGACTTAAAGCAAAACCCATTTAAACATAAACCAAAAAAAGAACCTCTCACCCGAAAACATTAGGTTAAAACTAGTAAGTACCCAACCTAGGTTAAAACTTTACATATATATACGTATATATATATATATATATATATATATATATATGTTAATATAAATACACCTTATGAAAAAAAACTAGCAATGAACATAAACATATGAATAATATAAGTGCAGAGGCGGCAGGGACTTACCCAAGGTAACCGAGGCACGTGTGGAGGGGTAAGGGGTGACGGGGCTGGCTGGAGGGACAATGGTGGTGCGGCTGAAGAGCAGGAGTGCGGCGGAGATGCCGTCGAGCTGGGCTGAGCACGAGAGAAAGAAAGGGAGAGAGCAACCGAGAGGGAGTGAGAGAGTGCTGAGAGAGAATGAGAGAGTGATAAGCAAAAGAGAAAGTTATGGGAGAATGGAGAGAGAGTGATCACGGCATGAGGAAGAAGATAATATCGAGAAGAGGAGAGGGCTGTACTGTGGTGACGCGTAGCGGCTCCGGACGAGATGAACAGTGAGATGTTGATGCTCTGTTTTCGGGAGCTAAAACAGAGGCCTCTCATGATGGTCATACGAGGGCTGGCGGCTTGGCACATGGTGGTTTATGGAGCTGCGTAGTGGCTAAGCAAGGGGAAGTTGCGGTTTCACGTGGGTGGTGCACTGGCAGTGGCGTACGGCGGAGCAAGGTCTACTCACGATAGAACTACTTGCCGAGAAAGGGCTTCCCGTGAGGTTGGGGTGGTGTTTTTTTTCTGAGTGGGTGAGGACCGGCTGCGGTGATGTTGGGACGGTGTGGGTCATGGCTTCTGGAGGTTGGTTTTGTGTGGCAGCTGGGTGAGCTGCGACTGGGTGGGTCAAGTCCGAGCTAGAGGGTGGTGAACTGTTTGCAATGAGGAGGAATTGCTGGGCTATGGTTTCGCGTGGGAGGGCAGCGGCGTGAGCTTTCTTCATATATATATATATAGGTGATTGAACATGAAAAGAAAACCCTAGAGGAGGAGACGTGGATGGCAAAAACCCTAGAGAAAAAAAAAAGCAAGAGACGTGCTAGAACATTCATGCCATGGACGTAAGGAAAACTCTAGGGGTGGAAAATAAATGGAAAAAAAAACATGCAGGAAAGTTAACGTGTAAAAAAAATATAAATAAATAAAATGAGCTTGACTGGGTCCAGGTGTTACAACTTTTCACTCTTGTACCCTTACTATCCTTATGGTACCCCTGAGCCTTTTTATCCAGAGCCTTACCACTTTTATCTATCTTTTGATCAGCACCAGTACCAACCTCCGTAATCAGGACCTGAAATTGTGAATTGTAACTATAAGGTTCTCTATCATCCTCACCAAGTTAGAAGGATATTGTGTAATGCCCCAATGGAAGGCCCAAACCGCATGGCCTATTCACCAAAAGGACTAGTCAATGATACAATTGGAGCCCCATTGGAACTTTATAAACAGCAAGAACTTCTCCTTCCCAAGCAATGTGAGATCCCATACACTACCTACCTTAATCCATATCATAGGGGGTATCACATATTGCATTGTTGAAGTAAAATAACAATGTCCAACGAAAAAAATTGTAGTTAGTCATAGAGATGGTCTCTTAATATACATATTTTTTATTGTAAGTATAGGTATGAAACGGTATTTAATTCAAAACTACAATAATATTAAAGACGAAATTGTATAGAGAGCATGTAAATTTAATTCAAACGTGATAGGATAGCCATGCACTATAAATGATACTGTAACACCTAGACCCAGTCAAGCTCGAGTTTTATATATTTTTGGGCTTATGCGTAAGAAAAAGCCCAAGACCCAAGCCCCATCCAAAACGCAAGCCATGAAAATCCCTTTAGTCTCCACGCCATGCATGCCACGCACCTGTTTTCTCCTCATGCACGTCTTTCTTGCATTGTTCACCCTTTGTTCCTTCCTAGGGTTCTCTTTTTGTTGTACTATATATATATTGCATTACACATTTCACGCACACTGCACAGCCCTCTTGCCGTTGTAATTCCCAAGCTAGGCTCTTCGCAGTAGCCCATCCTTTTTCCTCTCCCGCACGATTTCACTCCCACACACGTCTCCCTCATTTCTCTAGGGTTTTTCCATCGCCAATAAATATATATATATATATGTACCTGTATGTTAGTTTACCTAGCCTATACCTGCCTCAAAAAATCCCACGACAATCTCCACCCACGCACGCACAGAAGCAGCTCCATCCACAAACCATCATCCACCACAAGCCGCTACCCTCCACAACCTCCATGCAGTATCGTCACTGTCTCTACACCTCCACACCTACGGCGTTAGACCTCGTCTGCAACCTAGTTGCACGACCTCACCATCACAAAAGCCCATGCCCGTATGTGCTCAACCGAACGGAAACCACCCCAGTGCGAGTTTCCCCCTGCATGACAGAAGCCTCTGGCCTTGGCCCATCCCCTTGTAAAACCGTAAGCCACCGTGCCCAGCCACACGAAGCCGCTACCCAATGCCTCCCGTAGCCTCCGTTGCAAACCAAGAAATTCCCCTGTTTTTGCTCCCCGAAACAGAGTAGTTGCACTACGGACAACCCCCTATCCTCCACGCCATCGCCTCCCTAGAAGCCTAGCCTCCACGTTCTCAACCCCTGCATGACATTCACCACCTTAAGCCTCCACCGGAAACAACCTGACCCAGCTACCGCAAACACATTCGCGCTGCCCTCGCTCTCTCTCTCTCTCTCTCCATTTTCTCTCAACGTGTTGTTTTCTCTCTCTCTCTCTCTCTCTCTCTCTCTCTCTCTCTCTCTCAGTGCTCTGCCGAGTTCACCACCTTCTACCGCACCCAGCGCCGCACACCTTCCCTCACGGTAAGTCCTCCGTAACTCTCCAAGCACAACGACGCTGCCTAGTGTAAGTGTTTAGTTTCCGTAAACTTCAATAGGTTAAGTAAATATCTTGAGTTATAATTACAGTTTTACCCTTTTAGCCAATTGTTTCATGAACAAGTGTTTTCGGTCGGACATGTCTTTCCATGAGGCTACGCTGTTTTCAATAAATATTTTAGTATTCTATACGGGTTTTTGTCTCACATTATAGTACAAAATTATATTAGTTAATATTAATGTTTTGGTTGGAGTTATTAAGTGGAAAAATGATGAATTTAGAAAACGATGATTTATAATTTGAGGTTATGAGATTTTAGGTTTTGAGGAATTAAATAGGTTATTTTAGAAGCCTAGGATTAAATATCGAAATATGAGATTAACTGGAAATTTGCTAGAATTACGTGATTATTTTATAGGTGACGATTAATTATTGTTCGACATTTTTGAGGAAATTTTTGAAAAACTAAAATTCCAGGTAAGCGGGGTTCCTATGCTAGGTTTTATACGAGTTAATAAGACTGAGGTTGACTTTCTGAAAACTTGCATATTTTGTGATGTAATGAGAACTTGGGAAAACAAAAACCAACCTCGGTCGTTTATTTGCATTATTCATGAAACCTGTGTGAAAAGGAAAAATATTTTCTGACATGCTTTGTGTATACATGAGCTAAATTATATCATGTGGTATTTGAAATCTGGAAAAGAACGATATTGAGAATTTGAAAAATTGTGCATTTATTTAGAAAGATGTTCTGACTTTTGTTTTCAGTATGTGAGAAGAATCTGATTATGTTTTGGTAGTCTGTTTTATTTTAATATGGCATTTAAAAACCTTCGACATAATGTACTGATCTTGTATCTGACTCTGTCTCTGCTCTGCTCTGTTATGCTATGCTCTGTTAGGGTTGGTTCCAACTTCTCTATCTCTGAGAGCACCCACTTTGGAAACAAAGTGGTTTTATTGTGGTCTTTCCTGTATGCACACTCAGGGCTCCGAGAAGAATAAGGGAAAGATTTCACCTCTGTCTCTGCCCGGTTTGGCCACCGGGGTTAGCACAACCCTACCACGGGGGTGAAACATGGTCTCTGCTCTGTGAGATGCTCTGTTTTGATATGATGATGATGCTCAGGTTATGTTATGCCAAAGTACTATGGGTTTTACTTATCTTAAAACCATCGCTCTTTTACTTTTGAAAACATGTTTTGTTCTGCATGATAACTCTGGAAAATATTTTGTTCTGCATATTGTACTTTGTAAATGCTCATGTTTGCACGCTAGCATATGTTCTAAACTTACTGAGTTGTTGATAACTCATTCCTTATCTCCGCAACATTTTTCAAATATTTTGGATACTTCAACGGAGGTTCAAGAATAGGAAGCATGGGTAAGGCTTTGTGAGTATAGTATATTAAATACAAGAGGGTACTTGTTATTGGAGATTTTTTTTTTGAATAGTTTCGTTTTGCTCTGTTGATTTAGTACCTTGGGAAGTTGGCATTTTTTTTAGACTTCGTCGTATTCTTAGTTCTTTATTTTGAAGTAAATGGTATAAAGCAATGAGGTCTATGAGAAATTGAGGAATTTGAGTTTATATTTGTACGGTGAGATATGATTGTAAGTGTAAAGAGGTAATTCTCCGACCCATCCGGGACTGGGGCGTTACAGATACAAATTCAAAACAGGAATGCAGCCATACCATGAAAAGTCAAAATACACGTCTATTAAACGTTTAGCCACTATTCGCCCATCTCCTTTATGACCAAGTCGAACTTGGCTTAAAAAGTTAACCTGCATTTGTATAAAACAGAACGAAAAACTTGCAGGTCAAAACAAATGAGCCTGAATTGGGTGCACTATGGTAAGGAGAAAAGTTGAGCAAAAGAAATAGAGAGATTTGTGGTGCAATACCGAAGCTGAGGAACACAACCCTTTAGAAGTATAATCAAGGTCTTGGAACCAGTTTAGTAGTTTTAGAGAGGTGGTTTCACTGAAGAAAAACAACTGGTTCTGCATGGCCCAGGCGTCGTGTGGCCCGGATCCACGCGTGAAATGGCCCAGTCCGTTTCTTGGAGGTGCGAACGTCGTCGTTTTGGGGTAAGTATCTTCTTCCCCCAGCCCCCCGATTTCTTTTCCCTCTCTTTCTCATTTCTGTTTCTTTCTTTCGGTTCTTCCACTCCCGCATCTCTCTCTCACACATCTCTCTCTTTTCTTTCGGTTTCATCTTCTTTTCTAGTTGCTGGCGTTATGTTGAGATTCCGAATCCCATGCTCTAAACCTTCTCACTTTGATTTTTGTTTTGCGTTGCTTCTGGTTTCCAGTGAGTTGCCGTCTGCTGCACCTCTGTTTCCTCTCCATTTTTGCATTTCAGTTTTCCTCTGCAACAGCGTGCATCACTTCTCACCCATCCATTTTTGACTGGTAAGAGTTCCATCTTCATTCCTTTGATTTTTGGTTTCCTTTGCTGTAAGTGTGCAGATTCTGCTTCTTGGTATTTATTTTTGATGTTCCTCATCAATGCAGTTTGTTGTTGCCGTGAGTTTGAGTTTGCTTTTCGTCGGTTCTTGGGCTTCCGTGGCTTGTGATTTCTAGTTCTTGGACTTTCGGTTTTCGGCTTCTCGTGTGAGTAGTAAAACTATTACGGGAGAAATTAATTTTCGTTGGTAAGCTAGTCTCGTTCTTGGTCTCATACGCACGCACACACACTATCCCTTCAAGTCAATTTATTTCAATTCAATAAAATACTTGAAAGTGTAGTTTGTGAGTTCTCGGGCATTTTCGCGAGTAAGTAAACACTTTGTGTTGGAGTGGTCTTGGAATTGTGGATTGTTGTGGGTTGGCCGAACAGTAAACCAAGTGATATTTGGGAGTGATTAGGGGCAGTTTTTGTACGGTTCAGGTTGCTATACGACAGTTTGGAGTGGAGGTTAAATCATTTGGAGTTACATTGTTATTGTAGTTTTGGTTGAGTTGTGATGATTGCTTGGAGTTAGGGGCCATTGAAGTGGGGTTGATATTTTGATTATTGGTGTTTGTCGTTGGCTTTGGTGGGTGTTTTAATAAATATTAAGATTAGTATATGGTATCTTGGGTTGGAATGCGAGCTGTCCAATGTTATTAAGTGGTTGACTTAGTGTGTTAAATTGTGGGATTTTCTTTAATTATTAGATGAGGTTATGCCAATTGTCACTTAATACTCCGATGTATATTTCTTTTCTTTTTATGAATAGGTGACGAGATTAATAGAGGACAATTTCAAGGTATAGATAATACGCTGCAGGAGTCAGGTAAGTGGGGTTCCTATGCTAGGCCTTACACGAATTATTGAGACTGAGGTTGATTTTCTGAAAAGTTTGCATATTTTTGTGGTGAAATGAGAACTTGGAAAAAACAAAACCAACCTCGGTTGTTTATTTACATACTCATGAAATCTGTACGAAAAAGAGAAAAATATGTTCTGACATGCATTGTGTAGACATGAGCTAAATTCTATCATGTGGTTTCTAAAATCTGAAAAAGGAGCGATATTGAGAATATGAAAAGTTGTGCATTTATTTAGAAAGATGGTCTTGCTTTTGTGTTCAGTGTGTGTAAACTGTCTGATTCTGTTTTGGTACTCTGTATTATTTTGATATAATATCTGAAAACCGTTGGCATGGAGTACTGGTTTTCGTATCTGACTCTGTCTCTGTCTGTGAGTGCACTCACTTTGGAAACAAAGTGATTTTATTGTGGTCTTTCCTGTGTGCACACTCGGGGCTTCGAGAAGAATAAATGAAATATTTCACCTCTGTCTCTGCCTGGTTTGGCTGTCGGGGTTAGCACAACCCTACCACGGGGGTGAAACATGGTCTCTGCTCTGTTTGATACTCTGTTTTGATCTGATGATGATACTCTGTTTATGTTATGCCAAAGCACTATGAGTTTTACTTGTCTTAAAAAAAATCGCTATGTTACTTTTGAAAATATGTTCTGTTCTGCATGTTAACTCTGGAAAATATTTTGTTCTGCATGCTTTACTTTGTAAATGTTCATGTTTGCACGCTAGCATATGACTTCTGCTTACTGAGTTATTGATAACTCACCTACTATCATTATAATATTTTTCAGATGATGTGGAGAGTCCAATTGAGGACCTGGATTAGATTGCTGTTTGTGTTTAAGCTGAGGAAATGTCGGTAGAAGAAGGACTTCTGGTGTTCTTAGTTTTAATGTTTTTTGAGTTTTATTAATATCTTGGGTTTCAGTAGGATTTATGAAATTATTGGTTGGGTTGTTATGACTACCGGGAGATTACAGACTCCTTAGTTTATTTTAGCTGCAGTAATGACTTTGTGGAGTTTTCAGTGTGGTTATTTAGAACTCTTGATATTGGGATTTGCTATTAAAATTTGGGTTTCTTTTTAATTGTGTTGGAAAATAAGTTCTTAAGAGACAGGTAGTAATTCTCCAGGCCAACCGGGTTTGGGGCGTTACATTTGGTATCAGAGCCAGGTTTGAATTCTGCATACTATAAACCTTGGAGGTTTAGATTTCTGTGGGTTCATAGGACGTAAAGATTTTAGAGTATAGATAGTGTTTAAGAAATCATTTTCAGATTTATTGTGATAGTAAAGCGAACTATGAGATTGAATATTATTGAAGTGGGAAGTCTTAGAATTCGTAGGCTTTAGGTATAGCTATGAAGTGTGGTATTTCACAGGTCTATGAACTAAGTTCGTGTTGATTAAGGTTTAGTTTAATATCAGAGCCTTCTTAAATAGCTAAATGGGTTAAAGTTTTAGTTTGTGGAAAATGATTATTACTACGGTTATATGTACTTCTCTTTTCTCCGTTATGGGTATTCTTATAATTTTTGAAATTATAATAAATACATTTTGTTTTTACCAATACCACTAAATTTTCTATGTTATTATAAACTCTATTTTTGAAGCGATTATTAAAAATTCTAGTTATTTTGTTAGGATGCCACCTCGTCGTAGAGAACGAAGCATGTCAGATCTGATTGCGAACGAGAATGAAATGGAAGCAAACCCGAGTGCTTCCGAAGTACTGCGAGCAGCTGCACATCAATTAGTTGATGACCTTGTGCAGAATCTTGCGGGTCGCCAGCGTAACTTCAATGAAGGGGGTTGTACTGTAAAACAATTCAATCGAATGCACCCTCCGTTATTTGATGGGAGAGGCGATCCAACTCTGGCAGAGGATTGGATTCAGGACATTGAGGAGATTTTGCGAGTCCTAACCTGTACTGAGAAGCAAAAAGTGGCGTACGCCACATTCAAGCTTACTGGGGAAGCGAAGAGGTGGTGGATCTCTGAAATATCTATAAGGGAAGTAGAGGGGACAGAGATAGTCAGTTGGCTGCACTTCAAGCAGATATTTCTTGAGCGCTTTTTCCCTAGCTCGTTCCGTGAGGACAAGGCTATGGAATTTGCCACCTTGGTTCAGGGAACAATGACAGTTCATCAGTATGCTGCTAGGTTTACTGAGTTATCCCGTTTTGCTACTTATCTGATTCCCGATGAGGAAAAGAAGGCACACAAATTTGAGCAAGGACTGAATGAGAAACTGTATGAGCGTGTGGTGGGTTTCCAGATTCGGAACTTCTCAGAATTGGTGAACAAAGCAAGAGTTTTTGAAAGAACCCTTCAAAGAAGTGCTGCGTTGCACGAACAGAGGAAAAGGACTACTCCTACCGAGTACCATTCTGGCATGGACCAAGGACATGGAAAAGGAGGAGTGAAGGTGGTGGTTCGGGAAAAAGGCCAGTTCAGAGTAATCAACAGCCCTACCAGTGTAGGACATGCAATCAAGTGCACTCCGGAGAGTGCAGAAAAGGGGCAGGATTGTGTTTCCGTTGTGGCAAATCAGGACACTACATTAGGGATTGCCCAATGCAAAATAGAAGCAACTAGACGTTCATACCACCACCTCAGAGGAATGAAGTATCAGCTCGGGGCAGCAATCAACGTCCTACTGCGCCTGCTTGAGTTTTTGCACTGACACCTGGAGAGGTTGAGGGTAGGAATGACGTGATCACTGGTATGACTCTTTTGTTTTGCTTTAAGGATTTATATTTACTATTATTTCTTTTGATTGGTTCTGGTTAAGACTTTGATTATTCTTGGTTCATGGATGAGTTCGAATGTGATCACAGGTACTCTTTCTTTGTTTTCTAATAATGCTATTGTGTTATTTGACTCGGGAGCGACGCATTCTTTTGTTTCCACGGCGTACTCTAGATTTTTCACTTTAGATACTGAAAGGTTGAGGAACAAGTTAGTGGTTGCGACCCCAACAGGAAATTCTGTAGTCTGTAGTGAGATTTTACCTGGATGCCCTCTTTCTATAGAGGGAAGATTGATGCCAACAGATTTAATAGTTTTCCACATGGTTGGGTTTGATGTGATTTTGGGTATGGATTGGCTGGCTTTCTACCACGCCAGTATTGATTGTGCTAAAAAGGAAGTAGTGTTCAGGCCCCCTAATGAAAGTAAATTTTGGTTCACAGGGTCGAAAGTGAGGTTGGCTCCACCGATCATTTATGCCATTCAGGTTGGAAAACTATTGCGTGATGGTTGTTAGGGATTCCTAGCCTGTGTGGTAGAAGCACCAAAGGTGGAATTGATGTTGGAACAGATACCTGTTGTGAGAGATTATCCAGAGGTCTTCCCTGAAGATTTATCGGGACTTCCACCCGAGCGGGAGGTAGAGTTTGCTATTGAGTTAGTTCCAGGCACGACACCCCTTTCGAAAGCACCTTATCGCATGGCGCCGTCTGAATTAGTGGAACTCAAAGAGCAGTTGCAAGATTTGTTAGACAAGGGTTTCATCAGGCCAAGTGTTTCACTTTGGGGAGCTCCAGTTCTTTTTGTGAAGAAGAAAGATGGATCGATGAGAATGTGTATCGATTACAGGGAACTTAATCGGGTGACCATAAAGAATAAGTACCCGCTACCCCGTATAGAAGATTTGTTTGATCAACTCCAGGGTGCTCAAGTTTTTTTAAAAATTGATCTTCGATCGGGTTACCATCAATTGAAGATCAGAGCTGAAGACGTGACTAAAACGGCGTTCAGAACCCGATATGGCCATTATGAGTTTATGGTCATGCCTTTTGGCCTGACTAACGCCCCAGCAGTATTCATGGACTTGATGAATAGGGTGTTCCATGAGTTTTTGGATAAGTTTATGGTTGTCTTTATTGATGATATACTGATATACTCCAAAAGCGAGACCGAGCATGAAGAACATTTGAAGTTGATACTTGGGACACTCCGAGACAAGCAGCTGTTTGCTAAGTTGAAGAAGTGTGAATTTTGGCTTGATTCAATCACGTTTCTGGGACATGTAGTTTTGAAGGATGGTATTTCAGTAGACCCAGGAAAAGTGGAAGCAGTGGTTAATTGGTCGGCACCGAGGAATGTTCATGAGGTTAGAAGCTTCTTGGGATTGGCGGGGTATTACCGTCGATTGATTGATGGGTTTTCCAAGATAGCAGTTCCTCTCACTGCACTCACCAGGAAAAATAATAAGTTTGAATGGACAGCAAAGTGTGACGAAAGCTTCCAGGAGTTGAAACAGAAATTAGTGACAACTCCAGTGTTAACAGTTCCCACAGCTAGAGGCGGTTTTGTTGTCTATAGCGATGCATCTAGGCTTGGTTTGGGGTGTGTACTGATGCAACATGGGAAGGTTATAGCTTACGCCTCATGCCAATTGAAAGTGTATGAGCAGAATTATCCCACTCATGATCTAGAACTCGCGGCAGTCATTTTTGCACTCAAACTTTGGAGACATTACTTGTATGGGGAAAAGTGCAAAATTTATACGGATCACAAGAGTTTGAAGTATTTCTTTACCCTAAAAGAATTAAACATGAGACAAAGGAGGTGGCTTGAGTTGATCAAGGATTATGATTGCACCATTAATTATCACCCAGGCAAAGCTAATGTAGTAGCCGACGCTCTAAGTAGGAAGTCAATCGGACCGACAGTTGCAGCCATCACCACTCAACATTGGTTGTTGATGGATTTAGAAAGAGCCGGTATTGAAGTCTTTTCTAGTGATACAAATGCTTTCATGGCCAGTTTAGTGGTTCAACCTGCTTTGATAGATAGAATCAAAGCTGCTCAGAAAGTGGACTCAGGGTTGGTGAAGTTAATGGAAGGGATCGGAAACGGGGACAAACCTGATTTTTGTGTTTCCAAGGATGGAGTTTTGAGGTTTAGGGGTAGAGTATGCGTACCTACTGATGATGAACTAAAAAGGTTAATTCTTGAAGAGGCACACCGTTCTTTGTACACTGTTCACCCAGGGAGTACCAAGATGTATCGGGATTTGAGAGAGTCCTTTTGGTGGAATTGCATGAAAAGAGAAATTGCTAAATTTGTAGAACAATGCCTGACTTGCCAACAAGTGAAGGCGGAACATCAGAGACCTGTAGGATTATTACAGCCACTTCAGATTCCAGAGTGGAAATGGGATCATATCTCCATGGATTTCGTGACAAGTCTACCAAGGACCGTAAGCGGACAAGATGCTATATGGGTGATCGTGGATCGCTTAAAGAAGACCGCCCGTTTTATGCCCATTAAAGTTTCTTATAAACTAGAGAAACTAGTTGAACTGTATGTGCGGGAGATAGTGAGGTTGCATGGAGTACCGGTATCCGTTGTGTCGGATAGAGATCCTCGTGTTACCTCTAAGTTCTGGCGAAGCTTACAAGGGATCGTGACAATTGACTTGTTCTTTCTTCTTATTAATATTAGTATGTATTTTATTTTTATTTTTCTTTTATTTTTCTTCTACGAGGGTGAAAGGGATAGGTATGAACATGTCATGCATGTACACTGCATTTCTAGTTAAAAGTAAGCACCTGAGAGACAATCTGTTCAACATATTACCCAAAGGACTCTCAGAGTCCACCATTCATTCATTTAAAACATCACTAGTTCCAATAAAAAGGGGACTCCGTCCCTACAACATACCCAAAACACATTTAACCTTCTTATGTGGGGTTACCATCACCCCACTATAGAAGTTACATTATTACTATCATCCCACCACAATATCTACATCATACCCAAGGACATATTGTCTTAAAGTCAAACCAACAAAACGTCCCAACATGGGACCCCTCATAAAACATAAAACATAACTATTATCATTAAACCGAACTAACAGGGAATTCTAAGCATCAACCCTTCCCTCCTCAGCAGTGCCTAGCTCCACAGCCCCATCATTCGTACCTGGACGTTTAAAACATAAACACAAAGTGAGTCTAATACTCAGTAAGTAGTACACTATGCCGTTAATTTACTAATCACATAATCTTTTCTTTTGAAAACATGCATACATAAACCTTTGCTAATTCTTGACAATGCTTTCCTGCGTAACAATTTAAGAATAACTGTACTTTTCATGCATAACTGTACTTTTCATGCTTAACCATTCATTCATGCATAACCGTACATTCATGCTTAACTGTACTTTCATGCTTAAATGTACTTTCATGCATAACTGTACTTTCATGCTTACATGTACTTTTCATGCACAACATTACTTGCTTTCATGCATAACATTACTTAGAAATGACTTTGCTTTACGTTTCACTTTCTTGGGCTAGTACACACTATTACGCCCCGTGTGTTGGGGTTAGCGGTCTTTTGGACCTGGATTCTCGCCTGCGGCTGCAGGTTGGGAATCGCTTTCATGGGGGGCAGCACTGGGTGCACTTCCAGTACTACTTACCCAGCATTGCAATCTGCCCATTCATTTGGTACCATTTTCATACATGTGGCCATTACGTACATTCATACATTCATGCTTTCATTTATTTTCCTTTCCTTTCTTTAGAAAAATAACGTTTTCATTATCTTCATTCAGTGCCAATGCGTATGCGTTTCTTTGAAATGAATGCTTCATGTCATGCTACATATAGGTATGGCATAATTATTTGAGAGAGAGCATGCATAAAATCTCATGATGCATTACTTTACATACACACAATGGTAATTAACAAGGTACTTAACAGGGGTTACCAAGAAAGGCTTATACATACTATACATGCATCTATTCTTTCGTAAGAGAAACATTTGGAAAGAGAGAGAGATAGACTTTCTCATAAGAGAGCTTTGTGTGTAAGGAGCATGGTCATAGCTACTTATCTTGTGGCTTTACAAGTAAGTTCCTTGAATCTTGAAAATAAACTCCTATTCAATCAAATGAAATAAACATATTAATATTCATTTCACTTAAGACTTTACTATCCAATACCCATACGTGCTCACTTAAATTCGAAGTGGAATTAAGGTGTCTTCCTTAACCCATTTAGCTACGTACATGGCACTAAGTTAACTCTTAGTATCCTCATTACAATATTTAAGGAAACCTCATATATATATATATATATATATATATATATATATATATATATATTCTGAAAACAATACTAATAAAGAGATACAACTCTTGGCAAGTTTAGAACTCCTAAGGTAAGCTTACCAATTTAGTTTAAAAGTCTTGGTGGCTTACTTAGGCCATAAATCTTGAGCAAAGCATGTTTAAAATTATAATCTTAACTCCATAAATTTTAACACATAAAGACATGAGTTTAACAAAAGTAAAACATGACTTGGACTCGGAAAACATAAAAGGAAGGACTACAATTCACCCTTGGGACACACGGCTGGAACACAACAAAGCAGGACTTATACACACGCTGCTAGGACCATAACACAGAACACACACACACACGGCTGAAACCCCATCAAAACAGAACATGATCCATGGTAAAAAAACCACCTCAAAATAGAGCACACACCCACATACGATTTCTCCATGTACACATATACCCAATAGGCAAAACAAGCTAAATCAGAAAATATGCCATCTCAACGATAAAAATGCACGGCAAAGCCTTTTCAAGATACTTGGTCTGTCCAGAAAAACAGGGCTTTCGGTTACTACAAACTAGAGCAGCTAAATGAGGAAACAAATGAGGAATTTGCCAATAGGCTACCACATGATACTCAGCTAACACAGAAATCCGAAACCCCCAAATACAGGACACAAATTTGCTTAGCAATAAACTCAATCGCAAGAAATCTCAGGGAAAGAGCATCACCTGATTCGATCCCGTTTTCAAGCCATGGAAACACAGCATATGAGAAAGGGAAGAGAAAATCCGAAATCTCAAAGCTGGAACAATAGAAAAATTCTTAAAACAAAACCTAGATTAAGCCATAGATCTAAGATTTTGAAACCAGAATTTAGAGCCATAGAAATGCACTTACACGGTGGATTTTCCTTGAATGCTTTTGGTGGAGAAACTTGGGTTTACGAATTGAAGGAGATCGGTTTGAGGAGAAGAAGGGGTCGCACAGACTAAAGGGAAACCGAGAGTCTCTCATGTGAATGGAGGAGACTTGAGGAAATCTTTTCTCTCTTTGCTTGCCTTAGGACAAACGGGTGAATGAGAAGGAGAAGGGAAATCACTTGCTCTGGAAGCTGTCGATGGGTGTAAGAGAAGAAGATGAATTGTTTTTGTTTTCTTTTCCCATGGAACCGGCATGTAAGAGAAGGAAGAAGAGTCCAAGGCTTGTTGAGGAAGCCAACGTGTGAAAAGAATTAGCTTCTTGAGGAAGCTTCGGTTAGAGAGAAGAAAGTCAATAAATTAAATCACTTGTCCCATAAGATAAGGAACGGACGGTGGAGATTAAAAGAATTTGGATAATTTCTTGAGTAAATAAAATTAAAGCATTTGAAAGAAATATTGTAAGGTCATAAAAATCATACCCATAAATTATTTAATGACCCATTTAAAAATAGAAGCACACCCATCTTAAAATAATTTAATAAAATACTAAAAGTCTTTATCTCAAAATATTTAACTTAAAATATTTTAATAGATGACGCAAGACCTACGTAGTAAGATTTGGGTATTACACGCTAGCTCTTACTTGGGCTCTTAATCTCACGTCTCTGGTACTGACCTCCTGGGCCGGGCTAGCCCATCCCCGACCCCGGCCTCGTGAGCGAGCCTTGGCCCATCGTCCTTCCTGGTTAGGTCCTTGGGGGTTTCTCCCCTCACAGATGCCTTTTTGTAACTTTTTTTGGAGAAATGGATGATTAGTTAAGGGCTTATTTGGAAATAGATCTCATCCCAAAATTTCCATCCCATGTCCTTCCCAAACATAATTAAAATACAAACATTCTCAAATTAATCATTACAACTTTTCCTAACTTCCAAACAAAAACTAAAAACAATTCAACTTTTTCAAATCTCTAAATAAAAATAATATTAGAAAACTATATTTTAACAGTATTTTAACTTTATAATACTTTTTATTCAACTTTTTCTTTATCATTTCCCGAAACTCAAAAAATAGTCAATTCAAACTATTTCATAAACTATCTTACTATTAATCACAAAATTATCATCTCATCTCACTCCCCAAATAAGCCCGTTCTTTGCATTTTCAAAATAAACATATGTTCTGACTTCCGACCCAATATTTTCAACACGAGTGATATTTCAAGCGGTATGTTCATGTCAGAACAGTTTAGAAATTTCTAGGCGAGAATAGGTATTGTTGGACTTATCATGAGAAGTACTATAGTTATAAAAAGATCCTACAAAAGTAAATCCATAAACTAATATGATTTCATATAATACATTACATCTATTTTACAATAAAAGTAGATTTACAATTTGACGCACCACATCAAGTCTCGTCAGTTTGTAATTTTATTTTTGTAGGATCTCTTTATGACTAAAGTATTTCTCTAATTGATATATTCCTTTAATTGTTTATCGAATTTTATGGTCCACTTTATAGAGAAAATAAGACATAATTAAATGCTCAATAATGGTTTACATTGTCCAGAACTTTCGTACGAATAATATTAAATATTATAAATTTTCATGTTGTATCTATCTCTCATTGAATTAGATGTCAAGTGAAGAATTAGAGATAATCTCTATCTACTATAAACATTTTTTGAAGGAAAATGCTGACTTGGTTGTCAACACCAATAAGATGACGACACTCAACTTGAGCAATAAAAAGTTGAAAAAAAATTAAAAGATATGAAAGAAGATTGAGTAAAAAAAATTAGAAAAGTAAATTAAGAGATGTAAAATAGTTATACAAGAGTTGTCAGTTTATGATCGAGAAGATTATAAAATTGAGTTTATCGCTTTCTAATTTTCACTATCATTAAAACAAATTCGCTTTAATTCCATCATATCATTTGAAAATCAATAGTTCAAAAGTACTAGTTTCTTTTTTTAATATAGCTGCGTAATAGTTGTAACATAGTCTTAGCGGGACCGAAATCCATATATGTCTCTGATCCGTCTTAAAGAGAGCCTAAGATGAGTACCCAAAATTCAATCTTGTCTTGCAAATCATTTAGGCTCCATTGGTTGCTTAACTAAATTCAGTATGGTTCATTTTTAAACCTCTTATATCATCGAAACAGCCACTTAAACTGCATCCGGAAATAATTTGAGTGATTCTACACTGTTTGATATAACCGCCTTGACGAATGGCAGAAATTCTGCAGTGGACACATGATGCCTACAAACCAGCGGCTGGGAAAAATAGAAAGTAATGTTTTGTCCATTTTGCCCCTTATTAATTTGACATGGATGGCTGCAAGTGCAGATTGAAGAATTTTTTTTGCCTTTTGATGCTGACAGTATTTTTCATATGTCAAATGAATAGTTGAATGTAATGATGACATCAATTTATTTTACAACTTTCTATAAATATATCTAAACTCATCTTAACATCCAAGCACATTTAAACTAATTTTAAGTGGACCCTACAAAACTCACTCTATCATCTCAATTCACTACTATTCATAAAGAACAAAACTCAGCTCAACATCCAAACGCAGCCTTAGTATCCAATGTGATCAGATCAAAGTGTACATGGATTAGTCACTTTTACTTGAAAACTGTTATATGTTTTAGGAACTATCAACTTAAATTAAACAGCACACCAAAATTTAAATTTAGCTCATTACTAAGGAAATTTGAAAATTAAAAGTGACTCGGAAGATTAGTTAGGTTTTTATGTATACCTGCTTGGTTTTGTGAATATATGTTCTGTTTCTTTAATGAGTATTGTTATTGGGTCATTTCAAACTTACCAATCAGATGGCACTCTTGATGTGACGACACTACTACATAGTATCACGTGGTTTATTAAAAAAATATATAACAGAAATATATACAAACTAAAAGGGTGTTCATAAATATAAAAAGAGGAAGAATGAAACTTTAGATTTTTCCTCTACCACTTTTTTATTTTTATTTTTAAGTTTTTTAATAAACCACGTGACATTACATAATTGTGTCACATCAAGAGGGTTATCTGAGCGATAAGCTTCCGATGACCAAGTAGCATTATTATTTTTTAATTATTGGCATTGATATTCAGAAATGATGCTTTTGACAAGCAGTTTCCTGTAAGTACAAATCAGATAATTCAAATGAAAGTTTCTCAATTTTAATAACCCCAAAAGTGTAAATGCGAAGTTTTGAATCCAATACATCCAATTTATAAGGCTCGCACCAAGAACACTGAGCCACCCCTTGGGGTTATCACTATATGTTTTTAAGTTTGCCTTCGGTTGCTTGTAACAATGCTTATCTTGAATTTGTTATATCCAATCACACAAACTGATATGACACTGCTTTGAAGTAGTTTCTTATTTTATTCACTCAAATGAAGAGTAATTCAAAATAAACAACATGAGTTGGTATGACTGAGACTGATACAACGCGTAACGAAGAACACCATTTTTTTTGTATAAAATTATTCAATATTGTTCGGAATTCAAGAATAATCAAAATGCCCTATACATATTCAAGTTTAACAGTTTGCGTATACTCAAAACAAGTACAATGGGCAACTTCTTACCTTCTTCACCAACTCCATCAAAGATCAGAAAATGACATTCGACCTTGAATAATATCACTCCTCTCGTGTTGTCACTAAGCCCACTGTGCCCAGTGAAATTCAGAAAGAGAGACAGAGAGAATCGTCACGAAATGGGTAGAGAATATTCCCACTTAGAAACAACACCCGAAAGAAGCAATTACTAAAAAGACTTTATATATTCTTCCCAGGTTGCATTTGTCTCTGTTATTTATTTTCTCCGTAGCTTTCAGGTTTTGGCTTTGATTGAAAGGATCATCCGTGATATTAAGAAAAAGAACCAACGGAGGAAAACAAAAAACCAAATGAGGTTTCGAGAACCGAGGAAGGAGCCCAACAATAATATTACCTACAGTAGTACTTCATGTTGCTTTCATAAGCTAAGTGGCAGCATCTCCATGACCCCGTTTCAATTACCAATTTCAACTTCCAACACCTCATCTACCTTTCCCTTTCTTATATAAGATTCCCATTTCAATAATATGCAGACAGTTCATTTTCTTAGAAACATTTTATAAATGGAAGAAATATATGGAGCCCCTGCCAATTACAAAGCCCGCTTATGAACACAAAACATCTTATGATGCAAAGATTTTTACACCAACTAGGATAAAGAGACTTTTTTATAATCTCTCAACAAGTGATGTTTTTACATTCCTACTTGTTAGGGCTTGGAGCGAGCTAGCTGAACCCGCTCCACTATGGCCATCTGCCCAATTAGCACTATTCATCCCAACCCTACTCGACCCGAATATGGTATTTCTGCCCCAACCCACAACCATTCTGTTTCCGACTAAATATTCCAGTTCCGTTTTTCTTGATCGAATTTCCAGTCCGAAAATGTTCTGATTCTAAATAAATATGCCGACCCATTTTCGATTTCAATTTTTCTTCCCATGTGATTTTCAATCTTAGGCCATGACCTAGATTTTCTTTCCATGTCATTTTTCGCTAGTTGTGAAGCTTACTTTCCATCTCATGCTAGACTTGGACCAAGAGTGTTGACGTCAAAAATTGCAAAACAGATTGGAAGGGAGGAAAGGGTTATTCCCTACCCATGATGATGACTGTGGTGTTGATTTGGTGCTCTTCGCGTTTATCCATAAAATAAGTAACAAATAAACAAATAAATAAATAAAGACACAAGAATTTACATGGTTCGGCATAAAGCCTGTGTCCACGGGTTGTTTGGAGGTGAAATCTACTATAATGAGTGATTTTATAACCTCTCATTGTCTCACACATCTCACAGTACAATAGGGAAATTTAGGGTTCGAGAGGTTGAAGACGATGCCTCTGTTGAGAGAAGATCCTTTCGAGTCGCTATGGTGGAGTTAGTACATAAGGAATCTCTGTAGATTTGTGGAGATCTCCTTCTTATATAGAGGTCTATTTTCTTGGAGTGATTGAGTCCAATTTGCCTTGTGAAGTCTTTTCCTTTTAGAAGTCTGAGTCTCTTTTCTTATCTCTTCTTAACCTGATCTCTTAGCTTAATTTTTGACTTTATCTAGGGGCTAAATTATAGGGTGTTGATTTCACCCCTATACATGCCCGCGATTCTTAAGGTCGATTTGCTCAACAAGAAGGTTTTGAGAATCTTCAAGTCAATAATCTGTAGAATAAATTTTGAAAATTAGTTCCTGGCTTTCTATTTGTTTTGTGCTAAGCGATGGCGAAGGGGATGCTCAACTTTAGTGAAGGGGATCGCACAATTGTGGTGGGAGGCTAAGTTCAACCCCGTTGCTATGGCCAGAGATGGAGTTCGATTGTTTTGAGAGGTTTTAACCAAAAACCAAATAGGATAGTGTAATTAAAACTACAAGTTAGAGATTTGTGAAGCTGAGCCATTTCGCTAGAGCGTGAGAAGGCTTGGAGGTGCTCGCAATACGGAGCAATCTATTATGATGAAGATAGATTAAGATGCCCGAGAGGGCCTTTGTCTGCAGTGTTTTGCACTGCTAGTGATTTCCAACAAAGTATATTCTTGGGTCATGTAGTGTCACAACCCCGCCTCGGGGAGGGCGGGATCGCGACGTACATGCCTGTCCTTTTACTTTCTTTTTCATTTCTATTTTTTTCTTTTCTTTTTCTTTTCTCAATCTAGTAACATGCGATCGTCATTAACATGACACACATGTACTCTAAATTTCTAATAT
Organism: Juglans mandshurica; assembly: GCA_022457165.1. Lineage (NCBI taxonomy): Eukaryota > Viridiplantae > Streptophyta > Magnoliopsida > Fagales > Juglandaceae > Juglans > Juglans mandshurica. Next base: position 17,155,998 of record CM039632.1, read on the forward strand.
AATAAAGGGAACACCTGATAGACATTCTATTCGAACATTCATCCATAAGAGACTCTCAAAGTCTATACGTTCATAAAAACATAACCTATCATTCATAAACATATTGTTCTAGTTAGGGAAGCTCCTAAGCGTCTGCCTCTCCCTCTGCAGTAGTGCCTTGCTCTCCAGCCTTTTCGTCATTACCTGGACGTTAAAAATATTTAAAACAAAAGTGAGTCGAATACTCAGTAAGTAGTACACCATGCAGTGAACTTACTAGGCATATATTCTTTTTCTTTTGAAAACATGCATACATAAACATTTGCTAATCTTGACAATGCTTTCATGCATAACAGTTTAAGGAATAAACCATACTTTCATGCACAAACATTTTAAGAAATACTATGGTTTCATGTATAACAATTTAAGAAATAACTATGTTTTTTATGTTTCACTTTCTTTGTTCTGTACACACTATTGCTCCCTGTGTGTTAGGGTTAGCGGTCTCCCTTTGGACCTGGATTTCGCCCGTGGCCACAGGTTGGAAATCCCTTTTCAGTCAGGGGCAGCACTTGGTGCACTACTAGTACTACTTACCCGGCATTGCAATTTGCCAATTCCTTTGGTACCCTTTTCATTCATATGGCCATTACGTATTTTCATACAATAAGGCATTCATTCATTCAGTCATTTCTTTCATTCATTTCAGTCCTTTCAATCATTTTCATCATTTAACAGTTCATTCATGGAAAACGTCATTTAAAAGCATGAACTTAAACATTATCTTTTCATTTTACAGTGCATTCATGAAAAAACATCATTTTAAAAACATGAGCTTAAACATCATTTTTCATGGCATCAATAAAGCGTCAGTTCATAGGGATAATTTAATATGAGTTCGTTGGGACATCTTAAAATGTTTCATACGCGTCATTTAAAACATCAGTTCATAGGGACATTTTAAAACACTTTCTTCGCGTCCTTTAAAGCATCAGTTCATAGGGGCATTTTAAAACACTTTCTTCGCATCATTTAAAGCATCAGTTCATTGGGAAATTTTAAAACTCATTTAAAACATCACTTGAAGCATAAGGCATGAGACATTCATTTCCTTTCCTTTGCAATCAAAACATTTTCATAATCTTTCTTACTCCAATGCATATGCATTTTTATGAACAAAATATATTTTCATGCTGTACTATATATATAGAAACAACCAATAAGTTTCTTGAGAGAGCATGTATGAAAATCTCATGATTTAGAACCTTTGTGCATGCATTACCTTATACACATACACACAATTATAATCGATAGGGTGATTAACAGGGGCTATCAAGAAAGGGCTTGTACATACTATATTCATTTACTCTTTTCTTTAAAAGAACATTTACAATAAGAGAGAGACAGACATTCTTTCATAAAGAGAACTTGGTGTAAGAAGCATGGTCATAGCTACTTACCTCTATGCTCCTCGATACTTCCAACGTCAATATTAAGTCCTATTCCAATAACTAGTATTTGCGTGTTAATACTCATACAATATTCTTTAGCCCTCCCTTAAAAAGAGAAAGCCACGATATTACAATCTAATGTCCCTTCTATGCTTAGCATTAACCCAAATGACTATTCCTCACCTCAACTTATAAGAGAAATAACTTAAGTATTAAGACATGCTAGCTGTCCATAAAAAGGCTATTATAAAAGCTTACATGAAAAGCAGTTAAGAATTCATAGGCTTCAAGCAAGGTTTATTTGGTTCAAGCTCACTTTGGGATATGGACATTAGGAGATAAAATCTGGAATTCTCGACAATGGGCTTTAAAATAGATTTGGCATCTCAAGTAGGCTAAACAAGCTTTAGGAACATGCCCTTTAATCAACTTGTAGTCCCTCATTATAAAAAGGTTAGCTCATTAATATTTTGGACTCTTGGGTTAGGTAGAATTTAATCAAACGAGGGACAACATAAATGGGATATTTTTATGGCATGACATGGACTTAGGAATACTTGGACAACTTTGCATATCATAATACCTCATGCACAATTAATCCCTTATACCTAAACCAACTATGCTATAATCTAGTCACACAAGTAATATTTTACATAGTTTAGATAACATATCCCATTAAAATTAGAGTAGCATAAGGTATAGCAAAGTTACTCATAAGCAAACTTTTTTTTTGTGGTTTGGATTTTAAAGATGTACTGGAGTTTAGAGTGATGTTGGGTTTACAATATGAGATGATAGGAGTGACTGTACGAGTTGGTTAAAGATATGGCTAAGAATGGATAAAACCATGTGTGCAGTACCAGAAAAGTTTAAAGGTTTAATTGGAAATTTTTGTTTTTATTTAAATTGAATTTATTTGGTTTTGTTTGATTTTATTTTATTTGAATTGAAATTTTGTTGTTTTATTTATTAAGTTTATTTTATTTTGTTCGTTTCGTTCAAAACTGAAAAGCGGGTTAAAGATTAAGTTATGGCAGGAAGATGGTACAACTGAGAACGCTATTGTTATATTTAGTAGAGTAAGCTTGAACTTTTATCGACTTGGTGTGCATTTATAATATCAAGGTTTGAAAAGAATGGCATAGTCTGGGTGATCTATTTGGGGAGTAAGATATTTGAGATTTTCGATTTCATGGATGTATGACACGAGGCTTTAGAATAGAAGATTGTAAGTTCAACAAACTTTAAGGATAGACTTACGGAAATTTCACAAAAAGTTTAAGGTTTTGCAGACTTTAGAAAATAATTGTTATCATTTAATGTTTTAGATTTTGAAAGCTTCGGGAGTCGATTGTTTTATTTTTGGATATAAGTTCATCGATCTTACAGATTGCGGAGAATGATTCTGGTATAATTTAAGGTTTTAGAATTACAGATTTGAAGGACTGAATGGAAATGAGATTTAAGTTTTTAATTCTGCAGGCTTGGTGTGCTAGCTGGATTTATTTTGGAGACTGGTTAGTATGTGACCATTATTATGGGGTTGATCGAAGTTGAGTTATTGATATAGGAAATTTCAAGGGGATTATTTCTTTGAGGATTGAGGGTATTGGTCCAGTTTGGATAATAATTGTTATTAATTCGAGGTTTTAGTGGCAGGTTTTGGGATTAGATCCATATCAAATTTAAGGATAATAGTTGGTGCAGATCCAGGTTTGAATTCTTAGTGAGTTTGAGGAAAGTGTGTAATAGTTCATGGTTTTGGAGATAAAGAATTTTTCTACCAAATGTGGTGAGAGTTTTCTGGTTAGTAGGCGTTGAGCTACCTTGTACTCAATGGTTTTATGTTGTGATATAATTAAGGATTCAAACCATGTGTTGATCTTAAGGAATTAGTGGTGATTTGAGAATTTGATAAAGATACTTGTAATTAGAATTTAAACTTTTGGTGGTGCGGAATTAGGATATAATTCTTGTTGATTTTGAGGGAATAAGTCTGGATGATAGAAATGTTTATTGATAGTTAACTTTGAAAGTGGCTAATAGGTTACCAACTTGTAGAATTCAATGAAGGTTTGTGAGTTTTAACATAGGAGTCGATTGAGGTTAGCATAGTTCGTGTTACGAAAATAATAATAATCTTTGGGTTTTGCTGAGTGTTGTATTAATGTTTTTGCAGAAATAGAGATTTTGGATTACATGGCCGCCTTAGGAGTAATAGACGTGATGTGTCATTGGGAGACTAATACGAGTATGATGGAATTGCCTATGGAAATAGACTTGAGAGAACATTACTCATGCTTGTTGGGAGTTGTTGATGGCATGATCCCTTCGAGCGTGTTTTGGGTTGTATCTTCTATCTTACTTTAGCGTCATGTTTGACCATGCAAATTTCGAGGACGAAATTTTTTTAAGGGGGAAAGATGTAACACCCCGTATTTTTAGTGTATTTTTAATGAAGGAATTATTTTTATTGATTCAAAATTTATTCTCTTGTTTTAAAACAAAATTATTTTTGAAGTGCTTTCTTTAAATTAATTATTGTTATGTGTTTAAATTTCTTCTCGAATTAAATTAACTTGTTGTGGGGTTTAATTATTTATTTTCATTTTAATCACTGCGTTTGAATTATTTTATTTCACTTGTTGTTTTAAAACTGTTTCCGTTGGATTTTTTTTGTGACCCAAGATGTGAGGTTTGGACCTCATTTCTTTCTCTATATTTTCTTTTTCCTTCCTTTTTCTTTTTCCTTCCTTTTTCTTTTCTTCTTTTCTTTTCTTTCTATTTTTTTTCTTCTTCTCTAGTCTTTCCCAGCGCGCCGCAACTCCCCCCCTCCCTCTTTCTCTCTCCGTCCGATCCTCCTTCTCACCCCAGCGCCGCCGTGAGCCGGCAGTGGTCGACACCGCCCGGCTTCCCAGCACCCCCACCCACCGGCGACCTCCCCCTCCGGTTTCCAGTCCCAGCCGCGCCGCCGTTAGCCTCCAGGCACCACACTAAGCCGCGGCATTCCTTGCGCCGCTGCGCCGCCGTCTCGCCACCTCAGGCACCATCTCTTCACCACATCATCATCGACCTCCTAGCAACTCAATGGACCCAACCCCACCTCCGATCTGTCACCGATGAAGCCACACCATCAATATTTCCGTTTTGAGTATTTTAGACTTCAACTGCCCTCTGCGCCGCCACCCACGGCCAACCACCACCACCACTATCTTCACCGACATCCCTAAGCCCCACCCTATCAATCTCGGGTCTTCGTTTACACCCGTTCAAAAGTGGGTTTTGAGACCCACGGCCACAGTGCATTTGGCACTGTTTTGTTGTTGCGTTGCCGCTTCTAGCACCTCCTTGATCTTTCAAAAATTATATTATAGCATTGTAAGTATTTTTCCCAAAGAACTTTTGAGATTTAAATGTATTTCTGCGCTAATTCCTATTTACTGTGAATTTATTGGTTGTGCCGGACTGAGTCCGAGGAGTAAGGTGATTGGTTGGATTGGATGATGGAGTTGTTTGTATGAGATTGGTTTACGCAATGAAATTTGTTGGTTGTTTCGGGTTTAAATATTTGTGTTTTGAATTTTGACGTTGGTTATGTTGAATATTGGTGATTTTTAGGAAGTGATGATATATTTTTGGATTATTGGTTTGATGTTTTGGAAATGTTTAGAAGGGTTTGTTGGGGCCTTTTAACATCTAGAAGTGTTGAGATATTTTTTTCCTGTTGTGGAGTTGTGAACGGAGAGAGAGTAGTGTGTGGTGTCGTCCTGGTTAAATTGTTGACGATTGCTTGAGAGTATGAGCTGCTGAAATAAGTGTGAGTTAGTGATAATCGGAGTTGACATTGGTTTTGATGCTTGTATTGGACAATACTGAGATTGGTATAGAATATTTTGGGTCGAAGTGTGCGCTGTCCAGATTGTTATTTGGTTGTTTGAGTTGGACTAAACTTGCTGAATTATGGTCTAGAAATTGGGTCTTAAGTTGTCTAAGACCAATTTTGTATTGTTGGACTTTAATATTTAGTTTATTTTATTTTATGAATAGGTGACGAGACGGATAGAGACCGTATTCAAGTTATAGATAATGCGCTGCAGGAGTTAGGTAAGCGGGGTTCCTATGCTAGGCCTTACACGAATTATTTGAGACTGAGGTTGATTTTCTGAAAACTTTGCATATTTTTGTGGTGAAATGAGAACTTGGGAAAAACAAAACCAACCTCGGTCGTTTATTTGCATACTCATGAAATCTGTATGAAAAATAGAAAAATATGTTCTGACATGCATTGTGTAGACATGAACTAAATTCTGTCATGTGATTTCTAAAATCTGGAAAAAGAGCGATATTGAGAATATGAAAAGTTGTGTATTTATTTAGAAAGATGTTCTAGCTTTTGTGTTCAGCGTGTGTAAACTGTCTGATTCTATTTTGGTACTCTGTATTATTTTGATATAACATCTAAAAACCTTTGGCATGGTGTACTGGTTTTCGTATCTAACTCTGTCTCTGCTTTGCTCTGCTCTGCTCTGCTCTGTTATGCTTTGTTCTATTTGGGTTGGTACCAACTTCTTTGTCTCTGAGTGCACCCACTTTGGAAACAAAGTGGTTTTATTGTGGTCTTTCCTGTGTGCACACTCGGGGCTCCGAGAAGAATAAAGGAAAGATTTCACCTCTGTCTCTGCCTGATTTGGCCATCGGGGTTAGCACAACCCTACCATGGGGGTGAAATATAGTCTCTGCTCTGTTTGATACTCTGTTTTGATCTGATGATGATACTCAGTTTATGTTATGCCAAAGTACTAAGAGTTTTACTTGTCTTAAAACCATCGCTCTGTTACTTTTGAAATTATGTTCTGTTCTGCATGTTAACTCTGGAAAATATTTTGTTCTGCATGCTCTACTTTGTAAATGCTCATGTTTGCATGCTAGCATATGATTTCTGCTTACTGAGTTGTTGATAACTCACCCCCTATCGTTATAATATTTTTCAGATGATGTGGAGAGTCCAATTGAGGACCTAGATTAGATTGCTGTTTGTATTTAAGCTGAGGAGATGTTGGTAGAAGAAGGACTTATGGTGTTCTTAGTTTTAATGTTTTTTAGTTTTATTTATATCTTGAGTTTAGTAAGACTTATGAAATTATGAGTTGGTTTGTTGCGGTAATGGCTTTGTGGAGTTTTCAATGTGGTTATTTAGCACTCTTGATATTGAGATTTGCTATTAAAGATTTGGGTTTCTTTTTAGTTGTGTTGGAAAATAAGTTCTTAAGAGACAGGTAGTAATTCTCCAAGCCAACAGGATTTGGGGCGTTACAAAAAATAGGGCATACATATTTATTTTCAATATAGGAAATTAACTACATCAAAGCACAAGCTAAAACAACTTAATTGGCCTCCAAAATCACATTAAAAATAAATAAGTCAAATTAGGATTTTTACCTTAAACTCTTAGCTCCTTTCAAAACACAAGTGGAAGACCAAATAGAGGTATAGCCGTGTGGATGAAGAGCAACACGATATCACTGTTTTAAACCCCAAAACCGAACATAAAAAATCATCAAAAGAAAACCCACTTGATCAACCATGGCTAAATTCGAAATACACAAATGAGGATTAAGGGTACTCTTACCTTGCTATTTTCCTCTTGAGAATAAGGAAAAATGGATGCTTGGCTTGAAGGAGATGAGAGGAGTTTGGTTTCTTGAAGAACAAAAGTGAGGAGAAGAAGAGAGGGTCGGCTTTAGCTTGGAGAAGAAGATGAAACTTTTTCATGCTTTTCCAAAGTGTAGCCGAATGCTCTTGGATGGGGGGAAAATGCCTTGGGCGCAAGGAAAAGTCAATTCAAGAGCTTCCTTAGGAAGCTTACGGGTGCAAGGTGCTTAATGGCCTATGGGTGCAAAAGCTTAATGGCCTATGGGTGCAAAAGCTTAATGGCATGCCTTAGAAGCCTAGAGTTGCTTTGGTCAATGCTTATCACATAAGCTTGGGAGATGGATGGTGGAGATTTATCCACCTCAAGGATGCTTTTTACCTAACAATCTAATGGTAGAGAATAATTGGGTCATTTCTTAAATAAATAAAATTAAAGGACTTAAGGGAAAATATTTCAAGTCTTAAAAATAATACCCTTGATTTATTTTAATAAATAAAATTTAAAGAAAACATACTCATCTTAAAATAAAATAATTAAAAGTAATAAAAATCTTTATCTCAAAATATTTAACTTAAAGAATTAATAAAATGGCGTGAGGACCTACGTAGTAGGACTCGGGTATTACATGTAGCTACTGGAAATTTCATGGAATGTCGATGAGTTTTACGGGGAACAGTGGGTGAGCACACAGGGGCAGCGACCTCGTCTGTGGCGAGCAAATTTTTTGTACATCCTCTGTGCTTTGTTTGTGCTTTTTGTCCAAGGTTAAGCCTCATGCTTGCATGAGGTTACCCATTTGAGGTGAACTCGTTGGCGGACTAATTGCTTCCCTTGGGAGAATTGGCTTCATTTCATGGCTGAGTGAGGAAATCGCTGTCTGTCTACTGCAAGGAACTTGCTGCCCACCACAAGGGAGAGTAGTTGGCTTTCCGTGCGTGCTATCTATCCAGATCTATCGGCCGCCAAGGGTGGTGAGCTAGCATCCTAGTCGGCGAGGAGCTCTCTTGCTAGCGATAGAAACTTCCGCACAACTATGGTGGGGAGCTTCCGTGGCCAGCACTGGTGAAGGTGGCGAATAGGTTTTTGGGTCGATCTGTGGCGAGGAGCTCTCGTGGTGTGCAGTAGCTTCTCGACCGTGTTAGGTGAGGTTTGTAGCCGATGGAGTTTCCATGGTTGAGGATAACCATGTTGAGGATAACCATGATGGCGACAAAGCGCACTAGTGAGTTGGGTGGCGGCCCTGGGGGCCTCATTGGTTCACAGCGATGAGGAACTTTAGGGAGGAGCTTCCATGGTCGAGGACCAAGGTCATGTGAGCCTTACGGTGGTGTGTTGCGGTGATGGTTGTGTGGAGCTTTACAACATACCTGGCTATTGGGCGAGGATCACTGTAAGGCCAACAAATGGCGTCAGAGGTTCACGACGTTGTCATGGGTGGCACCACAAGCTCGAGGTTGGGCTGGGCTAGCAAGCATGTTGTGGTGCAGGTGTTGAGCGGCTCTTGCGATGAGCTTTGGTGATGGTGGTGAGGGGTGGCAGTGAGCAACCTCTATGGTCGGGGACCCTTTTGCCGTCTACAGAAAGCTCCGACGAGCTAGGTGGTGGCAGGTGGCTAGACCTTCAGGGCGCACTGTAACACTTGGACCCAAAAATTGTATGGTTGGACTATGTATATATTTTTCTTTTATTCACTTATTTGAGCTTGATATTTAGGTTATATTTTTTTTTTGGTTTTTATGGACCAGTAGTAATTTGTATTTTGAGCTTTTGGCCGTTTGTTTAAACCTTGGATAAAACATATCAGTTTATGAACAGTTCCTCACACGCACAACTCTAGGACTCCCATGCACGTACGCTTCTCATCTCCTCAGCTTTAGGGTTTTGTATTTACTTTTTCTTTCTTTTTTTTTTTTGTGTTTCCAATCACCCACGTATTCACATGTTAACTTCAGTTCACGCATGTTTCCTTTCTATTTTCACTGCAACCGTCCCCATATATAGATATAACTCGTACGTGGAAGACGGAAGTGATCTCTAACCTAGGCAAGAGTGTCGCTACACCATCCAGAACTCAAGCTGCCTCCCCATACAAAATGGACGCAACCCGTGCATGCACTGCATCTCCACCTCATTGTGCGCCACCTCCACTTTACCCCCACTGGAGCTCCAGCGTGTCCACCGTGCTCGACAGTCACCATCATCAACCTGCTTTTCCCTCAGCCTCCTTGCATGAAGACCGCCCCAACAGCCGTAGCCGCAGCCCCTGACAAACATCTAACTGCGTCGCCAGCCACCCAAGCCGCAACTCTACCCCCTGACATCGTTGCCTAGCCACCAGAAAACCACTGCAAGTGCTACTCTGATCTGCCACCGAAGCATGGGAATTATTTCCCCCACCATGAGTTAACCCAGCGACCCCACGGCACCAGCCCCTTCACTTCGACGCCGCTTGCACAGAGAGTTCCGTAGGCCACCTCACGCCACCCAAAGCAGCCCAGCTCCGTCGCAACTCCCCACGGTGAGCCTCCATCGCACGACCTGAGTCTTCCCTGCAACAAGAAACAAGAAGGGGTGCGTTGCCCTTTACGTAAGGTTAGGGAAGGTTTCAGAACAGTGATATTACAATTTTACCCTTGAGTTATAAGCCAAACTCTGCCAAAGCATATCTTTATATTTTTGGGCGTGAATTCTCTGAATTTTACGTTGGGTCTTAAAGGTTTTTAGAAAATTTGTAATTATATTATTTTAAACTGAATCTAGTTTTGCTTTTTATAGATACAAAAATTGTAGTTTTTATAGAAATATTTTTTTATAATATTTAAGGATTTAGTCGGAGAATCTATGTGGATATTTATGGGTTTGGAAAATGATTGTATTTTAGGAATTATGGAAATTTTAGGTTTTAAGGAATTACATTAGGTTGATTTTAGGTTTAAATATTGATATACGTGTTTGATTGAAAATTTATGGGAGTACATGACTATTTTATAGGTGACGATTGCTTTTTGTTCAGTACTGTTGAGGAGAAATTCTGTCAAGCTAAGAAGTGCAAGTAAGCAGGGTTCCTATGCTAGATTTTGGATTAAAATAAAATGAGCTGAGGTTGATTTTTGGAAAATATACATATTTGGTTATAAAAATAAATTTGAACTACCTCAGTTATTTGCTCTGCATTACTCATGAGATTCTGTTTAAGAAGAAAATATTTTCTGTCATGACTGCTGTAGACATGCGCTTATTTTTGACATTCTGTTTCTGAACTTTGAAAAAGAGAGCGAATATGAAATTTGTGAATAAATTATGTTGTGATATGATTTTGTTCTGTTCTAAAGATTTTGTTCAGTACTCTGTTTGGATAGGACGTGATTTCTGAAAACCTTTGGCATAACTCACTGATTCTGAATTTGATTCTATTTCCGCTCTGTTCAATTGAGACCCTGCCACGGGTTATAATAGTGGCATATAGCCCAACCATGGGTAATAATAGTGTATACGGCCCAATCACGGGTAATAATGGTGGATACGACCCTGCCACGGGTTATAGTAGTGGTCTCTGTTTTGAGTGCACAACTTGGTGACAATGTGATTTATGTTCTGTTTGGCTGTCCACAGATGCACAACCTTACCACGAGAGTTATACATGGCTTCTATTCTGATATGATGTTACGATGATGATGATGATCATTTCTGATATGCCAAAGGATATTTTTTAAATTATTTCTAAATCTTCGCTCTGATATTTTGATATCATGTTCTGCTTCCGCATTCTGAAAATAAAAATGTTTTGTTCTGCATTCTGATCTCTGTAAATGCTCATGTTTACACACTGGTATATGTTCTCTGCTTATTGAGTTGTTGATAACTCACCGCTTATCTCCAAATATTTTTCAGATAATTTTGATGGTTCAACTGGAGGACAAGAGTAGGAAGTTTTAATAAGATGTGGTGATCGTAGTAAAATAAGTGCCTGAGTGTACAAGTTTATTGGAGAGTCTTATTTAATTGGTTTATGATTTTATATTATTTGATATTTGGAGTCCTAGATATTTCTAAATAATTTATGGAGTTTTTAAATTATCTCATTGAGGTTTTCTTGGTGTCTTGGTAGAGGAACATATATTTTATTTTGAATAAATAGATTTGTATGTTTTGGGAATATTGAAGTATTTTAAATATGTTATGGAAGTTGGATTTAGATTACAAGAGCTAACTCTCCGGACCTCCGGGAACGGGGCATTACAGGTGGCATCAGAGACAGGTTTGAATTCTGCATACTATAAACCTTGGAGGTTTATATATCTGTGGGTTCATAGGATGTAAAAATTTCAGTATAGGAACTTGAGGACTATAAGGATGATTATGTGGATATTTAAGGTTTTATATTTTGTAAGACTTTATGATTGAGTTTTGAGATTTTGATGTTTAGGGATTTTAGATCCGACAAGCTTACTTTGTGGACTATAGGAGATAATTTTTATAAGATTAATTCAAGGTTTAGGTTTTTGAGGTTAGATTCTAAAGACGTAAGCCAGTTTGAGCGATGTCGGATTTACAATTATAGATGGTAGGGAGGATTATATGAGTTGGTTAAAGAAATGGCTAAGAATGGGTAAAACAAGTTCAAGTTTTTATTGATTCATTTATTTATTTTTAACTTGTTTAAAATATTTTAACTGGTATTTATGCTTTGTTTATACATATTTTTTTCCCTATAACTTTTAACTGAGTTTAAGATCTCAGGATGGCTGCTCGTCGTCGAGTTCGAAACGTGGAAGATTTGAATGAAAACAACAATGTGAGGGGCTGCACGTTTGAGCAATTTAATTGCACTCATCCTCCCACCTTTGATGGAAGAGGCGATTCCAATGCAGCTGAGGATTGGATTCAGGACATCGAAGAGATATTCAATGTTTTGGAGTGCACTGATCAACAAAAAGTTCGTTTTGCAGCTTTTAAATTGATTGAAGAAGTGAAGAGATGGTGGAACTCTGAGAAAGCCATCAGAGAAGCTGGTGGAACTGGAGAAGTGAGCTGTGATACCCTGCTCCTTCTTCTTACGTACGGTTCTTCCTTCTTACATACGCTTCTTCTTTCTGACGTATGTTTCATCTTTATGACATAAGCAAATCCCAAAGGTAGAGATTATGTGATCATCTGCCTTTCTCACTAGCGATTGAGAGCCACATTATGCGTGTTGAACAATGATGGCGTGTCTCAAAAGATATCGTGTGACTTCTAGGGCACGCCCAATGTTTTAAATATGCTGAAAATATTTATAAGGAGTATTTTCAGTGTTATTGAATTAAGATTTGATCTTAAATACGACAATCATAATATTCTTGAAGAGCTCCAAAAATATTATAATTGCCGAAAATCATTTTAATATTATTATTAAAATGATTTCAATTATTTAAAATATTATGAGATTTAAATTATGTTGAGAACTTTTATTAATTAAATGGTTTAACCCTTTTAAATATGTTAAGTGAGACTTCATCATTCTATTAATGATGAAGAATATTATTTTATAAACTAAAGTTAGTTTAAAATAGTATTCTACCTTAATCCCTCTAAGTGCTTTTAATTAAGTTAACGTTACACATTTTCAAATCAGTGTTTTAATTCCCCATCGTTAGATCGTTGCGTAGACCCCAAGACGAAGGGACTGGATTATAAACCCAGACCCCCTCTCTTTCTCCCTCATTTCCCCGTAGCCCTCTCTCTCCTCCTTCTCCCCGGCGTACTACTTACGCAGCCTCCACCCCACGCCGAAGCTTCAAGGCCTCAGCCCGGCACCGTCGGCACCATTGGCCTCCTCTTCCTCCAGCGAGCTCAACCATGGCAACGCCTCCCTCTCACGCTCTCCCTTTATCCATTTCGGAAGTGCAGAGTCCGTATGGGCTTGGTGCGCGTAGCGCCGCCGTGCACCGCCCTCCAACGCCACCACCTCCACGGTAGCTTCCTCTGCCACCGGCCACCACTCCCCAGCGAACTCAGCCCCTGTTACGCAGCCACCTTCCCTCCGTCGCACACACGCACGCACAAGGAGACCCACGCACGGTTTCACCGTGCGCAGCACCCCCGGCCACCTTGTGACACCATGGCTCCTTCCCGAGCTCCTCCACGTGACCCACGGCCAGAAGCTCCCTCCTCCACCTCATGGTTCCCCTTTCACGCACGCACGGGTTGCACGCATTGCACCACCGTGCACCGCCACCCACGGCTGGTAACCACCACCTCCAGCCTCCTCAGGCCGCCACCAAGCCAACCCAACCTCCCATAGCCCCGATCTGCCACCCACGAGAGCACACACACACTCTCTCTCTCTCTCTCTCTCTCTCCCATGTCCTCTCCTCCATGGTATGGCCAGATCTGCCATCATGAGCCACCGTGGCGCCACCTCAACGCCACCACGAGATGGATAGTCACTGCGTGTGATTGACCGCCACTGCACACGGCTAGATCCGTTGTGTTATGCCCCTTGCCACCATCACAAGGCCATCACGAGCCCTTCCAAGACCACACCCAGCTATCGAAACGCCTAAACAGTTAACGTACGTGGGTCAGCCGCCACGTACGACACTCTCGACGTCATCGGTTGTGATGATCAACGAGCAACGGACAGGTTATCCTGTAGATGGTATAACCCTCTATCCCTCGTTAATTATGTTGGATATTGATTAGTTGACTAGGTTGTGGACTGTGCTATTGGTATTTGTGTAGTTGTGGTATTGTGATGTGGTGTTGTGTAATGAAGTGTTGGGCTTGTCTGTGTTGTATGAAGGTGTATGGTGCCGTATAGTGTGCTGTGAAGTGTTGGGCGTATTGTGAAGTGTTGTGGACTGTGCTGTGTATTGCAGTTGTGGGGTTTGTGCTGTAATTATGGCGTGGTTGTGTTGTGCAGTGTAGTTGTGGGGTATGTGTTGTATGGATGGCGTGGCGTTGTGTGGAATGGAAAGTGTACACGCTGGGTGTACTTTGTGTGTGGTGTAATGTGAGACAAGGAGAGTATATGTAAAATATACCTTCCTGGCGTGTTATGGAACGGGATGAGTACGAGTGGAGTGTACTCCATGTGATGGAGTAATGCACCATGTGCCAGATATGCCATAATGGTGATATGGCGTGTTGTATATGTGGGGAGTACATGTGGGATGTACTCTATGTGGTGGACTATGCACCATATGGCATGGAAGCCATAATGGTGATGTGGCGTGTTGTATATGTGGGGAGTACATGTTGGATGTACTCTATGTGGTGGACGATGCACTCTATGGCAAGGAAGCCATAACGGTGATGTGGCGTGTTGTATGTGTGGGGAGTACATGTGGAGTGTACTCTATGTGGTGGACGATGCACCATATGGCGTGTATGCCATAGTGGTGATGTGGCGTAACATGCATGGAGTATATGCAGAGTGTATTTCATGTAGTGGAGTGACGCATCATATGGCGGGTATGGCATAATGGTAATGTGGCGTAGTGTATGTGGAACAAGAAGAGTACATGATGAGTGTACTCTGTATGACGTGATGAGTATGAAGGAAGTACATGTGGAATGTACTCCGTATGATGGTGGGATGCACCATATGGCAGATATGCCATAATGGTGATGTGGCGTGATGTGTATGAAGGGAGTACATGTGGAATGTGCTCCGTATGGCGGATTGATGTACCATATGGCTGTATGCCATAATGGTGATGTGTCGTAGTGTGTAGGAAGGGAGTATACGTGGAGTGTACTCCACGTGGCAGCGACACTCCGTGTGGCGTGTCGTAGAGATAAGGATGGTTGTGTGATTGATGGGCATGGAACGTGATGAGTAGTGTCGGGAACTATGGAACAGTGTCCCGAAGTAGTATGGCGTAGCCTGTAGTCTGAGGTGGCAAGTGTCACCGTGATGGACTTATGGCTAAGAGTATGCGTGAAGTAGTAGAACAAGTGTATGAGTACGCAGCGGAAGCATGACTGGACAACGTCACGAAGTGATGTGGTTACTGGCAGTTATGCTTATGAAGGGTGAAATGTTAGAGTGTAGGAATGGCGTAATGGGAACGTGACAAGATGTCATGATGTGTCGGGAGTATGTAAGGAATCGTACTCATGATGAGTTAGAAATTTATGTACCAAAGTGTTGGGTAACGTGACAAGGTCACGGTGTAGCTTGGGAGCAGTCTCGAGCTGTATGACGTGGCATAAGACATGGTTATGATTGGAGTCTTGTCGTGTTAAGTGTTGGGATGAACTGTCAAAGGGACGGGTAGCATGAGGAGCCATGCTAACCGGGTTAAGAGAAGGTTGGTATCGGAGTATGGCCCTTGTCCCTCGAAGCTGGTGATCAACGTGTTATATATGTTGATCTTAGGTGATAAGGGGTAGAGTACATGTGTAATCTGGTTAGACACATATGCCGGATGGATTCACCATATGTAATGGGTAATCTATCCTGAGTATAGTTACACGGTGCTTAAGCCTCAGAGTTTGTTTAGAGCCGTATGGCTTGTTTGGATGGGAATGAGGATTTGTATGGGCTAAGATGCATGAAGAAAGTGACGAGTGTACTGTCTAAAGACGGGATGCATGACTTAGTTGGTTTAAGTCATGCGTCGGAATGAGGTTAATGAGAAGAATGAGACAGAGGCCTTAGTGTCTTAATCCTAAGGTGAATCATGAGTTCACTTTAGTGGATGAGCACTCGAGGCAAGACATGAATTGGAAGATGGGGTGACCGTAATGGGTCCCCGAAGGTTTTAACATAGTAAAGGGCACGTAAGTGCATGTGATAGAAGGAGTGTTCCAAGTATAGTGTAGTTCTATTTATAGTTCAAGTTGCTTATGTACTAGATAGAGAATGACGTTAAGGTATGTGTATGCTTGTAGGTTGCCATCTGACAAGCATGAATGGACTGAATGACATGCAAGTAGCATGGAGTCCAGGTAAGTGTTACGTTCATACTCTTCTAGAGTTTTCAAAGATACAAGAAACGTTTTTCCCTTAAGATGCTCACGAAAAGAAACGAAAGACGCTTTAAGAAAGAAAATGCTAAGTGTTCAAACGTATAAGTATGTACGGCCCCTCCTTGGCAGCCCCTTTTTACGCACCCCAAAGTATTAATTGTACGCATGTGAATGGATGACTATACGATGTATCTATTGTATGTATTTTCTAAGAAAATCCATAAACTGATGAAGATGCATGAAGGGCATGACAACGGATCCTTTTGTGGATCCTACGAACCGACGCTCTTATGTGCGGCACGAGGTGATGCTCGTGGATGCCATGAGAGACGACGTTCAAAGGTGACGCTTATGGGATGCCACGAAAGCCGACGTTTAAGCCCATGTATGTTGTCAAATGAAGTTTTCGACGAACGAACTGTTAAAGAAAAGATAGAACTGAAATGAACTGAAAGACGAAAAGACCATTTTCGGGCTTACGCCCCAAACGATATTTTCTCATGAAAAGAAATGTTTTCACATGAAAAGAAAGGACTGCTAAATGAAAGAAAGAAATGAATGAAAGCTCCAGCTCTTTCGAGCTAACATGAACGAACGAATGAAAATCAAAGAAAGAAATGAAAGCATGAATGTATGAAGATACGTAACGGCCACATGAATGAATGAAAATGAAACCAATGAATGGGCAGATTGCAATGCCGGGTAAGTAGTACTGGAAGTGCACCTAGTGCTGCCCCCTATGAAAGGGATTCCCAACTGTGGCCATGGGCAGAATCAGGGTCCAAAGGAAGACCGCTAACCCCAAACACATGGGGCGTAATAGTGTGGACTGGCCTATGAAAGTGATAAGAACGAATGGATGTATGCATGTATGTATGGACGGACGGACGAATCTTTAAGAAATGAAGGCACTGACGGGGGACACGTTTTAAAGAAAGGAAAGTCTTTTGAAAGAAAAGCCCCATCCAGTGACGTTTTCAAAATAACTCACGTAAACATGCATGAACTCTTGAAGAAATGAAGGCACTGACGGGAGAAATGTTTTACGAAAAGGAAGCCCATGTTTAAAAGAGAGAAAAACCCCGTCCAGTGAAGTTTTCAAATGAACGCATGCATGACACATATGCACGCACGTAATTGTATGTATGAGTGATGAATGCATGAATGAAAACCTATATTGTTATATTTTAACGGTATGAAGTAATGCTTATGAGTCTTCGACTCATTTTAGTTTTTATGCATGTCCCTCCCCCTCACAGGAACTGCATGATTAGGACGGACACGGCCCATGGGGAAGAGCATGAAAGTCTAGGCACGAATTTTAAACGTACGAGAGGCCTTTTTATTTCAAGATTCATGTTTTCCGCTGTAAACCTCTTTTATTGTCAAAGCACATTTTAATCTATAAACGTGGAGTCTCGCACTCTGGGTATGCAAGTGAAAAGTTTTAAATAGGACGGTAATTCCCATCGTCCTTTTCAAAAAATATTTATAAAAAGTCTCACCACAAGGACGGGCACATGAGTTGGCCTCACTTTAAGCAAAACTTCTTCGACCGCTTCTCTCCGAAAGCAGACCGGGAAGCTAGAGCCCGAGAGTTTACTAACTTAGTGCAAGGGACCATGACGGTACACCAGTATGTTGCAAAATTTGCTGAGTTATCACGCTTTGCCTCATATTTGATTCCCGATGAGGAGAAGAAAACCCGGAGGTTTGAAGAGGGTTTAAATCACAGGATCTACGAACGGGTTATGGTGCTACAAATTCAAAACTTTTCAGACTTGATACATAAAGCGATGCTAGTGGAGAACAACCTTAAGAGAAGGGCTGAGTTGAAGGAACAGAGAAAGAGAGCTACTCCACCTGGACCTTCTAGTATGGATCAAGGGCCATGGAAGAAGAGAAACGAAGGTAGCAACTCATGTCAGAGACAGATGCAGGGATATCAATCAAATAACCCCTGCAAGTTTTGTAACCACGTACACAATGGGGAGTGTAGAAAAGAAAATGGGTCTTGTTTTCGATGTGGAAAGACTGGCCATTTCATCAGAGAATGCCTACTACTGTCAGACGACAAGAATAAGTCCAACCCACCTCCAGGTCCCCGACAGACGACACAGGGAAAAAATCAACATAGAATGGGACCGGCTCGAGTGTTTGCTCTGACATCTGAAGATGCTGAGGGCGACAACAATGATATCACAGGTACCCCCACCCTTTTTCTTCTTGAAAGCTTACTGTTTTAGTCGAGTTGGGATTAATCATGCTTGCATAGAACCTGTCTAGTTATAAAGTTTAGAATATTGAGTTTGGTTAAAAAGGTTTTCGATGGGTTAGACCCAATATTTTTATATCTATGAGACTCTAGTTTTAAGTGTTTGACAGATTAGTATGTGCCTTGGAAGCGAGAATTTTTGGTTGAAAGTAGATTTCCTAAGGATTCGGGAATTTGTGAATTGAGTTTACCTAGGACTTTACTTTGGAGCATTTGATTGTACTATTATTTGGAGGTTTAAATATTATTTTGGGAGTTCTCTATTAATTATTTGGGGCGTTTAGCTTAAAAAAAAATGTATGGACTGGTTAAATATGGAGGTTAGTTTTTTTTTTCAAATATACGTGAGTGAGATACAATGTGTTTAGGACTACAAGTTGTTAGACTGCACAACAGAAGCGTAACTTTGGTGATGTGATAATTTGGGAGTCTTTTTTGCTATTTGTGTAAGGTTCATGGATTATGGGGCGAGTTCAGAATTGTTTTAGGTTTAAATTGTATTGTTGAGCTTTATAGTTTAGATATGATTAGTCAAAGTGCAATTTAGTGTGCGTGAATAAGTGTGAAGGATTAAATTTTTGTACTTTGCTTTAGGTGTAACAAATTTTGAGGACGACATTTTTTTAGGGGGGGGGGGGGAGAATGTAACAGCTAGACCCAAAAATTGTATTGTTGGACTATGTACATATTTTTTTTATTCACTTATTTGAGCTTGATATTTAGGTTATATTTTTTTTTTGGTTTTTATGGATCAGTAGTAATTTTTATTTTTAGCTTTTGGCCATTTGTTTAAACCTTGGATAAAACCTATCAGTTTACGAGCAGTTCCTCACACGCACGACTCTAGGACTCCCATGCACGTACGCTTCTCATCTCCTCAGCTTTAAGGTTTTGTATTTTCTTTTTCTTTTTTTTTTTTTTTGGGTGTTTCCTAGCACCCACGTATTCACACGTTAACTTCAGTTCACGCATGTTTCCTTTCTATTTTCCCTGCAACCGTCCCCATATATAGATAGAATTCGTATGTGGAAGACGGAAGTGATCTCTAACCTAGACTAGAGTGCCGGTACACCATCTAGAACTCAAGCTGCCTCCCCATACAGAATCGACGCAACCCGTGCATGCACTGATCTCCTTGGATCGTAGCTCCACCTCGCTGTGCGCCACCTCCACTTGATCCTCACTGGAGCTCCAGCTCCTTCATCGTATAACACAGTCACCATCATCAACCTGTTTTTCCCTCAGCCTCCATGTATGAAGACCGCCACAAAAACCGCAGCCGCAACCCTTATTTTGCATGCTTAAAAATAGAGCACTATTGTGTGCTCTCAGCCCGCTGCATGACGAACGTCTAATGGTGTCGCCAGCCACTAGAAAACCATTGCAAGTGCTGCTCTGATCTGCCACCGAAGCATGGGAATTATTTCCCCCACCGTGAGTTAACCCAGCCACCCCACGGTACCAGCCCCTTCACTTCGATGCCACCTCACGCCACCCCAAGCCACCTAGCTCCGTAGCAACTCCCCACGGTGAGCCTCCATCGCACGACCTGAGTCTTCCCTGGAACAAGAAACAAAAAGAGGTGTGTTGCCCTTTACGTAAGATTAGGGCAATTTTACAGAACAGGGATATTACAATTTTACCCTTGAGTTATAAGCCAAACTCAAGGGTAATTATATTTTTGGGCGTGAATTCAATGAATTTTACCTTAGGTCTTAAAGGTTTTTAGAAAATTTGTAATTATATTCTTTTAAACTGAATCTAGTTTTGCTTTTTATAGATACAAAAATTGTATTTTTTATAGAAATAGTTTTTGTAATATTTAAGGTTTTAGTTGGAGAATCTAAGTGGATAATTATGGGTTTGGAAAATGATTGTATTTTAGTAATTATGGAAATTTTAGGTTTTAAGGAATTACATTAAGTTGATTTTAGGTTTAAATATTGATATACGTGTTTGATTGAAAATTTATGGGAGTACGTGACTATTTTATAGGTGACGATTGATTTTTATTCAATACTGTTCAGAAGAAATTCTGTCAAGCTAAGAAGTACAGGTAAGTAGGGTTCCTATGCTAGATTTTGCATTTAATAAAATGAGTTGCAGTTGATTTTTGGAAAATATACATATTTGGCTATGAAAATAAATTTGAACTACCTCAGTTATTTGTTCTGCATTACTTATGAGATTCTGTTTAAGAATAAAGTATTTTCTGTCATGACTGGTGTAGACATGAGCTTATTTTTGACATTCTGTTTCTGAACTTTGAAAAAGAGAGCGAATATAAAATTTGTTCATAAATTATGTTGTGATATGATTTTGTTCTGTTCTGAAGATTTTGTTCTATACTCTGTTTGGATAAGACCTGATTTCCTGAAAACCTTTGGCGTGACTCGTTGATTCTGAATTTGATTCTGTTTCCGCTCTGTTCAGTTACGGCCCTTCCACGGGTGATAATATTGGCATATGGCCCATCCACGGATAATAATAATGGATACGGCCCAACCACGGGTTATAATAATGGATACAGACCAACCACAGGTTATAATAGTGAATACGGCCCAACCACTGGTAATAATAGTGGATACGACCCTGCCACGGGTTATAGTAGTGGTCTCTGTTTTGAGTGCACACCTTGGTGACAGAGTGATTTATGTTCTGCTTGGCTATCTGCGGATGCACAACCCTACCATAGGGGGTTATGCATGGCTTCTGTTCCGATGATGATGATGATCATTTATGCATGGCTTCTGTTTTGATATCTTGTTCTACTTCCGCATTCTGAAAATAAAAATATTTTGTTCTGCATTCTTATCTTTGTAAATGCTCATGCTTACATAGTGGTATATGTTCTCTACTTACTGAGTTATTGATAACTCACCTCTTATCTCCAAATATTTTTCAGATAATTTTGATGGTTCAGCTGGAGGACAAGAGTAGGAAGTTTTAGCAATGTGTGATGATCGTAGTGGAATAAGTGCCTGAGAGTACAAGTTTATTGGAGAGTCTTATTTAATTGGTTTATGATTTTTTGTTATTTGATATTTGGAGTCCTAGATATTTCGAAATAATTTATGGAGTTTTTAAATTATCTCATTGAGGTATTTTTTAGAGTCCTGGTAGAGGAACATATATTTTATTTTGAATAAATAGATTTGTACTTTTTCAGAATATTGAAGTATTTTAAATATGTTATGGAAGTTCGATTTATATTACAAGAGCTAACTCTCTGGACCTCCGAGAACTGGGCGTTATACGCACAGCAACGTTCATGCTTTGCCCGTGCTATGCCTGAATTGTTCGGCTTCCGTGGTCGAGGAACCACCCAGCCAGTGAAAGATACCTTCGGCGAGTCTTGTGGCGGTCGGTGGTATGCCAATTCAAGGACGCTTGTGCATGGGCCTCTGGCTGCTTGCTACTCTATGCTAGCGTTGTGCATGGTGTGCACAATGCTCTGATTCAACAAATTATCTGTAGAAGGATTCGTCGTCATTGTATCTCCACCATGCCGAGCAGCCGCCCTCAAATCCCGTCGTGGTATAGGGGTGGTGGTTGCAGGTTTTGCAATTTGCATGATGAAGAAAAACACTAGGTGCATGCAATGCACCCCTTACGCACGCTCTACATGGCATGCACAATGCATCTGTCACGTGCGCAATCCATGCCATGCACTCCACCAATTTTATCTCTCTTTGTTTTTTTTTAACATCACATGTGGCCTACAAGCATTGTGCACATCTGCATCCTGCACACACTCCCCTTCTTTTCCCTTCCTTTTGCATACAAGTATTAATGAAATAAAAAATAACAAGAAAATAGTTTATTTGATAGGGGGAAGTTATTTATTGTGAGCTGTGGAAATCTCCTACTCCCCTTTCAGGCACTAAGAATAAGAAATCAATCAGACAAACGGCGCTACTGTTATGTAAAAAATTACAGAACAGACTGGAAGGGAGGAAATGATTATTCCCGACCCATGATGATGATTCGGGTGTTGATTTGGTGCTCTTCACGTTTATCCATAAAATAAGTAGAAGATAAACGAATAAATAAAGAGAGACACAGGGATTTACGTGCTTCAAAATGAAGCCTACGTCCACGGGTTATTTGGGGGCCAAATCTACTATAATGGGTATTTTACAACCTCTCATGGTCCCATACATTTCACAGCACAATGGAGAAATTTAGGGGTTCGGGAGGTTGAAGACGATGTCTCCCTTGAGAGAAGATCCTTTTGAGTCGCTATGTGTGGTGGAGTTTGTACGTAGAGAACCTTTGTAGATTTATGGAGATCTCGTCTTTATATAGAGGTCTATTTCCTTAGAATGATTGAGTCCAACTTTCCTTGCAAAGTCTTTTCCGTTTAGGAGTCTGGGTCTCTTACCTTATCTCTTCTTAACCATTTTTATCTCTTAGTTTGATTTTCGACTTTATCTCAAGGCTAAATTATAGGCTGTTGATTTCACCCCTACAGATGCCCGTAATTTTTAAGGTCAATTTGCTCAACAAGAAAGTCTTGAGAATCTTTACATCAATAATTTGCAGAATAAATTTTGAAAATTGGTCCTTGGTTTTCTGTTTGGTCCCTAGTTTTTTGTTTGTTTTGTACTAAGCGGTGAAGAACATGAAATCGAATGGAAAATGCCTGTTGAAGATGTAAAGTATATACAATAGATAAAATGTCGCTGCTTGCAAAAAAAGTTTTCAGTGTTTTCGGTTATGGGGTATTATCCGAGTTGACCTAGTTCGTTGTTGGAATAAAATAAAAAATAATCGATTCTGAGTTGTTCTGTTTTGAGTTGGGTATTTTCGATCTACTCGAGTCGAAATGGTTGGGTTGGGTAGATGGGTTAAATGCACCACCCTACGCCCAATCCAAAGGGAAATGGGGAGAAATTCACCTGTTCTAGTGGGTGGGTGGAGGGTGGACTTGGTGCCCGATTTGCTCGGAGTTTTACCTATCCGCCCCCTAGCGCTTAGGATTACATATATTGCCTAAAATATTTACCCAACCGCTCTTTTCAAATTTCCCTATCCTTCTTCAAATATCTGCCTGCCACTCCATCCCATCTCCTCCTTCTCCTTCATTCACCTTTGTTTTTCTTCTTCTTCTCCTTCTTAGGTCGGTCATCATTGGTCTCTCAGATTTAAGTTGACTAAGACCCATGGTGGGTCTCAGATTTGTACTAGTTGGTGATGGGTCTAAGTTTTCTACAGCCAAGACCCATGGTTGGATCTCAGATCTGTGCCACGGTTTCGACCATGGATCTCATATCTATATTGGTTGAGGATCCATGTTTGCTAGTTGGGATGATTGATATGTGGCACCCTCTCCCTTGGTAAAAGACTTGGTGAGGATCCGTGGTGCCAAGGGTGCCAGCCTATCCACAACACCCAAGGTTCGAATCAGGTTAGGCGTGCAATAGTGTCAGCCATACTTTCTACAGTGTTGCTCGCTCATATGTTGGACTAGCTGCACTTGGCAGTGTAACAGCCTGCTAGAAATTCATTGGTGGAATTTCTATCGACTTTAGGAATCTCGTGAAAACCCCATAAGTTTTTACGAATCGACCAATCGCATAAGTTTTAGTCTGTCAACATAGTCAGTGTTATCACTCATTATGGTGCTAGAAATATAAGTTTTATTTATTTGAGGTGGTTAGAAGTGTCAGAATGCATTATGGTCCACGCCATTAGACTCAGTGGATTATTTAGAATTTTATGGCGTAATTTCCT
The DNA here is from genome assembly GCA_022457165.1 of Juglans mandshurica. Lineage (NCBI taxonomy): Eukaryota > Viridiplantae > Streptophyta > Magnoliopsida > Fagales > Juglandaceae > Juglans > Juglans mandshurica. The sequence goes on from CM039632.1 coordinate 17,180,050, forward strand.
ATTTTCATAATTCCGGACGAAACGTCTGTTGGAAATTGTGAAATTATTTTTTAGAGCACTTCGAGGTTGAATTTTGGTATAATATTTTCACTATAGGTTAATATGAATATTTAGGAATTTTTAGTGTTAAGTTTATGATTCACTTTTTTGGAGTGAATAGTAACCTCGATAAGCGTACCAATTGCAGTATTTCAAAATCATAGTGTGGAATGTCCAAATTAGATTAGAGAAGTTTTATTTGGACACTTGGCAAGATCTTAGCCACACTTAGTGAATAATATTAGACACTTGGCACCATGAGGAATGTTTGTTGGATTTGAAGGAATCAAGGTGTGAGATCATGCCACTTAAGCAAAACCTTGTTTCATCTGCTCAACCAAATTATGCCAGACCAAAGAGGTTTTCAATCCTAGTGAAACCTTAAATGGTGGGAATCCAATTGAAAACCCAAAAGCTTTGTTGAAATAGAAACCCTAAACGGTTTCTCCAAAACCCTAAAGTTGGCCTCTAAACCCTTTCTAATCCGATTTATAGCATTGTGTTTAATCACTTAATTAAATCACTTCCACATGCTATTAATCCTTCAAATTTGTGTTAGAACATCATTATCCAACCTTGTTAACCTTGAGAAATTGATTGGACCAAGTGATATTGGATTTGGGCTTGATAGCAACCCAAACCCTCTTTAAACCCCAAAATTTAGGCCCATTCGGTTTAGGCCCATTAAGGCCCACGAATTTGGTCACCATAGGATTGATTCATGGCTAAGTTTTGTACCCCCACTTGGCTGGCCAGATCTTTACAAAAAGGTCCTAGAAGGTTCTAGAAAGACAAAGCTAAAGGGCCACCTCACTCTTTCACTCTCACACTCCACTTTGAGAAAAGATCTTGGTCTGATTTTTATGAGAAGAAAAGGCCAACACTCAGCCATTCATTAAGTCCTATCACTTTAAATAGCTTGTGTAAGAAGCTCTCCAGTCCACTTCCCACGAAAAGCAACTCTCCTTTACACTTTTCCTTCATAAAACACAAAAGACACTCTAGGACAGTTTTTCATACCTCTTTTGAACGCCCGTTACGAAGCTTTTGTACGTGTTTTCTCGCAAAGTTTTCTTCATGAAAGTTGTTTCTTTTGGAGTCTAGTTTACTTGGAAATCTTATTAGTTCCATTTGAAGATCATTTGATTGGTGAAAAGTTGTTTAGACCCCAGAAAGGTCATTCTGGGCGACAAACTGGAGAGTGTGTTATATTTTGGAGTTTTTGACCAAGCTAATGAATAGATATTAGTCCGAACTTTTTATGGAGTACTGTTAACATGTGTATATGATTATTGGTTGAGGATTTGTTGCATGATTAAAAGTTTTGGTGAAATATTTTCTTAGGTCTAGAAACTTAGAAACTGGAAGAGGCAAAACAGTTTCTGTTTTGAGAAAGTTTAAATTTTTTATGGTTTAATCTTATTCCAATGGCTTTGATATTTTTATTGGAAGATCCTAAGCCTCTTATATACATGTCAAAATATTATTTTGAAGATATTTCATGTTAGTTTCAAAGATATGAAATTTTATGCAATGAGGTATTCAGTTAGGCCAAAGTGATGATGTTCTTGGCTAAATTTATGTTTTGGTTGATGTTTAACAATGTGATCTTGAGTTTGATGCTTGGATCTGTTTTAGAACATATTTTTAAACCATGTGATGTTTTGGTGTGAAGATCACATCTTTATAAGTCATGGATCAAGAGGTTGATCAAAACAAGTTAGAAACAAAATTCTGTTTTGAACTTAGAAGAAAAACCAAAAAGTTCAAGTATGGTTTTAGTGATTTTGATGACTTTTGTTCATGATTCAAAACATGATTATTCTTAGGAATATGTTATGAGTATAGTAGAAGAAAAAGTTTGGTTTAATCATGAGTTTTGAAATTTGAAAGAATTACAACAAAATGAAGGGAAATAGCCTTGTAAGTTTCGGACCTATAGAGTTTTAATGGTTGTGCTTAGTTTTAAATTTTTTTAAATTGATATTTGAGCTTAGGACAAAATTTACATAAGGTATGTAAATTTTGGTGATCTTTGGAGTTAGGATGCAAAATCCTTAAGTTAGGGATAAAATGGTCATTTTCCCACATGTAGAGAGTAAAATAGTTGATATTTCTCCATATTCCTAATTGTTAGTGATTCAGTTCTAATTTTTAGAAATCGCTACTTTCAGTTTCTCGTGATCGCACTTGAGTTTTGTCTCGAAGCGCGAAGATCGAGGTAAGTTAGCTTTTAACTTACTATCAATTTAATGTGTATGTGTGATAAGTAAGGGAACTAAATTGTATGTATGCATGTTATCATATGTGCCATGCCAAGTCATTACATATTTATCTGTTACATAGAATTTATTCTGTCATGAATTATTCATCTGTTACACAAGATATTATGTCACGTATTGCTATACATTGCAAGTATGTCATGTTAAGTATGCCATTTGTTACATGTATTTCATGTCACGTAATATTCACTGTCACATGTTATGCCATGTTAAGAAATGTTGTCTATTATATGGTATGCCATGTTACGAAATGTTGCATGTTACAAGTACGCCATGTTATGAAATGTTCTCTATTACATTTATGTCTCGAGGTATGTCATGTCTGTCATCTTAGTTCATGTCACGTCATGCTACGTCAGGACTTCTGTCTTTTATGTCACGTTCATGTTACGTCACGTTACGATATGTCATGTATGCCAATTAAGTTTCATGTCAATCACGACCCTAAGCGCTAGGATGGGGTAATATCCTAGTGGAACTCCTTTGTTCACGCTGGAGTGTCTAAATAGGTGTGAAATTCCCTGGGTTGACGAAGTACAGTCAACAGGTTGCGAATGGGGCTTAATTAGCTGGTTACCGGAGCGCGCCAGACACTAACGCCGATGGTGCCGCACATTATGTTACGTGTGTCCACAACAAGTGTGGCACAAACAAATAAGTCATGGGGCCACAACAACTGTGGAGCATGAAGTATGGGGCCACAACAACTGTGGAGCATACACTACGTGAGACACAACAATTGTGACACGTAGAATACGTGGGGCCACAACAACTGTGGAGTACGTATTAACGCACTCACAGCTGGTATAGAAACCTGTGATGTGATGCGGTAATCGGCAGGGACACACGGCTCAAGGGGACCTGTGTAGCACCCATATGGTCACTTTAATTATTAAGTCTATTGATTAAGATTCCAAGTTCAAGTCATGTTTCACGTTATGTTATGTTCAAGTTTACGTTCACGCAATCATGGTAATCCCATGAGATAAGAATATGTTTCAAGTTCATGTTATGTTATGTTCACGTTTACGTTATGTTCCAAGTTCACATTTATGTTATGTCATGCTCAGGTTCATGTTATGTTTCAAGTCCATGTTATGTTTCAAGTTCATGTTATGCTATGTTTCAAGTCCATGTTATGTTTCAAGTCACGTTCATGCTAAGCTTCAGTTTCAGTTTAAGTTATGCCAGTTATGTTATGTTGTATGTCAAGTTATGCTATGATTACTTATGATTTGATTATGCATTCATGCTTTTACTGCCATGCATGCATCATTAACTTGTGTGGAAGTTTTTTGTTAACTTACTGAGATTTGTAATCAAATCTCACTGTGGTAGTCCCAACTACCATTCCCCCCGAATGGTAGATCTTGTTACAGGATCAGAAGGAGAACCAGGAGTTGACCAACTAGAAACGGTCGACTAAGCAACGAGGTGACGTAGATGTAGTTACCTCAGATTACTACTTATATTTTTTGGAGTTCAATCTCCAGCACTCTTTTGTTCACAACCATTTTGGACTAGTGTTGTGATCTCATTTGTTTAGTATGTCTTTATGTATAAAACATGTTTTAAGTAATTGGGATATTTTAGTTTGGTGCATAGTATTGAAGAAAAAAAAATTATCCGCTGCGAATATTGCATAATGCTAGATGCATGTTAAGAATATTGCATCTTATATGTCATGAACGGGGGCAGGTAACCTTGTGTTGCATGTCTCGACGCTTCAAATGTTCGTCCGATCCCAAGCGAAATTTGGGGGCGTCACAGGCAGCACCCGCGACTGTCTCTCACTAAACCAATGAAGTAGATTCTCATATTTTCCTTCCACTCTTACTTTATTGGTGGTCTTTCCCCTTGCACTAGCGTGGTTCTCATATTCTTCCCTCCTTAGGTGAGAGTTCTCGCTTGACTTAGCCTTCCAAAGGAGAGGATATAGACGGGGGATCCATCGATGCCTCTGATTTCCTTTGATTGAAGAGGGGGGACTTGACCTCATCTGGATCTGCAGACTGACCTTCACCATATGAAATCGAGACATGAGTTGACTCATCATGTTTCCTTTGTCTAATTTTGTAGGTCCTCTACTAGGTTCGACATTATGGGACGTTGGTGAATCCTCATCTTGCCTTTTTCTTGTCCGTCACTCTCCGAAACTACTCGTTTCTCACCTTGAGGTGCCCTAGCCGCACCATTGTGGTCCAACATTTCCACTATTAGGGTTCATGCCCTCCAAGAACTCTATTTGTCTCGGCATCATTCTTGCTTTGCTCGTCGGAGTTCGGCTTCCAATCTTGCTGCTTCGCGTCATTCCTCAAAGAGCCGTGCATTATTTGGGTGGTATAACTGCCCTCTAAGTGTGATGTTCCAAAGGGGTAAACTAAAGGCTATAGCCTGACTCTTGCCCTCAATTTGACTGATTTACCCTAGTCTCAAACATTACAGTGCACTAATTATGGCTTGATTAAATATGAGATTTGTTTCCATGCGACCCGCTCACTTTCCAAAGTAAACTCCTCATTTCTTGCATCTCCCCACTACAACTTTTCTAAGGGTATGACCTTAGATCGCAATGTCTGCTTCGTCCACTCTACGATTCGTATTGGTCTTTCTACATAAATAAGAATTGGTTGCAATGGATGTAGATCCGGATTGATTACTTAGGGTTGCTGATTCCTGAAGCTTTTCTTTAACGAGGAAACGTGTGAGTCCCATCGTATTACGCTGGTATCGAAACTTGATTCGGTATTGGGCCTACTCTCTCCATCACTTGGTACGGTCCAACATATCTTGGGCTTAATTTTCATTTTGGCCCAAATATTTTAACTCCTTTCATAGGAGATACAACCAATCCCCTTCCTCAAAGGCCGACTCCTCATTCTCAGGTCAGTGTAGTTTTTTTGCCTACTATGAGCCGTAGCCATCCTTGCTCGTATGAGTTTGACTTGTTCTGTCATCTCCTGGACAACTTTTAGTCCAATCACTCTGACTTCTACTACTTCATCCCAACATATCGACGATCTACATTTTCTCCCATACAATTAAGGGGTCATTTGGATGGTCGCTTAGTCACTATTATTATATGCAAACTCAATGAGTGGGACATGACTCTCCCAGGGTCCTAATACACATCCCTCAGCATGTCCTCCAACGTCTGGATGGTCCTTTCCAAATGTCTATCTGTAACACCCTGTTCCCAAAAAGACATTTTAGAATTTTCGATGAGCCAGTGTGCTACTACTAAACTTGAACTTAAAACTTTTTCTTTTTAACAATGCGCCAGATGCGAAAGATTTCCATAAAATAACAAACTTCAATAAATATTGAAAATCCAAAATAAAGTCTGCGGAAGCACTTATGAAAAATACGGAAGTCTCATGTGCTTATCAAAATAATTTATTTAAACTTTAAACCATAGAAATAATCATAGCATAATGTGTCTAGGCCTCTGCCTCACCTCCCTGGGTCAAGTCCTATCCTGCAGTCTCATCTTCATAAATGTCATCACCTAGGGTGGTTTAAAAACATAAAAACAAACTAAAATGAGTTGAATACTCAATAAGCAACACATCATACAGTAAACATAATAAACATAAGGTTTTTTGAAAAACGTGCATATTCATATATACGTACATAAATAACATGAATATTAACAATAACTTATCTTTCACTTATCATAGGTCGTTACCCACTGTTGACTCCCGTGAGTTAGGGTTAGCGAATCTAAATAGATTTCGATTCTGCCCGTGGCCGCGGGTTGTGGAATCCATACATAAGGAAGACATACTGAGTGCACTACCAGCATGCACGACCTGGCAATGCAATATGCCGATAACATAGGTACCGTTTTCATATCATAACATAGGCCGTTACACATTTTATCAAAAACATACTTGCATACTTGTCATTTCATAGATTTCAAAAGAAATCACATACATACTTGTCATATCATATCATAGATTTCAAACGAAATCGCATTCTTTCATAAACGTCGTGATACATGTTTCATCGCATAAAATCATGATTTTTCATAAATACTTTAATTCATAAATCTTCACATAAAATCATGCATGGCCTTTCATAATTTATTTTAATGCATAACTCTCACATAAAATCATGACTTTTTCATAAATCTTTTGATGCATAACTCATTTCATAAAATCATGATTTTTCATAAATAACTTAATGCATAATACTTCACATAAAATCATGGATTTTTCATAATTTTATCATGTCTTGGGTACGTAAAAAGGGGCTTCCAATGAAGGACATACGTGTAAGGGTATAATCATGCTACTTTCCTTGCAATGCTAATCCACTATTTTCGGTACGCAATCGATCGCCTATAAAAATAAACACAAATTTTCATAAATTTCTAATTAAACCTGTGACTTTATTTAAAAACTAAACTACTAAAATAGTCTATATTTCTTAAACCTAAATGCTTCCTGACTAAAATATCCTTACTCGTTAGTCTTAAATAAGCAAGGATATTTTTGGAAAACAACATACTGAACATGGGCATTTTGGGTAAACAAAATAGAGGGGCATTTTTGTAATTTAACTAACCAAAAGAAAAGATTGATTTACGGGTTGCATGGATTCGGGTTGGTTTTACGCATGAAAGGGTTGCATGCATTGGGGTTGGGTGGTGCGATGCTCACCGAGAGAGGAAGAAGGCAGTCGCGACGGTGGTTCTGGTGGCTGGGCATGGCGTCAACTCCGACGAGTGGCGGCTAAGCAACTGAAAGTGAGAGAGAGTTATGAGATAGGGAGAGCTTACGGGATGAATGAGAGGGAGAACACGGCTTGCACTTACAGAGCAAGGGTGGCGGCTTGCAGTGGTGTCATAGGGCAGTGGAGGCTAAATCTCCGGCGTCGTCTGTTGCTGTCGACAGTGGCATCGTGGCCCAAAAGTGGCAAAACGTGGTTCTCGGTTTGAGTAAGGATGCTCTGTTTCGAGGGGCTAAAATAGGGGAGGTTGATTGTTGGCTTTTTCCGAGGCAAGTCGAGTAGTGATTCTGCTAGCTGGGCAATGTGGTGGTCAGAGGGAGGAGTTGCGTCGTGGTTATGGAAGGAGGCCAAGTTTTATGCTCTTTTGTGGGGCTGGGGTAGTGCTAATGCACGGGTTCCGTCGTGCAATTGGCTCTCGGTTGTTTCTTTCCTGGACGTGCATGAAGTGGGGGGCAGCATGCAAGGGCATGAGGAGTGCGGCTTGTAGTTTGGGTTGGCGTGGAGGGGATCATAGTGCGACGTGGGGAAGAAGGCGTGGGTTCAGTTTCCATGGAAATTTTCGGAGAGGAAACAACTTGGCGGCAATGGCTATGCCTTTCATGCAGAGGAGGGTTTTACTTATTTATAAACCTAGCCAGTTGAGAGGCAAGAAGAAAACCCTAGGATGAGAAACGTGAAAGCGGAGGAAACGGATGAAGCCGTGCATGCATAGGTTTGATGCGTGAGAGGAGGATTCACGGTGGAGAACTTGAAGCTTGCCGTTTTTTGATGAGTGTAACGTGTGTATATATATATGATTGAAAACCTAAAAGAAAACTCTAGATAAAAAGAGACGTGAATGTGTATGTGAGTGGCTTATTTGAAATTCAAAGAAGAAAAATGAAGAGAATTCATGAGCTTGGAGGGAAAATAACGATGATGATGATAATAATAATAATAATAATAATAATAATAATAATAATAATAATAATAATAATAATAATAATAATAATAATGATGATGATGATGATGATGATGATGATGATGATGATGATGATGATGATGATGATGATCCTTAATTAAAAAATAATAATCTATTCGATAAATCTTCTAATGGGCTTTAACTCATTTATTGAGCTTAATAAAATTATTCGAATTTTAGCCCTAAAAATATAGGCTCGGGTTGTTACACTATCAGTTTGGGGATGGTAAACACTTTTGAATTTCAGCTTAGTGCCCATCGCCGCTTCAACTCTTCCAAAAATGAGATGTAAATCTTGGGTCTCAATCCGATACTATAGTCCTAGGCACTCTGTGTAACCTAACTATCTCTTTTATACACAATCGAGTGAGTTTGCTTTGAGTGTCTGTAGTATTTATTGGTAAAAAGTGGGTAGTCTTAGTCAACCGATCTATAATTACCCATATAGTGTCCTTACCACCTGGCATTCGGGGTAACCCAACCACAAAATCCATAACAATGTTTTCCTATTTCTATTCTGGAATAGGCAAGGGCTATAGGTTTCCAGCCAATCTTTGATGCTTAGCCTACACCATACGACATGTAGTGCATCTTTCAATGAAGTGGGCGATGTCCCGCTTCGTTTTTTCCCACCAGAATCCTTTCTTAAGATCTCGATACATCCTCATATCTCCAGGGTGTATTGAGTATGGCGAACAATTAGCTTTTACTAATATCCGTTCTAAGGTTTACGAATTAACCCAAATTACTTTTTATCCTCTATACAATAAGGCTCCATCCTTAACCAAATTAGAATGCATAGGTCTCATACATTTGCGGACTCTTTGTCGAGTTTCCAGTAATCTTGGGTCCTTCCTCTGCTGATGCCTCAGTTCATCGAATTCGCTTATTCTCATCTACTGCATGGTAGTGAGAATCTCCTCTAGTGGCACATCCCTCAGCAATAGGTGTCTCTCATCCCTTCCAAAAGTGAGTCCATCTTTGTGGAACTTTCCACGTCCTTTCAACTTAACTTGCGACTTAGCGCATCAGCGACTAAATTCGCCTTTCTCGGGTGATACTTGATTTCACACCAGTAGTCACTGATGGTTTCCAACCATCTCCGTTGCCTCATATCGAGATTCTTTTAGGTGAAGAGGTGCTTCAAACTCCTAGGGTCCGTGTACACCTCACACTTTTCATCGTACAGGTAGTGTCGCCAAATCTTGAGGGTAAACACTACAGCTGCTAGTTCCAACTTCCAGGCCATGGGTAAGATAATTCTTTTCATGGTCCTTCAATTGACTAGACACATAAGCCACTAATTTCTAGGTTTGGGAAATTATCCATCCCGTCTAGGATGATTGACACAATATACGCTTACTCACACAGAGATACAAAGATTCACATAGATAGCACCGAAAATAAATACATTCAAATCTATGAAAATATGTAGTTAAAATATTCATAAACATAATGACTAAACATTTACTATTTCATAATTGGAAAAGGGGGGAGATTACAGAGTATGCATATACTAAAATTCTATAACATCCACCCATAACATTTAGCCCTCATTCCTTAGTACCGTCTTAGAAGCTCACCTACCTCACTGTTTTAGGCTTATGGCGGTGCTGCACTGTTCCTTTCTTTATCTCATTTGAAGCCATTTGCTTTCTTCGAAAAATCTGACTCTAAGGGCTCTTAGGGGTTTATGATCTCAAAAGTGAGATTTTGTAGGCCTTTTATAGCACATGTTCATCAGCTGTCCATCTGCCTCCAGACATGCTTGAATAAGAGTTCTTTAGTCTCAATCATCCCACTGCAAGATGATAGAGACAGACTGGCAGGGCAGGGTTTGCACGTCCTTACGACCTACCTTAAGTCCAATCCTCACTCCAAGAGGAATGTGGATCTCACACGTGGTGTTGGACCATATCTCTGGGCTCAGACGATATGATCTGCCAAGTTGCATTCATTTTTGCATACCCACTCTGAATGTGACTCTTCAGATGGAGTATGGGTTTCTGCATACCACATTGCCACCTTCTAAGTGTTTCCATGTGATCTTGGAATGCTCTTTCGTTCGCAAGGACCTTGTCCTTGACATTTGCTTGCCTTAAGCTCATTCTTCGCCTGTGTTGGGCGGTATTTCTAGCTCGCCTACCACTTGGTGAAAAGTCCTTTATCACCTTGCATCGGGATATGTCAGCCAAGCTTTCTACATAGTGTTGCTCGCCAATATGCTAGACTACTTGCACTTTACAACATCTGCAACTATTTTTCACTGCACCAATGAAGTGGATTCTCATCTTTTCCTTCCACTCACACACCAATGCAATTTTGTCATTTTATTTTACATTTAGCCAATATAAATTTTCATCTTTAAATTTAGCTATAAATTCATTTTGGGGTACATCGGATGGGATGCTCTTAATTGGTCATGGGCTTTTCTTATTTGATTTATTGATTTTTTCCAATGCTATCTCCAAACACTCATTTGTTTTCACAATACATCTCATCTCATCTAATAATTACAAATTTTTTAAATTCTCACACAAAATAAAATAAACAATTCAACTTTTTTAATTCTTAAAATAATAATAATAATATTAAAAAAATATTTTGACAATATTTTATTCAATTTTCAGTTTCTACCTCAACTAATCTCATCTCACCCGTGAAAACAAAGGAAGAAGTTAATTTTGGAACCCAATTTCCTTATCATCTAGAACCATCTGTAGTTAATTTGATGATATTTTCTCGGAAGCCAATTTTAATCAGTTACTTCAAAAGATCAAATATCCAGATGGGAGAGTGGTACTATCTGTACATAATTCGTAGCCCTCTTCTTAGACATCCGAAGAATGGAAATAGTTTCACTGTCAATGGACAACGTCTAAAGCTGTTTCTGAAGGTCTTGATCAACACGAAGAGATCTTGCTTGTGCAAGATTCCAGGGAAGTGTTTTGATCTTTTTCCCCTTTACAATTTTCTTTACTTGCATTCTGTTTTTTTTTATTTGTTGTTTTGCTTTGATTTTATATTTCATGTTGAGTTTTTTTTTTTTTTTTTGCTTTCTTATTTTTGTGCACTTTGTTTTCTTTTGTTCGATTCATTGAGGACCATGTCTCTCACTAGTTGGGGGTATCGTGTGTGCACATAATTAAAAAAAAAAAAAAAAAATTTACATTAATGTGATGTGCATTGATATACATATGATTGACACACACTCTATTTCTAGTATTTTGTGAAATCTGAGCAACTTGGTGGAGTAGTTGAGCGGAATCATTTTGTGAATATTTAATTTCAAGCTTAGGCATAGAGCATGGTTTTTGATGCATCATATTTTGTTGATGTGTAGCTTGAAACACCGGGATGCTATACTTATTGAGATGAGACTTGATAAGATTTTTGTAGAATGAAGGGCAAATTTTGAAGGACATTTTGCACATGCTTACGCTTGTAGTTCCTTATTTACTATTCACTAATTTAACATAGGAGAAGTAAACTGCAGGACTACTGAGCCATGCTTAAAAAATAAAAAATAAATAAAAAAAAAAAGAGAGAAGAAGAAGAAAATGAAAAGAAAAAAAAAGATTTGAAAAGATTAGAAAAAAAAAAAGGAATAAAGGCGACTTAGTGAGCTTTCCTGAGTAAAGGACTAGAAACAGTTACCCAAGACTTTGGGGGTTGAATGTTCAACCTTTAAAAACAGAGCTGGCATGAAAACTGCTAGTCCCTTGGGCTTTGAGGTAGTTAGAATCAGCAATGATTAATCTTAAGGTTGAAAAATCCTATGACAAATCATGGCTAGTAATGAGGAACACACAGCCAGTTTAGCTCCACACACACATTTGAGTTCTGGGACATTTGCCTCAATTATATATGAAAGATTGTTGAGATAGTCTTGGTAGGTATAGCTCTTGGGGGTTGAGAAGTAACACGTCACTTTTGTGAGAATTCATAATTGTGTTTGATTGTTTCTGTTTGAATTTCGATCTTTATGCAATATTCATTTCAATTAATTTTCATTATTTTGCTCAAGGATTAGCAAAACGCTAGTTGGGGGTTGTGATTGAGCTGAATTATTGCATATTTTATACATTTAGAACTAATATACTTTATTTATTTCATTACATTATTGTTGGTTTTAGATGAAAAAATGGTTAAGATGAATAAATCTGAGTTGTGATTTAAATTGGTTAATAGCATGATTTATGCTTAATTTTATAACTTGTGATTTAATTGGACAATGTTCATTCACATGCACAATATATTTTTGATATTCTATTATTCTTATTTTATTTTATTTCTAATTTCTATTATTTTATTTCTAATTTCAAATTCAAAGGACTTTCAAGTGGGCAAGACGTTGGAACAACCTAAGAACTTTCAACGAGTGTAAGACTCTTCAAATAAGAATAATGATAGAGTTTGACAATAATTCGGATCAGAGTCCAAAATGTGTTAGGAGACAGAATGGATACACTTTAGTATTTTAATCATAACTTTCCGCTCAATATCGGATTGATATGATTCGTAATGCGTTAGAAAGCTATCTTAAAGCGCTACAATGTTGACTCTAATAATGATTTTCAAACTCGAACTCCTGAATTCCGTGCATGGCTGCCAAGTTGAGTCCTAAAATTTAAGCGATTTTGTGTGCGGAAATATGAAGACATTAAGGTTTCTTCCTACCCTATTTAAGCATATCTTTAGCACGAAATTGGAGATTTTTACAGAGCAGCGCCGCACATTTGAAGAACTCTTCCAGGGTCCAATTGCCGCTCCAGCTGCCTCCTCCATTCCCTAGCACCTCCATTTCTATTTATTTGGCTTGCCCTTTTCATTCCCTACTTTTTATTTAATTTCAATTTAAAGTTTATAAAATATTTTTGAGATATTTGGCTTAGACTTTTGGGCACTTTATTTTCTGTTTATTTACTTCGTGTTATTTATTTTTCTCGCTTCTTTAAGCTTTCATTGAACATTGATTACAATTGCTATGGATTAATTTTGAGAATTTGTGATTTGAATACAAGGATGAATCCTAGAATCTTGATTTTGGGGCTTTTCAATTTTCAATTCATATTTTGTCAATTACTTTCAAATCTAGTTTAATTCTTAGATTAGTTTTATTAATCGCTCAGTTCCATTGCATAGTAGATCAATTAAAGCTTAATTAGGACTTAAATAATTTCTGCTTTATTGTTTAATTTTCAGATTAAATAAGATTGTTTAGTTTAGTTGATTTTCTTTATTGTTAATTTCAATTTGTTATTTTTTTTTACATTTCATTTCGACACTCAAAAATAAAAAAATATGAATCTAGTCCATGACTAGTGCCCTTTTCATTATTGTTGCACTCTTTCATCCATTGCACATACCATCATTTTTATTTTCTCTTTGTGAATATTTTCACCATTTTAAACGAGTTTGATTTTAAGTAACTTTCCTTGAGAAGACGATCTAGGAATTTAATCCTAATTATTACGTGACATCCTCTTGCACTTGGGATAACCTTTGTACTACTCATTTTTGAGTGAGTCGACATCACTCACCAAATTTAATTAAATGAGTACTATTGAAGTTACAAGAGGAATATTGTCAAACACTTACAAGGCCATCAAACTGATGAATCATGAAGAAATTAAATTCATTTGATGAGTTGTAAATACATATTGTTTATTTAATATTTCATTAACCAATTCTCTGTAACTATAAATAGCCATTGTACATGACAAATCAATATACGAGAATTATTCCTTTAGACCACTTTGTGCATCTCTGTCATGCGTCTCTGCATTCTGTTATTTGCATCCCATCTACATGTATGCAAGTCAGTTACATCATCTTCTTCCTTGCATCTGCATCATTCTTAATATGGTACCAGTGTAATGAACGATGATTCTGACGCCAACATGACATCCTGAGCTCAAAATAACCCCCAAAATCCCGCTAGCCCATTTTTTATTCAGCCAGGCAAAGGTACTTCTTCCTCCTTAATACTTGATTTGCTGACTACCGAAAACTATGTCACATGGGCGAGGACGATGCGCCCAGCTCTCAACATAAAAAATAAGCTTGGATTCATCGATGGAACCATCACCAAGCCACCAAACACTTCTGATCCTCTTTATGCTCCATGGGAGTGCTGCAATAACATGATTATAGCATGGATACAACATTCGATTAGCTCAGACCTTAGATCGAGCATTGCGTATGGTGATACAGCTGAAAGTGTTTGGAATGATCTTAAGGAGCGTTTTTCCATACAAAATGCCCCTCGGATCTTCCAACTCGCCAAATCCATTTCATCCTCCATGCAGGACTCTGATTCCATCAGCCAGTACCACAACAAACTCAAGACCTTTTGGGATGTGCTTGAAATTTATGAGTCCATGCCAACCTGCACTTGTGGTGCGGTCAAAACCTTGCTGGATCACACCCACACTCATAAGGTGATGCAATTTCTCATTGGTTTAGATGATTCTTACGACTCTGTTCGTAATTTTACTTCAGGATCCTCTTTCACCTCTCAACCGTGCCAAAAAATGCCTCTTCCTTGGATACCCATATGGTGTCAAAGGATATAAATTACTTGACCTCACCACCAAACAAATTTTATCTCTCAAGATGTCATATTCCATGAAGAAATTTTTTCACTCATACATCGAACATCTTTCCCCACCGAAACCATTTCATCGACACCCACCAATACTCCCTTCATCGACACCTCTTTTATTCCTTTCAATTTCCTAAACCCACCCACTCATACCAACGAACACATGGCCTCACCTCATAGTACCCAAAGTAATGAAAACATGGCGTCATCTCCCAGTACCCAGAATGACGAATCCAACCCCACCAATAATTCACTCTCATTACCTCCTAATCCAGCCACTACCAATCACCGTATAGATGATCCCACCTCAACACTCCCTCAATCTTTCCGAACCGCAAGCACTCGCAACGCCCCTGCTTACCTCTGTGACTATCATTACCAACAAGCCTCCACACCTGTTGTACACCATTCGACATCCATGATGACGCCTCCTGAATCACATTCTCTCTCAGGTAATGTTCTCTTCCCCATCTCTTCTGTTCTATCTTATGCCTCCCTCTCACCTTCATTTCATGCTTTTTCCACCTATGTTTCCATCCATTCCGAACCCAACTCATACAGTCAAGCCATCCAACAAGCCATTTGGCGTGTGGTAATGAACCAAGAGCTCACTGCACTTGAGCTCAATGAGACCTGGACCATCGTTGATCTCCCTTCGGGAAAGACACTGATTGACTACAAGTGGATTTACAAGTACAAATTCAAGGCTGATGTCAAAATTGAGCGCACTAAGGCTCAACTAGTTGCAAAGGGATTCACCCAACGTGAAGGTATTGACTTTCACTATACATTCTCACCTGTTGCAAAATTAGTTTCAATTCGTTGTCTACTAGCAGTTGTTGCCATCAAAGGTTGGGATCTCTAACAACTCGATGTCAACAACGCCTTCCTATATGGTGATCTCGATGAAGATCTTTATATGCGACCACCTCCTGGTCACTATGCAGCCAAAACCAAACAAGTTTACTGTTTACAGAAAAGCTTGTATGGCCTCCATCAAGCTTCTCGTCAATGGAATACAACGTTGGCCTCAGCTTTAGCTAAATTTGGTTTCACCCAATCAAAGGCGGATTACAGCTTATTTACCAGATGCACAGATGATTCATTTCTTGCCCTCCTCGTGTACGTTGATGATATCATTCTTATGACTTCAAATTCCAGCTCAAGCTCTGCTGTCATACAATTCTTGGAAACCAAGTTTCACATCAAACAGCTGGATCCCTTACGCTACTTCCTCGGCATGGAAATTGGACTTTCCAAAGTAGGGATCCAAATTTGCCAGCGCAAATATGCACTGGGTGTACTCTCGGAGACAGGCCACCTGGCAGCAAAACCATCCCCATTGCCAATGCAATCGAATAGCAAACTTAGGAAAGATGAAGGTAAAATCTTCCATGATCCTACACTCTATCGGAAATTAGTTGGCAAACTGCTTTATTTGACCAACACACGGCCGGATTTGAGTTATAGTGTCAACTTACTGAGTCAATTTATGGAAAACCCACGTGTTTTGCATTATGATGATGTGATCAAAGTTCTTAAATACATTAAAGGAACCCCTGGCCAGGGTATTTTTCTTCCTGCTAGCTCGAATCTGGAGCTTGTAGCATATGCCAACGCCAATTGGGCAAATTGCCCAAACACGCGATGGTCCACCACTGGATTTTGTGTATTCATTGGGGCCTCTCTTGTTTCATGGAAATAAAAAAAACATAACACAATTTCCAGGTCCTCTGCCGAATCGGAATATAGAGCAATGGTTGCCGTCGTATGTGAACTCACATGGTTTCGCTACTTACTCAGTGATCTGCGGCTCACTGTTGGCACTCCCTCTACACTCTACTGCAACAATCAAGTTGCTCTGCATATTACCGCAAACCCCGTATTTCATGAACGCACGAAGCACATCGAACTTGACTGCCATATAGTTCATGATAAGATCTCCGAAGGTCAAGTAAAAACTGCTCATGTCTTCTCCTCCTTCCAGTTAGCGGATTTGCTTACCAAGCCATTACACTCTCCTACATTCAATCGATTATTGCTCAAGATGGGAGTCATCAATATTTACTCTCCATCTTGTGGAGGGCTAGTGAACTTACAAGAGGAATATTGTCAAATACATACAAGGCCACCAGACTAATGAATCATGAAGAAATTAAATTCATTTGATGAGCTATAAATACATATTGTTTATTTAATATTTCATTAACCAATTCTCTGTGACTATAAATAGTCATTGTACATGACAGATCAATATACGAGAATTATTCCTTCTGACCACTTTGTGCGTCTCTGTCATGCGTCTTTGCATTCTGTTATTTGCAACCCATCTGCGTGTATGCAAGTCAGTTACTGTCTCGCCCCGAACCCGATTGGCCTGGAGAATTACTACCTGTTACTTAAGAACATGTTTTCCAACACAACTAAAATAAAACTCCAAAACTTTATTAGCAAAACTCAATCTCATGTACTCTAAATAACCACATTGAAAACTCCACGAAGTCATTACAGCAACAAAATAAACTAAGGAGTCCAAAATCTCCCGGTAGTCATAACAAACCAAATTAATAACTTCAAAAGTCTTACTAAACCCAAGCCCAAGATATAATTAAATCTAAAAGACATTAAAACTAAAGGACATCAGAATTCCTTCTTCTAACATCCTCTCCCAGCTTAATCATGCTCACCAATCTAATCCAGGTCCTCAGTTGGACTCTCCACATCATCTGAAAAATATTATGAAGATAGGGGTGAGTTATCAACAACTCAGTAAGCAGAGGACATATGCTAGCGTGCAAACATGAGCATTTACAAAGTATAGCATGTAGAACAAAATATTTTCCAGAGTTATTATGCAGAACAGAACATATTTTCAAAAGTAACAGAGAGATGGTTTTAAGACAAGTAAAAATCCATAGTACTTTGGCATAACATAAACTGAGTATCATTATCAGATCAAAACAGAGCATCAAATAGAGCAGAGACCATATTTCACCCCCGTGGTAGGGTTGTGCTAACCCCGGTGGCCAAACCAGGTAGAGACAGAGGTGAAATCTTTCCTTTATTCTTCTCGAAACCCCGAGTGTGCACACAGGAAAGACCATAATAAAACCAATTTGTTTCCAAAGTCGGTGCACTCAGAGACAGAGAAGTTGGTACCAACCCAAACAGAGCAGAGCATAACAGAGCAGAGCAGAGCAAAGTAAAGACAGAGTCAGATACAAATACCAGTACACCATGCCAAAGGTTTTCAGATGTTATATCAAAAAAATACAGAGTACCAAAACAGAATCAGCCAGTTTACACACAACGAACACGAAAGCCAGAACATCTTTCCAAATAAATGCACAACTTTTAATATTCTCATTATCGCTCATTTTTCAGATTTCAGAAACCACATGACAGAATTTAGCTCATGTGTACACAATGCATGTTGGAACATATTTTTCCTTTTCCACACAGATTTCATGAGTATGCAAATAAATGACCGAGTTTGGTTTTGTTTTTCCCAAGTTCTCATTTCGTCATAAAGATATGCAAAGTTTTCAGAAAATTAACCTCAGTCTCGTTAATTCGTGTAAGGCCTAGCATAGGAACCCCGCTTATCTGGACAACTTAGCTTTTCAAAATTTGCCTAAAAAATGTCGAGTCGAAAATAAATCGTCACCTATAAAAATAATCACATAATTTCCATAAGTTTTCAATCAAACACGGATTTCGATATTTAAGCCTAAACTTCTAAAATAAGCTATTTTAATAACTTAAAACTTAAAACCCTCATAATCCCAAAAGATATCATCACTTCCTAAAAATCACCAATATTCACCATGACCAACGTCAAACTCAAAACACCAACATTTAAACCCGAATCAGCCAACAAATTTCATAACATAAACCAATCTCACACAAACAACTCCATCATCCAATCCAACCGATCCCCTTACTCCTCGGACTCAGTTCGGCACAACCAATAAATTCATAGTAAATATGAATTAGTGCAGAAATACATTTAAATCTCAAAAGTTCTTTGGGAAAAATACTTACAATGCTATAATATAATTTTTGAAAGATCACAGAGGTGCTAGAAGCTGCAACGTAGCGACAAAACAGTGCCAAATGCACTGTGGCCGTGGGTCTCAAAAACTCACTTTTGAACGGGTGTAAACGAAGACCTGAGATTGGTAGGGTAGGGCTTAGTGATGTCGGTGAAACTAGTGGTGGTGGTGGTTGGCCGTGGGTGGCAATGCAGAGGGCGGTCGAAGTCTAAAACACCCAAAATGAAAATATTGATGGTGTGGCTTCACCGGTGACAGATCGGAGGTGGGGTTGGGTCCATTGGGTTGCTAGGAGGTCGAGGATGATGTGGTGAGAAGATGGTGGCCGGAGGCGGTGCGACAGCGGCGCAAGAAGTGTCGCAGCTTGGTGGTGCGCGTGGGAGCTAACGGCGGCGCGGTTGGGGCTGAGATTATAGGGGGTGGTCGCTGGTGGCTGGAGAGGACAGTGGGCCGGGCAGTGTTGGTCACCGCCGGCGCATGGCGGCGGGCTTGGGGAGAAGAGAAACGGACGGAAAGAGGGAGGGGGTTGCAGCGCGCGGGAAAGAGACCAGGGGAGAAGGAAAAAAAAGAAAGGAAAGAAAAGAAGAAAAAGAAAAATGAAGAAAAGAAAAGTGGAAAGAGAAAACGTAGGAAAAGAAATGAGGTCTAATCCTCACATCTTGGGTCACAAAAATGATCTAACGGAAGCGATTTTAAAACAGCAAGTGAAATAAAATAATTCAAACGCAGTGATTAAAATGAAAGTAAATAATTAAACCCCACAACAAGTTAATTAAAATTGAGAAGAAATTTAAACGTATAAAAATAATTAATTTAAATAAAGCACTTCAAAAATAATTTTCGCAAAAATTAAAATCATAAAAATAAACCCACTAAAAATCCAACCAATTTTAAAACAAGAAAATAAATTTTTAAATTAATAACAAATAATCTTTCAATTAAAAAATACACTAAAATACGAGATGTTACAGTTATATCATCTTCTTCCTTGCATTTGCATCATTCTTAATAAGTACGAAGCCCTTAAAGATAACGAACCGTCCAAAATCATAACGATATTGTCTTACAGAACACAATGTAATTTGGCTTTACACAAGGACAGCAACCATGGTATCATCTTACAGAACACAATGTAACTTGGTTCTACACAAGGACAGCAACCAGAGTATGGCTGAGATATATTGCAACACTCAAAGACATGCATAAAGTTGACAAAGTATGTTGCAGTACAAGAGGTAGCAGCAACAGCAAAAGTGATTGCACGGAAAAAGTGAACCATAGATGAGGAAATGCAGAGTTGCATTTCAGAAAAGCATGAGGAACATGATGCATAAAGCTGCATCTACCATACTGTCCATAGAAAGTTCTGAATTGATGTTGTGTACATAATCAAGTTGCTTTTCAGTACCTTTTTTTTACTTTTCTGCTTTCCTTTGTAATGTATATATATGTGACTCACGTGTAACCAAAATACATCAATGAGAATCAGTTTCTGCTTAACTCAGTTTCTTCTCATCTTCACTTTCTATTTTTAACAGTTTTTAACATGGTATCAGAGCAGGAATAATTTCCTGCAATACCTTCTCGTTTTCCCTTTTTTGTTTAATCATCTTTCATTGAACCAATGGCCTCCTCATCCTCCTCTTCTTCTTCTCCAACAGAAGATCCAAATAGCCCATTTTTCTTACATCACAGTGACAATGCAAACACTGTCATTGTTTCACCACCTTTGACTGGCCCCAACTACATTTCTTGGAGCAGATCTTTTCTTCTTTCCATTTCAATCAAGAATAAGTAAGGATTCTTGGATGGCACCATTCCCACTCCTGACCTTGCAGATCCTTCTTATGTTTCTTGGTTACGATGCAACAACATTCTGCTTGCTTGGATTCTAAATTCAGTTTCCAAGGACATAGCCTCTAATGTGTTCTTCATGACTTCAGCAAAACAGATATGGGATAAACTCAAGGAGCGCTTTGCACAGCCTGATGAAGCTAGGATATATCACCTTCAACACAAACTCAGTGGCATAGTTCAAGGGCATCTTTCTGTAAGTGACTACTTCACCCAACTTAATGCCATTTGGGAAGAACTGCATAGCTATAGACCACTTCCTTGTTGCTCTTGTGGTTTATGTACTTGTGATGCTTTAAGAAATGTTGGTGAAGTCCAACAGAGAGACTATGTTTTCAAATTTTTAATGGGTTTAAATGATAGCTATGATGTTGTTAGAGGGCAAATTATCTTGTTAAGCCCCTTGCCTTCTCTAGATAAGACATTTTCACTTATTTTACAAGAAGAGAGGCAAAGGCAAGCAAGAAACATAGCTATTCCCACCACAGAACCATCTGCCTTGCTTGTTTATCAGAATTTCTCAAAGAAAAAGGAGAAAACAGATTTGGTTTGTGGACATTGTGGGAAGATGGGACACACAAAGGAAAAATGCTACAAACTAATAGGGTTCCCACCCACTTTCAAATTCACCAAATCCAAGTTTGGAAATGGTTTTGGAAAACCTGCTGCTCACTCTGCAAACCAGGTTGCTCTTGATGGTTCCACTATGGATCAAGCTGCTGTTGCAAGCCATGCATCTCCTACACCAAGTACCTCTCAGTTAAAACTCTCTCAAGCACAAGCACAACACCTCGTGGCTCTTGTCAATGCCCAATTCCCTCAGTTGACCTTAGAACACAATAAACCTGTCATGCCACCCCCTGTGCATTCCTCACCAATTATTTCAGAACCTGCCTCTTCGACAGCAGCTCACTCCAATCTGGCAGGTAATCATCATTGTTCTTCCAGTCCTAGTATCTCTCATAACCATTCTCTTTTCAATGTCACAAGTCATGATAAATTCACTGTTCTTTCATAAGATCAGCATGATACATTTCATCACACACCATGGATCATGGACACAGGAGCCACTGATCACATTGTGTGCTCCACCTCATTTTTTACTAATTCTTCCTGCTGCATTCAAGCTTTTGTACAACTTCCAAATGGTACAAAAGCTCAAGTCACACACATAGGCACTGTTAAACTCTCAGACTCTCTTCTTCTCACTGATGTCCTATGTGTTCCCTCATTTGCTTTCAACCTCATCTCAGTCAGTAAACTTACTCAAAGGCCAGACACTTGTCTATTTTTCTTAAACAATCTTTGTTTCATTCAGGTCCTCTCTTCATGGATGACAATTGGACTTGCTAAAGTCCATGCTGGTCTCTATTACTTATTGTCTTCATCACCAGACAGCACCAATATTCCACCTTCAAGCCCATCTAGTCTAGCTCAAGCCAACCAAGCTGCTGTACATCAAGATTTTGACTTATGGCACTGCAGATTAGGACATTTATCTTCTCAAAGAATGAACTCAATTCATTCTGATGTACCTAATGTAAAGTCCAAAGAAAAATCTCATTGTACAGTTTGTCATTTGGCTAAACAGAAACAACTTTCATTCCCTTCAAGTGTTTCAAGTAGTTCATTTCCTTTTGATTTAATCCATTGTGATATATGGGGCCCTTACTCCCATGCTTCTCTTCAAGGATTTCATTATTTTTTAACAATTGTGGATGATTATTCTAGAGTTACTTGGGTTTTCCTAATGAGACTAAAATCAGACACAAGATCTCTCCTGTAGTCTTTCTTCCATCTCATACAGACCCAATTCAACAAAAACATTAAGCAAATCAGAACTGACAATGGATTAGAATTTGCTATGACTGATTTTTACAAAAAGTATGGCATCATTCATCAAACATCATGTGTGTATACTCCTCAACAAAATGGTGTTGTTGAGAGAAAACACCAACATCTCTTGAATGTTGCCCGAGCCCTTCTCTTTCAAGCATCATTGCCAATCCAATTCTGGGGAGATGCTATCTTAACAGCAGCCTATATCATTAACAGAATCCCCACACCTCTCGTCTCCAACAAATCTCCATATGAGATGCTTTTCTCATCACCACCTTCATATTCTCACCTTAGGGTCTTTGGCTGTCTCTCTTATGCTAGCACTCCCAAACAAAACAGAACCAAATTTGAACATAGAGCTAAACCTTGCATTTTCTTAGGATACCCTGCTAATGTCAAAGGTTATAAGCTATATGACATTGAATCTCACTCTACCTTTGTCTCTCGAAATGTCATTTTTTATGAATCCACTTTCCCTTTCAAATCTGGTTCCTTTTCAAATAATGATCTGTCTTCTTTCCCCAATAATCTTGTCCTTCCTCCTACTCCACCAGATGACATCTTCTCATTTCCCCAAACTTCTCAAACTCTCACTCAATCCCACCATGATGAAGAACCTTCTTCATCAGAACTTTCTGCACCAGCTAATGAAGAACCTTCTTCATCAGAACTTTCTGCACCAGCTAATGAAGAACCTTCTTCACCAGCTGACACCTCCATTCTTCCCCCTTCTACTGCTCCCACACTTCCTGCACCTGCCTCCCCACCTCATCCTGACCCTCTCCCTCTTCGAAGGTCCACCAGAAATAGGAATCAACCTGCTTACCTTCATCAATATCATTGCCAACTTGCAGCATCTCAACCCTTCCCTTCTTCCTCCACAAATCATCCCCTTCATGATTACATAACTTACAAAAATCTCTCTCCCTCTCATCAGTCATTTTCTGTTTCCCTTTCATTACTTCATGAACCTCAATCCTATAATGAAGCTGTCAGGTTTAAGCATTGGCAAGATGCCATGAAAGCTGAACTTCATGCTCTAGAAGAAAATCACACATGGACTGTCACCACCTTACCTCCCAACAAAACTGCAATTGGTTGTAGATATGTTTATAAGACCAAGTTGAAATCAGATGGCTCTCTTGAAAGGCACAAAGCCAGACTTGTGGCCAAAGGTTACACCCAAAAAGAAGGATTTGACTTCCAAGAGACCTTCAGTCCAGTTGCCAAGCTCACCACAGTTCGAGTTTTCCTTGCCATAGCAGCCATTAAAAACTGGTCCCTCACTCAAATGGATGTTCACAATGCCTTCCTTCATGGAGACCTCAATGAAGACATCTATATGCAATTACCTCCAGGATATCACATCAAGAGTGAGCAGATTGAGGGGGAGAACTTGGTATGCAAATTAAATAAGTCTCTCTATGGACTTAAACAAGCATCTAGGCAATGGTTCTCAAAGTTTTCAAATTCACTCACTGCCATTGGATTTCACCAATCAAAATCTGACTATTCTTTGTTCACTAAGGTCAGTCCCAATGGATTTATAGCTCTCTTAGTCTATATGGATGACATCATAGTTGGAAGTGACTCTCAAAAAGAAATTGATTCTCTCAAATCTTACCTTCACAGCAAGTTCAAAATTAAGGACCTTGAACCCCTCAAGTATTTCCTAGGATTGGAAGTTGCTAGGTCCTCACTTGGAATTAACCTTTGTCAAAGGAAGTACACACTCGAGATATTAGAAGATTCAGGTCTACTTGGCACAAAGACAGTTTCTACACCTATTGAACTGAACCATAAATTGAGTCACACCACAGAGGAAATCTTCCAAGATCCCACAGCTTATAGAAGACTCATTGGAAGGTTAATTTACTTAACCATCACTAGACCCGACATAACCTATGCTGTAAGTGTTCTAAGCCAATTCATGGACAGACCCTCACAATCTCATATGCACTCAGCCTATAGGATTCTCAAGTACCTTAAGCGATCCATAGGTCAAGGCATTTTCTTGTCATCAAAATCAGCTTTACATCTAAGGGCCTATAGTGATTCAGATTGGGCTGCCTGCCCCGAGACAAGAAGATCTGTCACAGGGTTCTGTATATTCATTGGGGATTCACTAATAAGCTGGAAATCTAAGAAGCAAGCAACAGTTTCTAGATCTTCAGCTGAGGCAGAATATAGGGCACTAGCATCTACAAGTTGTGAGATCATATGGCTTCTCGGTTTGCTAAAGGAATTTAATGTTGACCATGCACAATCTGCTTCCCTCTTGTGTGATAACCAAGCAGCCATCCACATTACAAAGAATCCAATTTTTCATGAAAGGACCAAGCACATAGAACTAGATTGCCATTTTGTTAGAGAAAAGGTTTTGGCTGGAATTATCACACCTATACATGTGTCTTCAAAATTTCAGTTGGCAGATATTTTCACTAAGGCCCTACCAACCTCTACATTTCAGTTCCTACTATCCAAGATGGGAATTGTTAACATCTATGCCCATCTTGAGGGGGAGTCTTACAGAACACAATGTAATTTGGCTTTACACAAGGACAGCAACCATGGTATCATCTTACAGAACACAATGTAACTTGGTTCTACACAAGGACAGCAACCAGAGTATGGCTGAGATATATTGCAACACTCAAAGACATGCATAAAGTTGACAAAGTATGTTGCAGTACAAGAGGTAGCAGCAACAGCAAAAGTGATTGCACGGAAAAAGTGAACCATAGATGAGGAAATGCAGAGTTGCATTTCAGAAAAGCATGAGGAACATGATGCATAAAGCTGCATCTACCATACTGTCCATAGAAAGTTCTGAATTGATGTTGTGTACATAATCAAGTTGCTTTTCAGTACCTTTTTTTTACTTTTCTGCTTTCCTTTGTAATGTATATATATGTGACTCAAGTGTAACCAAAATACATCAATGAGAATCAGTTTCTGCTTAACTCAGTTTCTTCTCATCTTCACTTTCTGTTTTTAACAGTTTTTAACATATTGCATGATTCGAGCATTCAGTGGAGAATTGAATATTCTAACGCTAACCAACTATATATATATATATATATATATATATTCTTCCATGCATCAGTTCACATCAACTTCTGAATGGAACCCACTAGTAAAAAAAACTATTGCATTTTTTCTTTCACATTCTGTCAAAAGTCAAGAGGAGATAAAGTGTCGGCCGTTAGCCGAGAGAGTGAGATACAAAGGTTTGATGTATCTTCTTGCACAAACTCGGATGGGATTTCATGCATGCAAATTAAATACCGATTAATTCAGCTGCAAGTTTGAGCATGCATGAATCAGATCAAACCGATCGTCGGAATTTAGGAATAGAAGTTCATTTAGGATTCCCAAATAGGAATCAAGTCCATGCAATTCCCTACTCGAATTGCAGGCAATCGGGCAGGGGAGATCAGGGGGTTGTGGGCAGCCCACACTCCTAGGCAGATGACCCAAGGTAGTTACTTGAGTCATCTACCCAAGGGTACTGTGGCCGGAGTCCACCACATCCTTAATTATCTCTTGTACTCCTTGTCCGAATTGCTAAATCGTTGATCCTCGAAATAGATAGGGGAGATTGGCAAGTTAGCCCTAGCTTGGATTATTCTCTGAAAAATAACATGTGAATGAATCTTAAATATCTAATAGCATAGAGGTGTTCGGACAAAAAAAAAAAAAAAAAATTGTATTTGCAATATTTGGCTCTAAGCCTCTAACCATGTCATGCAAGCTAAGCTTGCATCGCATAAAAAAGGACTTAGTCGACAAGAAATGAGATTCACCTTTTCTTGGTCTATCCCATTGTATCAGCCTGATGTTTATCATACATCACCGACCACGTCAGCCATGACTAGGTGGGATGGCCGGCGGTCTTCTACCTAACACTAACAGATGACATTGAATGTGAAGACTTTGGGATTTCTCCAGCATAGTAAATTAGTTAATTTATCCAATAAAAACTTTTACCACATGAAAGTGACATTAGAAAATATAGCTAATTAAGCACGCTAATTAGCTCGTACGTACGTACAATTGCCATTTAGATTGGCTATATTTTTTTAGAAATGCTTTAGATTTCGAATCTGAGTCTCAAATTTGTGTCTTGAATGGTTTTTTTTAACTTAATTAGTGATTAAGTAAATGTTTTTAATGATATTGTGAATTTTTTATTTTTTTTAAATATTTATGATAATTAAAAAAATACATGAAAAAAAATATACTATTCGAAACACTTATTGGACCACTTTTCCGGCCGCTGTACCAAAACTCTTTTTCCTTAGCATTTAAAGTATATACTACGTACGTACTGGGTATTCATTACAGCTTCATGCATTTTGTGAGATTTATTATACGGTCTCAGCTTGTTTAATGCCGACATTTTAGACTGCATGGTATATGTAGTACTTCAACATTTTCGCTTAGAAAACGTGCGCCCAATTGTTGCAAGGATGTTTTGGACGTGCGTCCAGATTGTTTCAATGGACATGCTCCGAGAGATTTTGTTGACTGCATTGAATAGCTAGCAAAGCAAATTTCCTTGGCCTTCAGGCCAAGGAAGCAGCTGACAAATTGAAGACAAACTTATCCCAACATGTTAACCCTAGCTGGGTATAATAGTACTCACATGACTCGCTCTTTCTCTGAAGTATTGCATTTTGGTTTTAGAAATGATATTTACAATTTTAAAGTGTCAAGTTCTACGTACTTTCTTTGAAAAGAATAAATAAATATGAGACCTACATTAATTATTTTTTTGAACGTTGGAATCCACTCTTTTTCAAAAGATCGGTACTCAGGACTTGCATATTCTAGAATTGTATCTAACATTATTTATTTATTTATTTTGCAAAGATTATCAGGTATGGTCACCTAGGCTGGTAGAAACATGAACTAAAGAACAGAAGGAATTATAGTAATGAACAGACCTAAGACGTAAGTGGTAGTAATGAAAACCATTAGTCCCTCTCTCAAATCCAGTGTTATTTTTGTTGAAAATGCTCGGGATATATGGGTGGACCTTCACGAGCTTTTTTCTCAGCGGAATGGACCCATAATTTTCCAACTGAAAATGGCTTTAGCTGCCCTTTCCCAAGACCATGATTCGGTGAGTATCTATTATGGAAAACTAAAATCACTTTGGGATGAACTTGCTATATACGACCCTATCCCAGTCTGTAATTGTGGCACTATGAAAATCCTCCTAGACAGATATCAATGTGATTTTGTTCTTCAGTTTTTAATGGGCCTGCATGATTCATACTCCCCTATCCATGACCAGATTATGCTCATGGACCCCATCCCACCTGTTTCCAGAGTGTTTTCTCTTATTCAGCAGCAAGAGAGACACCATCAAATGTCTTCTTATTCCCCTTCTTCTGAGACCATGGCATTGGCTATTAAGAAACCACACATCCCTTCCAAGTTCACTCCAAGAGTTCCTCATCCACCCAAGAAGGATCGACCCTATTGCAGCCACTGTAAGATTTTAGGCCTTACTATGGAAAATTGCTTCAAACTTGGCAATGTCGAACCACCTCTTTGCTCTCATTGCAATTTGATTGGACACACAATAGAGAAATGTTACAAACTAGTTGGTTACCCCCAGGCCACAAGTTCCACACTAAGCAGCAACATAGTTTTCATGCTAACCAATCTACTTTTTTTGTTGCTACTGACTCTGAAGATATTGGTGATGACAAGGTGAGGCTGACAAAGCCTCAATATCAGCAACTGTTAGCTTTGCTTCAACCTCAGAATCCTCCCATTTTAGCAACTGTTCTGCACTCCAACCATTCAGTTCATCCAGTTGCTTCTTCCAAGATGACTGGTATAATTACTTGCCTGTCCACACACACACCAAATCCACTTAATTCCTCTAATACAAGCTGGGTTATTGACACAGGTGCTACAGACCATATGGTCTGCAGCACCTCCTTGTTCACATCAATTACTTCTTGTGTTTCATACTCTGTCAAGCTTCCCAATGGAAGCTCAGCTTTTGTTACACACATTGCTACTATTCAATTGACCAGATCCATCATTCTCAGAGAAGTTCTCTGTGTGCCTTAATTTTCTTTCAACTTAATTTTAGTACCAAAACTAACCAAATCTCTTAACTGCTGTTTCCTTTTCTTTTCTACTGATTGTTTTATTCAGTACCTACACTCTTGGACAATGATTGGGAAGGGTGAGCTCAAGCATGGTCTATACCACCTCCTCTGCACATACGTTTCTCCCATAGATCTTGTCAATTCTTTTCCCACGTCATTACAAAAACAACTTACAGATTTTCATTTTTCTGCCTCTACAGCACAGCATGATACCACTTCTAACCTATGGCATTATCGTCTTGGTCATTTATCATCTACTAGACTCAAGCTCATTTCTGATCCTATTGTAATGACTCACAGCTCTTCCATTAGTAAAACACCTTGCATTGTTTGTCCTTCAGCAAAGTTTCATCAACCACCTTTTTCTGATAGATGTCACCTTTCCTCTTGGATTTTTGAACTTGTCCATTGTAATATTTGGGGTCCTTGCTCCACAATTGCACATAATGGTTTAAAATACTTCTTAACAATTGTAGATGATTTTTCAAGAACTACATGGCTTTACTTACTTATGACCAAAGCTGAAACATGAAAATGTCTTGAATCCTTCTATGATCTTGTTGAAACACAATTTGGAGTGAAGATTAAAATCTTAAGAAGTGATAATGGTGCTGAATTTCAAATAAAGGAATTTTTTAATCAAAAAGGAATTATTCATCATACAACTTGTGTGGAAACCCCTCAACAAAATGGCAATGTTGAGAGGAAACACCAACATTTGATTAATGTGGCTCGAGCCCTTTTATTTCAATTTGGTTTGCCATTAACCTATTGGAATGAACCTGTTTTGATGGCCACATATATCATTAATAGGCTTCCCACACCAATTTTAAATAATAAAACTCCTTATGAGCTGTTTTTCGAACAAAAACCTGCTTATGCTCATATGAGGATTTTTGGTTACTTATGCTTTGCAGCTACCCTTTCACATGGCAGAACCAAGTTTCAACCTAAAGGTCATAGGTGTGTTTTTATTGGCTCTCCTTTCAGCAATAAAGGGTACAAACTTTTGGACCCTCACAACAACACCATTTTCATCTCAAGAGATGTTATTTTTCACGAGTTTGTTTTCCCATTTCAAAACAATCCTTCATCTTCACTACCTTCTTTACAAAACTCTCAATTACCTATTTTTTTCACCTCCTTACCATACCCACCTCAGTTTTAATCTTCTTCTCCTGCTCCTCCTCTTACTATCCCACCCCCCAATGTTGTTCCCCTTGTCTCTCTTCCTAATAACAACTCTTCACCTAATCCTAATTGCATCTCTTTATGTCCTTCTACTTCCCTCAACCCCATTGTTCCTTTGTCCGCAACACCAGCACTTAGAAGATCCACTCGACTTAGAACAGCCCCTTAATACCTCAAGGACTTTCACTGTCAACAGACTCTGCTTACTCACTCTGCGCAAGCAGTCTCCAAGAATGCTCCTGTCTCAAATGGTAAATCCTCTTCTTTAACTAAGTGTTTGTCATACCATAAGTTTGCACCTGCTTTTCAAGCATTTTCTTCTTCCATTTCACTACAAACCGAGCCTAGTTCTTATTGGCAGGCCATAAAGAATCATGCTTGGTGCAAAGCTATTAAGGCTGAACTTGAGGCTTTGGAAACCAACCACACTTGGATACTTACTGATTTATCTGAAGGGAAAACAACAATAGACTGTAAGTATGTCTATAAAGTTAAATTCAACACAGATGGTGCTTCGGAAAGACTAAAAGCTAGGTTGGTAGCTAAAGGTTACACACAACAAGAGGGCATAGATTATGTTGATCTCACCAGTAGCTAAGTTTGTAACTGTTCGATATTTGCTTAGTGCTGATGCAATTAAAGGATGGCATTTACATCAATTTGATGTAAACAATGCCTTTCTTAATGGTGATTTGACAGAAGAAATTTACATGAAGAAACCACCCGGATACAATAAGGGCAAACCTCATCAAGTTTGTAAATTGCTTAAGAGTCTTTATGGTCTTAAGCAAGCATCAAGGCAGTGGAATTCTAAGTTGACATCCTCCCTTCTTGAATTTGGTTTTATTCAATCCAAATCTGATTATAGTTTGTTTACTAAACAAGAAGGAGACTCTTTCATTGCCTTATTAGTCTATGTAGATGATATTTTAGTTGCTAGCAATTCTAATGCCTCTATTTGAACTTTTCTCAATTACAAGTTCGAAATAAAATACCTTGGCTGTCTACATTATTTTTTTGGGCTTAGAAATTGCTAGGTCTTCTAAAGGACTTCATATATGTCAAAGAAAATATGCTTTAGACATATTAGTAGATTCGGGCATGTTAGGATGTAAGCCAGTACTCAAACTTCCAATGGATTAGAATTTCAAGCTTAGCAACGATAATGGAACACCTTTACATGATCCAAGCATTTTTAGATGGCTGATTGCTAGGCTATTGTACCTCACAATAACTTGACCAGATATTTGTTTTTCTGTCCAATTGTTAAGTCAATTTATGGATAAGCCTAGTTCTACTCATCTAGGTGCTGCATACAGAATTTTGAGATATATTAAAACAGCTCCTGGGCAAAGCATTCTTCTCTCTTCTTCATCTCAACTTCAGCTCCAAGCATATTGTGATTCAGATTGGGCTTCTTGTCCAGACTCTTGTCGTTCAACTACAGGCTACTGCATCCTTTTAGGACACTCATTGGTTTCTTGGAAATCCAAGAAACAAGCTGTGGTTTCACGTTCTTCTGCTGAAACTGAGTATAGATCCATGGCTGCCACTTGCTTAGAATTAACTTGGCTTCGATATCTCCTCAAAGATCTTGGAATTCATCATCCGCAAGCTGCTCTTCTCTTTTGTGACAACTAGGCCGCGCTCCACATTGCTGCAAATCTAGTATTTCATAAGAGAACTAAGCAAATTGAACTCGATTGCCACTTAATTAGAGATAAAATTCAAGATGGAAGTATCAATACTGCCCATGTCTCCTCTCAAACACAATGGGCTAACACTTTCACTAAAGCTCTACCAGCTTACCTTCTACAGTCACATTTGTCCAAGATGGGAATAATTAACCTCTATTCTCCATCTTGCGGGGGGTGTTAGAAGATAAAGGATAAACTACAAGTCGTATTGTCTAAATGCTTTTTGTACAAAGTTGTTGCAGATCATTTCTTATTCATTTCATTTATTTGTATTTTATCACAACTGTCATTTAGGCTATGGTGCTTGCAGTTAGTTTGTTAGAATCTTTTCTGTATATAAGCTGCGTCATTGTATTCAAGTAATCTGTAGGAATTGACATAAATCTTTTCCATCTCCATTACTGGCTCTCTGTTTCTTCCTTGCTTTAATGCATTTCTTGTTACCTTACAACCAAAAACTGCATTACAAGATGTAACACCCGGGCCAAGCAAGGAATTCGCGTTCAAAATTTTTTATGACAAAGTCCACTTGAAATTTGTAATTATTGTTGGATTAGACTACGAGCTCAAATTTTTATATTATTTTCGATGGATATTGAATCATTTCTGGGATTTTGCCGAGTAGGTTTAAATCTTTAAATACGTTAGATTAGGTGAAGTTTTTATTAGACTGAAAATTAGTAGGACAAGATATATATATATATATATATATATATATATATATTAGAGGTTAATCGAGCTCCAAATTTATTTTAAGAAAAAAGCCCCATCCAAAACACAAGACGAGAAAATCCCTTTAGTCTCCATGCCATGAACGCCACACACGTTATTTTGATGAATGCACGTCTCTCCTTCTTGCTTTCTCTAGGGTTTTATTTTTCTGTTTCCCATATATATTCCAAAGTTAACTTCATAGTTCACGCTCATTCCTCATGATTTATCGTTCATCTTCAACCCTAGAATAAGTAGCCATCCCGTTGCTGCCGTCTTCCCCGTCTGCCACCATGCACTGCTTTTCGGCCACTCCACATGCAGAAAACGATCACAGAACCACCCAGTCGAGGCTCACCCAGCTGCCGCACAAAATCAGCCTCCACAAGCCACGACCCACGCCGTCCTAGCATCACCGCGGCCCGGTCCTCACCCACTCAGAAAAAAAAAACACCATCCCCACGAGAAAACTGACGCCACCACCATAGCATGGCCGTGAACCCACGTCGGAAAACACCACCATGGAAGCTGCTGCTCTGCCAGTGCATCACCCACGGAGACACTGCTTAACCATCATCGAGAGCCAAGAACAAACCGAAACTATACCGTAGCCTTCCACATAGTTGCACCCTCATGGTTTCCCTGTAGCCCACAGCCTTTGTTACATCCAGTAACCTCGCCACCCCGAAGCCAAGCCAACCTCGTCACTGCTTCTCCCTCAGATCACCACCATGCACAGCCCACACGAAATCACAAGTACCTCTGTTTCGGTGTTGAAAAACAGAGTACCCTTGTCTCAAATACTCACTGCCCTTAAGCCACTACCCACGCAGCCGCATAAGACGCCGTTGACAACAGTAGTCGCCGGAGGACAAGCCTCCACCGTTGGACGCTGCCCCAGGTGACCCCAGTCCGCCACACGTGGGCTCAAGTTCCCCCGTAAGCTCACGCCATTTCTGGTGGGTTCCTCTGTTTTCTCTCTGTGTCTCCCTCATTTCCCTCACCGTGTGTCTCTCTCTCGCTCACCTCTCCCTTTCTTTCTCTCGTGCTCAACCCAGCTCGACGACACCTCCGTCGCACTCCAGTCGCGCCACCGTAGCTCCTCCAACTAGACGTCGCGCCTTGCCCCTTCACGCATACTCTCGGTTTAGTCGTAAGTCATTGCCACTGCACTTCGTTCCTTTTGTTTTTCATGTTGCTAAATATATATATATATATATATATATATATATATGGGTAAGTCTAGGATGGATGTTATTACCGTTATACCCTTTGATCATGTTTTCAAACGAAGTATTACAAAAACTATTGCATAGTCGGTCTAATAAATTTACATTGTTACCTTTGAGATTACAAGTTTCATTATTGTGTTTTAAACCTTTAATAAATATTTATAAACTTTAAAATTTCCCATGTTTATATAAATGATTTTGATAAGTTGGTTTTTTTTTAAGAGACTGATATTTTTAACGGAATATATTTTTATGAAAATACTGATGAATTCTTGAAGTGATTGGTAAGTGCAAAATCTTATTTTAAATCCTTTTAAAAGAATATTTTTTGATTTAAACAAAAGTATGATCATCTACTTATAATGATTTCGATATAGTTACGCTATTTTAGTTTTATAAATTTTAGTAAGATCTCAATTGTAAATAAGTTGGAATTTAATGTTTTAGTTGGTGTTATTATGTTGGATATTGATGAGTTAGAAAGTGATGTTGGTATTTTAGGAATAATAAGAATTTAGGTTTTTGAGGAATTAAAATAGGTTATTTTAGCATCTTAGGCTTAAATATTGAGATACGTATTCGATTGGAAATTTATGAAAATTACGTGATTGTGTTATAGGTGAAGATTAATATTTGTTCGGCATTTTTGACAAGATTCTGAAAAGCTAAGAAGTTCAGGTAAGCGGAGTTCCTATACTAGACTTTGCATTAAAATAAAATGAGCTGAGGTTGATTTTTGGAAAATATACATATTTGGTTATGAAAATAAATTTGAACTACCTCAGTTATTTGTTCAGCATTACTCATGTGATTCTGTTTAAGAAGAAAGTATATTTTTGCCATGATTGGTGTAGACATGAGCTTATTTATGACATTCTGTTCTAAACTTTGTAAAAGAGAGCGAATATGAAATTTGTGCATAAATTATGTTGTGATATGATTTTTGTTCTGTTCTGAAGATTTTCTGTACTCTAATGTGATTTCTGAAAACCTCTGGCATAACATTCTGTTTCTGTTTCTGTTCTGTTCTGACCTCACCACGGGTGTAAAACTGTGGCCTCTGTTCGGGTTGGTACCAACTTTTCTGTTTCTGATACACCCACTTTGGAAACAAAGTGATTTTCTGCGTTATCTTTCCTATGTGCACACTCGGGGCTCTGAGAATAAATGAGGGAAAGATTCACATTCTGTTTCTGCTCGATTAGCTACCGGGGTTTACACAACCCTACCACGGGGGTTAAACATGGTATTTGTTCTGATATGATAAGATAAGATTTGATGTTTCAGTTTATGCTATGCCAAATGGATTTTGATTATGAATATTTTCGAACTTTCGCTCTGATATTTTTGATAACATGTTCTGACGCTGCATTTTGAAAACATTATTCTGATTCTGCATTCTGAAAGAAAATATTTTGTTCTGCATTCTGATTTCTGTAAATGCTCATGTTTACACACTAGTATATGTCCTCTGCTTACTGAGTTGTTGATAACTCACCCCTTATTTCCATATATTTTTCAGATAATTTTGATGATTCAGCTGGAGAACAAGAGTAGAAAGTTTAGCAAGGTGTGATGATCGTAGTGGAATAAGTGTCTGAGGGTACAAATGCTTATTTGAGGGTCGTAGTTAGTAAACTGATTTATTTTTCTGGTATTTGATTTGATGAGTTGAGGATGTTTTCGAATTTTTAGAGAATTTCTAATTTATGTTATTGGGGATTTCTTTATTGTCGCCATAGATGAACTTAGATTTTTGGTTTGATTAAGTAGATTAATATTTTATGGAATTTCTGGATTTTATAGTTGTGTTATTTAAGTAAATTTTAAATATTAAGAGCTAACTCTCTAGATCTTCGGAATCGGGGTGTTACACAAGAGTCTACCAGTTGGACTACGAAACTGCTTCTTTAGTGGTACTGTTTCTCAAGGCATTGTCCATTTATTTGTTTTGTATTGCTGCAATGCACCTTCTATTATGTATTTTTGTGGAGTCTCCCATTCTCTACTCTGATATTCTTGTGTTTACAAATTGAATGATATCTTGTTCAGCAGGAAAAAAAAAAATACAACTGAAGTACTACTAGCAAATGGATCAGTAATGGTGGAAATTAACAGGCCATAAAAGGCGCTTGACAGTTCTAACACTTTTAACCTTGAGAGAAACAACCACATAGATCAGTGTGTTTAATACCCCATGCAGTTGAATATTCGGAACCAAGTGACTTTCAAGCAACAGTTAATGCGCACAAAAAATGTTCAAAATCACGTGGTTTCAAGGAAAGTGACCTTGTTTTCCTACGGACGAAAACCATATGCACATGGCGATTTTAGGTCCCCACACCTCAAATACAGTCTGTTATAATGAGGTTGCCAGAGGAAGCTAGCGTACTGTTGCTGCCTCCGCGTGAGCATCTATTTATCCGCCACTTCACCCTCCCATTTTCCCCACACATCCCTCTTTCTCTCGCTGATCAAAAGGTTTGTGCCGCTGCCTGCATGTGAACTTTTCTCTCCCTTCTGAATTTTCTGAAGCTCATTTCTCCCTGCAAGATAAAAATGGCAGTTCTTGTACTTCTCCTAGTGGGGTTTCTCTCTTTGCTCTCATCTGTTAATGTGTATGCTGGAGGTTGGATCACTGATGCACATGCCACTTTCTATGGAGGGGGTGATGCCTCTGGTACAATGGGTAAGTGACTATTTATGCTTATGATCCTTTCACAAAGACCCTGAGACGATCTTAATCTTGTAATTATTCCTATAACCACTATATTGAATCATTGATCATTTTAATTGCAGGCGGGGCTTGTGGATATGGGAACCTATACAGCCAGGGATATGGAACAAACACAGCAGCTTTGAGCACTGCACTGTTCAATAATGGATTGAGCTGTGGGGCTTGTTTTCAGGTTAAGTGTGTGAACGATCCAAGGTGGTGCCTGCCCGGCTCTATTGTGGTCACTGCCACCAACTTCTGCCCACCAAACAGTGCCCTCCCCAACAATGCAGGCGGGTGGTGCAACCCTCCCCAGCACCATTTTGATCTCTCTCAGCCTGTCTTCCAACAGATTGCTCAGTACAGAGCAGGGATCGTTCCTGTAGCTTACAGACGGTACATGCGTTAAGTATTCATAGAATAAGTATAGTATTGAGATAGACGTATTAAATATAGTGTATACGGGAGTTTTCTGTAAATATCAGCTAATCATCAGCTGCACAGAGGTCTTCAGGGATTTAAAAAGCATTTCCACATAACGAAAAAAAAAAAAAAATCATTTCCCAGATCCACTATTTGTCAACTTGTAGTAACCTTCACAACCCCCTCCACCCAAAAAAAAAAAAGAAAAAAAAGGAAAGAAACTGTTAGTCAGCTTCCTGTGTTTTGGAATTTGGAGCAACCCAAGAAATATTTATCTTTTCTTGAAAGTTACAGCTAATTTGTTTTGTGTTCGTTTACCTCAGTAAACTATTGGGTATATGTTCTGTATAAAGCACAGCATCTTCTTTTTATCCTTTTGGATTAAACTCTATATATGCAATATCTTTTTCCTAAAAAGCTCAAGGCTTCGATTTGAAACAATGTAGAGTCCCATGCCGAAAGAGAGGGGGCATCAGATTCACCATCAACGGCCATTCTTACTTCAACCTCGTCCTAATCACCAACGTTGGAGGTGCTGGAGATGTGCATGCTGTTTCAATCAAAGGGTCAAGAACAGGTTGGCAGCCAATGTCTAGGAACTGGGGTCAGAACTGGCAAAGCAATTCCTACCTAAATGGACAAAGCCTCTCCTTCAAGGTCATCACAAGTGATGGGCGCAGTTTGGTTTCAAACAACGTTGCCCCTAATGGCTGGTCCTTCGGCCAGACCTTTAGTGGCCCACAATTCCCATGACGAACTTCAAAATTAAGGCCCATTTTAAAGAGGATGGGAAAAGTATAGTGTACTTTGGTGCATTTTAGCTTATGATAATGGCTTATTTGGACACGGCCCTTGGCATCATTTACATTGAAGTATGGGAAACTCTTCTTTCTTTTGGAATGGAAGGCAGAAAATAGGCAGTGGTTGGAATTTACCACCCGCCCCTTTCTAGTTAGTTGTATGGTTCGTGAAGCGTAGTCTGCGTTTTAATGTGTGAAGCTGCTGAAATCGTCTTTTCTTGAAGGTGTCCTTCGGGAACTGAGATTTTGTAAGACTGCCCAAATTCCAATAATAAAAATTATGATGATCATGTCGTATACAGTTATTTTTATGTATTATTTAAACACTTTACTAATATGATTAACTATATGACTCTTATTTTTTAATATTTTCTTGAAACTATCCTTCGAAAACTGAGATTTTGTAAGACTTTGTCCAAATTCTTATAAAATCTGTGCCATTTTTTTTAATTTTGTTACATACAATTACTTTTACGTATTCTTTGTGCACTCTACTGATGTAATTAGTTAAAATAATTATTTTATATTAAAAAATTTGATACAGCCAATCACATCAGTAAAATATATAAAAAATACATAAAAATGACTGTACATAAACTTTTTTTTTATTTTTTTTTAATTTTATTGCAGTCTGTTTCGTTCAACAGCCCAATCTCTTTTTATCTTTCATTTAAAATCAATTTGCATTTGTTAATAAATCTGTAAGATGCATCTGACCCGAGTCCTCAGCCATCATAGAACCAGTTCCTTAACCATGCAATCATTACGTTATTTCAGCGATGTTATTTTTTTAATTATTAAGTATTTTTGAAATACGAATTTGATCATACTCTTATTTTATCACAAAAAAGGGGCAATTAAAATTGTCTATATAAGTATTAATTTTCAGAAAAATATTACTTTGTCTTATGGCTTTTACTCTTTTATTTTGACCGCTCGTGTATTTTATTTTATTTTTAATTTTTATACTTAATAGTTAAGAAAATGACTATTAGTGAATTTATATATTTTTTTAAATGTTTAAAGATTTTTAAAAAAAATTTAAAAAAAAAAAGAAAAAAATATAAATGTACTAGGAGTATGCTCAACTATACATATTTGGTGACTGAGTAGTATTATTATAATTTTAATTGACATGATGTCCTAATTAAGATCAAATGAGAATGCCACATCTCTATATTATGAAAGTACTTAAAAATTATTATTTTTTTATATCAACATTATTTTCCCTCAACTGCTATCAGACACCTGTCAAACGAATAGACTTCGCCCCACATATAGTGTATGTCTGCAAGGTAAACAAGACGAAGGTTTATACTATGCCAAATCAATAAGGGTCATTATTGCTTGCTTGTCTTATCTCTAGTTAATTCTTTTTAACTAAAGAAATTAGAATATAGATGACTCTTCATTCATTTATGTTAGATAAAGTTAATTCAAATTAACTTGAGGGAGCGGAATATCCACAAGCTTGGATTTTCGCTTGTCTTACTGTCCACATCAAATTATTGTGATTGCACCTCTACGTCATTAGAGTCTCCTAAAATAATTCCACACTTCAAGATCAAGAGTTGAAGATAGTTGCTCTAGGAAATTGTAAAGAGAGAGGAGAGGAATTTTTTTTGTATGTTCAATTTTTTCACACTCATAAAACTAAGGTATGCAAAACTCATTTAACGAGTTTGATCATGATGGGTTGGTTAATTAACATTCATTAATTAA
This sequence comes from Juglans mandshurica, assembly GCA_022457165.1. Classification (NCBI taxonomy): domain Eukaryota; kingdom Viridiplantae; phylum Streptophyta; class Magnoliopsida; order Fagales; family Juglandaceae; genus Juglans; species Juglans mandshurica. Next base: position 17,219,047 of record CM039632.1, read on the forward strand.
CTGTTAGTAGTGAAGAGTTAATTAACTGCCAGTGTTGGAAATCAATTAATTGCTTATAACTTCCCCACCCATGTGGACACTACATGAGTCATGGGGTACCGTTTTACTAACATTTCTCATTTGTCCACAATGGGTGTCATCCCCATTAACAATCTCATTCTGATCTCTTAACCAATTACCTCTCATATAGAAAATGAAGTGTGCGACCTAATAAGAAGACAAAGAGTAGGAGTACTATAGTAAGTCACAATCATACTAACATAGTACATCACTCGTAACATATCGTCCATGCTCCAGACTATTTGATCTCCCTAAGTCAATGGTCCTTAATCTCTCATGAGTTTATAACTCTAAACAATTCTTGACTTCACATTATATAATATGCTCATGATTATATCAAGTCCAAACAACATAATCGTTTGGGCTATGAGTGAGCATCGCTATAATCCTTCAGTCTCATGTCTTAGCATTGATAGTAAAAAACGAGATCTGATGTCCCATGAATGTATTGGAAAATCCTCTCAACTGCTTGCAAATGAACAGGTCATGGGTTACTTTGATATTGACTAACCAATTTAACTGCAAAACAAATGTCAGGTCGTGTACACAATATAGTATTAATTAGACTTCCAATTGCACTTGCATAAAGAATTATGGTCATCTCTTTTTTTTCCTCATCATTCTGAGGGTGATGTTCTAGGCTCAATGTATAACCCTTCTCAATTGGAGTGTCTACGGGTTTGGAGTTGTGCATATAAAATGATTCTAAAATCTTCTTAGTGAAAGTCTCTTGAGACAAACCAAGAAGTTTTCTAGACCAGTCCCTTAAAATTTTAATTCTAAGCAGATAATTTACTTCATCCATGTTCTTCATCTCAAAAGTATAGGACAACTGGCGACAATGATCTCCATATTATTTCTAGCTAATAAAATGTCATCCACGTAAATAGATATAATTAGAAAGCTCTTCCCTGTATGTTTGACATACACACAAGGTCTTCTTCTAGCATTTTAAAGCCAATTAAAGTAATGGCCTCATAAAATTTGAAGTACCATTGTCTAGACGATTATTTAAAGCCATAAATGGAATGTTTTAGCTGACATACTTTGCGTTCTTTTTCCTAAACTTCAAACCAACAACTTGATCCATATATATCTCCTTGTCTAATTCTCCATTGAGAAACACAGTTTTCACATTCATTTGGAAAAGTGCCAAATCTAAAAGTGCCAAATCTCTCCACAGGTGAGAATGTTCCTTCATAATCTATGCCCTCTCTTAGGGTATAGCCATTCATCGCGAGATGAGCCTTATATTTGTCAATTGATCCATCTGCGTAGTGCTTAATTTTTAAAATCCATTTGTTTCCAATAGGTTTTTGCCCAGGCAGAAGATCAAATAACTCTTTATTTTTTGCCATAAAACTCATCTCATCTCTCATGGCTACTAGTCATTTATTTGAATCAGGTTAACTTAGTACTTCCTCATAAGAGGCAGGCTCATCAAGGTCAAACGGAGCACACATGAAAGAGTCTCCTTCAATCTCAAAATAACGATGATGAATAGTTCCACGTTCATTTCTATGTAACTAAGACTCTTGTGAGTCACTTTCTAGTGGTACTCTCCCACTGTCTTATGTGATTCTAGGATGTGATGATTCTCTACCCTTACCAAAAGATGGTATAACTGCCTCGAGTTCTTGCAGCTCAAAATGTACAAGATCTTTCTTTGCTTCACCAATATTGAAAAAATGATTCTCAATAAATTTGACATCACGCGACTTTATTTTTGTCATTCCTCTGTTAGGATGTTATCCATACATTAGGTAGCCATTTGAGCTCTTAGAATATCTTATGACGATATGTTTATTTTCTCCAGGGCCAAGTTTCTCATATTTATGAGAAGTGGTGTGAACATAACCTTACAACCTTAAGACCGCAAATGTTCTCAATTTGGTTTTTCGCCATTCCATAGTTCATATGGGGTTGAAGGAATAGATTTAGAAGGCACACAGTTCAAAATGTAGGCAACAGCTAAAATAGCATCTCCTAAAATGATATTTATAGGATAGTTTACGCCATCATTGATCGAAACATTTTCAATAAGGTATGATTTCTCCTTTCTACAACATCATTTTGTTGTGGGGTGCCAGGAATCGTTCATTGCTTGCTAATCCCTTTTTCCTCACATAGTCCATGAAACACTTTAGATAAGTACTCATGACCCTGACTGATATGAACCCATAGGAATGAAATCCCTTGAACCTACAATCAATTTGAAAACTCACCCAAGAAAGTCAAAATCAAGTCAATGGATGGAAAATCTAGACCTATTGAGAACTCGTTTTAAGAACCTAGATTATATTAAAATCTAGACCCGTTGAAGAACCTGTCTTAAGAACCCAGATTACAAGGAGGAACGCCACAAAAGTTGTGATTTACTTTTGATAAGTTCAAAAGTTCAATCAAGAATAAGGGGAGTAAACTCAACTCACAAAGAAAATTCAATATTGTCTAGGAAAAAACTTGTGTTGGACGGCAACAAGGTATTTAAATACGTAAATCCTAATTAACCCTTGGCCAAAACAAGGCCTCTTTTATCCAAATTGCCCCTGGATGAATAGTGTTGCTACTACAATAACACAACTACAGTAACGCTACAGTAATAGGTTACAGTACTTCTTGAAACCCTAGTTTAACAAAATAAAACATATGTAGGCCAAGCATCCTCAAGCCCAATTATTCTAGACTAATTCCTATGACTAATAAAATAAATCCTTTAAATGATTTAAACAAATTGAAAACCTTCAATAACAATAGGGCCAAACAATAACTATAAGTCATGTCTTCCACAACTTGTATCAAGTGGATCAAAACCGGTTCTCCTTCTTTCAAGCCCATCTTGAGTGTTGGACTCTTGCTAGCTTCATCCCAAGTGGATTGCACCAATCCTTGCATTGTTTCCTTGATCTTCTTGGTTCTTGATCTTATAATTGGCCCATTTGGAACTTGCAAAGGATCTTTAAGACTATGCCCATCTTGGTTCCCATCATTCCCCCTCTCCTTAAAAGGATTCGACCTCGAATCTTCAACTACATCAAAATGAGAAAGATCAAAAATATTGAAATTAGCAGAAACATTATACTCACCTGGAAGGTCCACTTTGTATGCATTGTCATTAATTTTCTCAAGAATTTGGAAAGGTCCATCTCCTTGAGGATGCAACTTAGTCCTTCTATGGGCTGGGAATCTTTCTTTGTGCATGTGAACCCAAACCCAATCTCCTGGTTCAAAAATGACACGCCTTCGCCCTTTTTTGGCTTGGAAGCAACCATTTCATTCTTTTGAACAATTTGAAGCCGTACCCTCTCATGAAATGACTTCACCAACTCCGCCTTCTTTTGTCCATCCAAGCTACTCCTCCAGGATAGAGCATCAACAACAATGTTCTCCTAACCTTGCTTGTAACAGATGACATATAGAAAGGTCTCAATGTATTCCATCCATCTAGCATGCATTTTATTCAACTTACCTTGACCCTTGAGATACTTCAATGATTCATGATTAGTGTGGATCACAAATTCCCTAGGCCAGAAGTAGTGCTGCCAAGTCTCTAATGCATGAACAAGAGCATAAAGCTCTTTGTCATAAGTACGCTCCTTCCTTCTGACGTACGTTTTTTCTTTCTGACGTAAGGCTCCTTCTTTTTAACGTAAGCAAATTCCGAGAACGGAAATTATGCAACAATCTGCCCTTTCTCTCTAGCGACTGCGAGCCTCGTTATGTGTGCCAAACCTCGATGGCGTGTTTCAAAAGATATTATGTAATTTCTAAAGTACGCCCAGTGTTTTAAATGTGCTAGAAATATTTATATGAGGTATTTCCAGTATTATTGAACTAAGCTTTATTTTAACTAAGACAATTATAATATTTTTTAAGAGCTCCAAAAATTATAGTTGTCGGCAATCATTTAATATTATTATTAAAATGATTTCAATTATTTAAAATATTATGATACTTAAATTATGTTTAAAACTCAAATTAATTAAATGGTTTTATTCTCTTAAAGATATTAAATAAGACTTCATCATTTTATTAATGATGAAGGAATATTATTTTATAAACTAAAGTTTAGTTTAAATAATATTTTATCTTAATTCCTCTCAGTGCTTTTAATCAACTTAATGTTTACACATTTTCAAATTAATATTTTAATTCCTCACCATTAGATCGTCTTGCAAATCCCAAGATGAAGGCCTAGATTAAATACCCAAGCCCTCTCTCTTCTCCCTCACTTTTCCCTTACCTCTCTCTCTCCTCCCTCTCTCTCAGCGTACGCCATAAGTCTCCTCTCCCTCTCACCTGATTCTACCTTAGCCAGCCCGACGCCGCCGTGCGCCACCCAGTCTCACCGCCACCACCGGCAGCTTCTCACGCACGGTTTCACTATGCGCAACCCTTTCCAACCCTGTACGCGGCCACCCACGACCATCGAGCATCGCCACGAGCTCCCTCTTCCTCCTCCCCTTGACCCAAGGCCCATAGCCTCCCTCACACGCACGGGTTCCCTCCCTCACACGCACCGGTTTACCATCCTTGCACCGCCATACGAGGCTACCCAGGCCACCGCACCACCACCGGGGCATCCTCTGGCCACTATCGACCTACCCCAACCACCCATTGCCCAATCTACCCCTCGCACATGCCCACTCTCTCTCACTCTCTCACGGACTCTCCCTCCATCCCAAGCCAGATCTGCGACCGTAGGCCGCCATTCCGCCTCCACCTCGGCACCATAGCTCCACCAGCAACACCTTAAGCCTCCCATGGCCAGCCACGACCAGCCAAACTTCCCCCTCCATTTCCATGCCTTAAGCACATGGGTTCCCCTTGGAAACCCACGGTTCCACCATGTTCTACCACCCCAGCCACCACGAGACCACCCTTAGCTTCCCTTGGCCTTCCCTAGCCTAGCCCCAAGCCCAAACCGCCACTTTACATGGTGGACAACCACTGTACGTGGCAGCTGTCACTGTACGTGGCTAGATATGCTATGTTACGCCCCTCACTGCCACCACGAGGTCACCATGAGCCCTTCCAATACCACACTTAACTATCCAAACGCCCAAACAACCACTGTATGTGGGTTAGCTGCCACGTACAACCCTTCCGACGTCATCGAGACAATCAACGGGCAACGCATGGGTTATCCCATCGATGGTATAACCCTCTATCCCTCGTTATTTATGTTATTAGTTGATTGGTTAGGTTGTGGACTGTGCTGTGTATGTGAAGTGTTAGGTGTATCTGTGTAGTGTGTGTGAAGGGAGTATACGTCGAGTGTACTCCATGAGGTGCAATGATACATCGTATGGCATTTCGTAGAGATAAGGTTGGTTGTGTAGTTGATGGGCGTAGAGCGTAATGAGTAGTGTCAGGAACTGTGGAACAGTGTCCCGAAGTGGCTGTGACGTGGCCTGTAATCTGAGGTGATAGGTGTCACCGTGTAGTTGACTTACGGTTGGGAGTATGTGTGAAGTAGCAAAACAAGTATCAGAGTAGTGCACGGAAGCATGACTGGGCAATGTCACGAAGTGAAGTGGTTAAACCAGAAATCATGCTTGTGATAGGTGATGAGTTAGTGTAGGAATGGCGTAGCAGGAACATGACGAGATGTCACAATGTGATAGGAGTACGTGAAGGATCGTACTCATGACGAGTTAAGAGTTGGCATAGAAATGGCGTATCAGAATGTTAGGTGACGTGACAAGGTCACGGTGTAGCTTGGGAATAGTCTCGAGCTATATGACGTGACGTAAGGCGTAATTGTGAATGGAGTCTTGTCGCGTTAAGTGTTGGGATGAACTCTCAAAAGGGATGGGTAGCATGAAGAGTCATACTAGCCGGGTTAAGAGAAAGTTGGTATCGGAGTATGGTGCTTGTCCCTACGAACAGGTGATCAACGTGTTATATGTTGATCTTAAGTGATAAAAGGGTAAGGTACATGTGTAATCTGATGAGACACATGTGCCAGGCGGATTCACCATGTGTAATGGGTAATCTGTCCTAAGCATAGTTACATGGTGCTTCAGCTTCAGAGTTGACTTAGAGGCGTGTGGCTTGTATGGATGGGAATGAGGATATAGTGTGAGCTACGATGCATGAAGATAGTGACAGGTGTATTGTCTAGGATTGGGATGCGTTATTCCATCGGTCGGAATCATGCATCGGAATGTGGTTAGTAAGAAGAGTAAGACGAACGTCCTAGTGTCTTAGTCTCAAGGTGAATCATGGGTTCACTTTAGTGGATGAGCACCCAAGGCAAGACCTTGAGTCGGAAGATGTGGTGACCGTAAGTAGATCCTGAAGGTTTTAGCATAGTGAAGGGCACATAAGAGTATGGGATAGAAGGAGAGTGTTTTCAAGTGAATTGTAGTTCTATTCTAGTTTAAGTTGCTTATGTACTAGATAGGGAATGATATTAAGGTTATGTGTAAGCATGTAGGTTGCCATCTGACACGCACATGAATGGACTGCATGATATGTATGTAGCATGGAGTCCAAGTAAATATTATGTTCATACTCTTCTAGTGTTTTCCAAACGATATGAAAATGAAAGTGAAACGTTTTTCCTCTATGATGCTTTACGAAATGAAAGGAAACTATGTTTTTTGAAAAACATGCTAAGTGTTTAAAGGTACACGTATGTATGGCCTTTCTTGGCAGTCCCTTTTTTTGCAACCAAAGTATTAATTGTATGCATGTTAATGGATGACTATAAACAATATCTATTGTATGTATTTTTTTACGAAAAGAAATGTTGAGGCTTAGCCTCGTGCTTTACTTTAAATGATGCAAAGAAAGTGTTTTAAAATGGTCCCTATGAAATGATGTTTTAAGGATGTTATGAACTAATGCTTTAAATGATGCCATGAAAGATGATGTTTAAGCCCATGCTCTTAAATGATATTTCTCCATGAATGAACTGTTAAATGAAAAGGTCTAAAAAGGTAAGGACTGAAAGGACTAAACTAAATGAAAGGACTAAACGTTTAATGTATGAAAATATGTAACGGCCATATGAATGAATGAAAAGGGTACCAACGGAATGGGCAGATTGCAATGCCAGGTAAGTAGTACTAGTAGTGCACCCAGTGCTGCCCCCCATGAAAGGGATTCCCAACCTGTGGCCCCGAACGGAGTCCGAGTCCAAAGGAAGACCGCTAACTCCAACACACAGGGTGTAACAGTGTGTACCGGCCAAAGAAAGTGATAAGAAAGAATGTATGAATGCATGAACTCTTTAAGAAATGAAAGCATTGACGGGAGATATGTTTTACAAAAAGAAAGCCCATTTTTAAAGACAAATCCCATCCAGTGATGTTTCCGCATGAACGCATGTATGCATGTACGTATAATATGTATGGAATGATGAATGCATGAATGAAAACCTATGTTATTATATTTTAACTGTATGAAGTAATGCTTACGAGTCATTGACTCATTTTAGTTTTTATGCATGCCCCTCCCCCCATAGGAACTGAATGAATAGCATGCGTTAGGACAGACACGGCCCATGGGGAAGAGCACAGAAGTCTAGGCATGAGTGTTTAAATGCATGAGAGGCATTTTTTATTGTTAAAATTGATGTTTCCTGTGTAAACCTCTTTTACTCCCAAAGCACATTTTATTTTATAACGTAGAGTCTTGCACCTTGGGTATAGAAGTAAAAAGTTTTAAATCGGACAGTAATTCCCTTCGTCTTTTCTAAAATGATTTTATAAAAAGTCTCACCAAAAGGACGGGCGTTACGCTATGGGCCACCTATCCTACATCAAAACGGCTCCAATCCCTATTCCTGAGGCATCACATTCAATCTCAAAAGTTTTGTTAAAATCAGGTAATGCTAACATAGGTGCAGAGCACAACCTTTCTTTAATAGTGGCAAAAGTATTCTCTTGATCAACCCCCAATGAAACCCAACATTCTTTTTAATTTCCTCAGTGAGTGGTGCTGCAATGGTGCTGAAGTTTCTAACAAAACACCAATAAAAGCTAGCTAAGCCATGAAAACTTCTTACCTCAGTGATGCTCTTTGGCGTTAGCCACTCCTTGATGGCCTTGACTTTCTCTTCATCCACCTCAATACCTTTGGTACTAACAACATAACCAAGAAAAACAACTTTGTCCATGCAAAAGGTACATTTATTAAAATTAGCATACAACTTTTCACATCTCAACACATCAAACACATATCTCAAATGTTCAATTTGTTCATTTAAGTCCTTGCTATACACAAGGATATCGTCAAAGTACAGAACCGCAAACTTGGTTATAAACGCATGTAGGACATGGTTCATTAATTTCATGAAAGTACTAGGCGCATTGAAAGTCCAAATGGCATAACCAACCATTCATAAAGCCCATACTTAGTCTTAAAAGCAGTTTTCCATTCATCACCCTTTCTCAGTCTAATTTGATGGTACTCAGTTTTAAGATCAATTTTACTGAAAAAACATGAGCCATGCAATTCATCAAGCATATAATCTAATCTAAGAATGGGATGGCGATACTTTACCATGATATTGTTGACCGCCCTGCAATCAACGCACATCCTCCACGTCCCATCCTTCTTTGGTACTGCACATGGGTTCATACTCTCCCTCACGTACCCCTTACTCATCAAATCTTCAACTTGCCTCTGAAGCTCCTTTGTCTCCTCTGGACTACTCCTATAGGCTGGTCGGTTTGGAATAGCAGCTCCGGGCACAAAATCAATCTGATGCTCAATGCCTCTAATGGGTGGCAACTCATTTGGCATCTTCTCAGGGAATACATCCTCAAACTCCTGCAACATAGAAGTAACCAAACTAGAAAGAGACTGGTTAGTTTCATCAAGATTAAACTAAGACACTTTATAGACAAGAAAAATCATAGGGCGATCTGCTAAGAAAGCCCTCTTAACCTCACTTTCTCTTGCATAGAAACTCACTTTTGTCTTTCCTTTTCTCTCTGCAGACTCTCCTTTTTTACTCTTTCTTTTTTGCTCTTTTTCACTCTAACTCTTTTTTTTTTTTTTGCTCAATCTCTTTTTCAGTCTTTCTTTTTGAATCACACTCATTTTCAATCTTTCTTTTTTGAGCAACCTCACTTTTCAGTTTCAGTTGGTCTTCATGGACCCGTCTTGGAGTTAAAGGAGCAAGCTTGATTGTTTTGCCCTTCTTTTCAAAGTTATATATGTTCTTGAACCCATCATGTTTCACCCTCCTATCATACTGTCACAGCCTCCCCAACAAAATATGGCCAGCATGCATAGACACAACATCACAAAGCACCTTATCCTGATACTTCCCAATGGCAAAAGTAACTAACACTTGTCTGTCCACCCTAACCAACCCACAATCATTCAACCATTGCAATTGGTATGATCTAGAGTGTTTTAAGGTTGGTAAATTAAACTTCTCAACCAAAGTAGTGTTAGCCACATTAGTACAACTCCCCCCATCAATGATCATACTACATACCTTGCTATTGACGTGGCATCTAGCATGGAAAATGTTCTCTCTCTGTTGCTCTGGATCATCCACCTTAATGTGTGTATTGAGAGCACGCTTGGCAACAAGCGACTCATCTGTCATGAGGTATTCCACTCCATCATCATCACTAGCATCAACCAACTTGAGCATCTCATCACTATCATCCTCACTCTTAGTCATCACCTCCCTATTGTCACGCATAATCATCACCCGCTTGTTTGGACATTGAGAAGCGATGTGCCCTAAACCCAAACACTTAAAAGCATTTAATATCTCTATTCCTTGAAGGTTGAGATTCTACCTAGGGTTTGTTGCTAGTTCACTCATCTTTTTCCTTAGGTGGTTCGGTCTTTCTCTTTGCTTCAATTAGATCATTCCTATCCCACTTTGATTTCCAAGTAATGCAAGGAACCAAAGTGTACCTTGCTATCCCTTTTCTCTTTAACTGCCTCTCCACCTTCATAGCTATGTGCAACATGTCCTCTATCTCCACATAATGCTGTAATTCAACTACATTGGCTATTTCTCTATTCAAACCACTGAAAAATCTAGCTATGGTGGCCTCCCGGTCCTCCTCTACATTAGCCTGAATTATCGCCACCTCCATCTCCTTATGGTAATCCTCCAATTTTTGGTATGGTCTCTACAATATTGGCTAGGTACAAATCTCCACCTCATGAGAGCTTTCAACTCTCCCCATGTCTCTACAGGCCTCTCATAATTCCTCCTCCTATTGGTCACTAATTGATCTCACCAAATAATAGACAAATCAGTGAACTCAATTACCGCCGACTTCATTTTCTTCTACTCAAAGTAATTATGACAATCAAATACCAACTCTTATTTTTTCTCTCACTCTAGATAAAACTCAGGGTCAGTTATACCTTGGAAAGATGATATTTTTATTTTGATACACCCAATATCTCTATCTACACCATCCCGACCCCCTAGGTTCCCCTCAAGTCCTCTTTCACGACTAACTCTTCTATCTCTACCCAACCCAACTTTAGATGTCAGGTCTTCCTCATCCTCACCATCTCTTTCATTCACATACTCATTTTCAACCCTAGGCTACGTCGCCTCCTATCTCTCCCACCTTGCAGATTTCTAATCACTGCTTCTTGATGACCCATTCTATCTCTCACTTCACCCAACACAAAGTTCAACTGCTCAAACTGTTGTTGCATGACTTGCAACACAAAGGATGAGTTATCTGCCATCCCCCTTGGTGATGAGCCACTCCGGTGAGACATTGTAATGTGTTGCACAAAAGAATGTTAGTGGTAAAAGAAACCTCATACACTCCCTTACGTGTTTACACTCAAATAATAGCACTCCACTCGTGTTTCACTCTTAATTGGCTTTTTCCCGATAATAATCTCACACTCTCTTACTTTTTACTTCAAGAGTTTTCTCACTCAAGTTCTTTAAGAACTAATTGAACTTAATCAAGACAATGGAACCTTGTTTTATATCAACTAGTAATTATTTCCAAGAAACAAGAACAAGATAAATACGGAAGGAATAAAATAACATGAGAATCAAGGAAATTATACGAATGAAACAAGATATCAACTATAATGAAGTATGCAGCCCCTTTGATGATAAGGCTCAAGAAAAAAAAAATTCAGATTTCTTTTTTTTTGGACGATTTTTTTTCTTTTCTTTTCTTTTCACCAACTGATTTGATCACAACCAAAAGAATAAGCAATTGACAAAACCCTAACAATAACTCAAAACCCTAGACTAAGTGATATACGGCATCACCTCTTTTTTTTTTGGCAACCCTAATGAAAGAACAAGGTAACCCTAATCAAAGAATAAGGAAACCCTAGAAAACAATGAGAAATTCGGCAGCCCTAGGATAAAGGAAATTTCTAAATTTTTTTTTTTTTTTTATATAAGTAATGCAAGAATTAAAAGGTAGAATCAGACCTGATTGGAAACTAAGCTCTAAATACCAAATAATATGAACCTGAGGGAATGAAATCCCTTGAACCCATAATCAATTTGAAAACTCACCCAAGAAAGCCAAAATCAAGTCAATGGATGGAGAATCTAGACCCGCTGAGAACTCATTATAAGAATCTAGATTATATTAAAATCTAGACCGGTTGAAGAACCTGTTTCAAGAACCCAGATTATAAGGAGGAATGCCATAAGGGTTGTGATTTACCTTTGATAAGTTCAAAAGTTCAATCAAGAACAAGAGGAGTAAACTCAACTCACAATGAAAATTCAATATTGTCTACGAAAAAACTAGTGTTGGACTGCTACAAGGTATTTAAATACCTAAGCCCTAATTAACCCTAGGCCAAAACAAAGCCCCATTTATCCAAAATGCCCCTGGATGAATAGTGTCGCGGCTACAGTACTTCTTGAAATCCTAGTTCAGCAAAATAAAACATATATGGGCCAAGCATCCTCAAGCCCGATTATTCTAGACTAATTCCTATGACTAATAAAATAAATCCTTTAAATGATTTAAACAAATTAAAAGCCTTCAATAACAATAGGCCCAAACAATAACTCTAAGTCATGTCTTCCATAACTTGTATCAAGTGGATCAAAACTGGTTCTCCTTCTTTCAAACCCATCTTGAGTGTTGAGCTCTTGCTAGTTTCATCCCAAGTGGATTGCACCAATCCTTGCATTGCTTCCTTGATCTTATTGGCTCTTGATCTTGTAAATGGCCTATTTGCAACTTGCAAATGATTTTTAAGACTAGGTCCACCTTGGTTCCCATCACTGACTAGTTTGTAGAACTTTTAAATTCCCTTTTTCCTAATTCTTGACCTCAGCTACGAAGCACTTGAAGCAATCCAATGCTTCAAAGCAATGCGAGCTAAGATAGATATAATTGAAACATGAGTAATAGTCTATAAATGTGAGAAAATAAGAGGCACTATGGTGTGCCTTCACATTCACAAGTCTGCAAATATCAGAATGGACTACGTCTAAATGATAAGATACCATAGGGGCCTTTCCAAAGGCTTATTATAGGCTTTTCCAACTAAACATGACTCACACACAAGTAGGCTTACATTAGTACGAGACCCCAATAGGTATTTTCCAACTAAACATGACTCAGACACAAGTAGGCTTACATTAGCAAGAGACCCCAATAGGTATTCTCTAGCTAATCTAGCCATTTTGTCTCTTCATATGTGGCTTGGTCTAGCATGCCATTTCAATGTATTAGAAACAACATCATCATCATTGGAATCCGTAAAAGAAAATGAGGAATTATCTAAATCTAACATAAAGAAACCATTTAAAAGAAAACCATGTCCACACACAGCCTGATCTGCGAGGTTTGGATAGTGAGATGAGATGAGATGAGTTGAGATAAAAGTTGAAAGTTGAATATAATATTGTTAAAATATTATTTTTTAACATTATTATTGTTTTGGGATTTGAAAATTTTGAATTATTTATTATATTTTGTATGAAAATTTAAAAAAGTTGTAATGATAGATGAGATGAGATGAAATACTTTTTGTATCCAAATCTAGCCTAAAAGAGTTGAGGGCCATCAAAGTGTAAAGCAAAACCAAGTTCTAACATAGAAATAACTTAAAAATAGGTCACATTGAACACCAGGTGCATAAAACACATCATGTAGGAGTAACAAGCTCCCTATATGCATTTTGAGTTGATAGGTGCCAACTCCAAGCACTCCCTATTTAGTGGATACATTCTTTGGCTCAATGCACTTACGAGCAAAGTGCTTAAGCATATCACTTGTTGATGTCTTTGATTTGGTTGGCCAGGTTGACGTTCCCCAGTGGAACATATATATCTCTATGTTGAGGCCAACACGACATCGTCGCACTCCAATCATTCACGACACAACACCGTCGCACTCCAATCATTCACGAGCACTCTCTACCCATATGAATCTTGTGGCGACGTTTTGTAGAAATGGTTCGGGGAATTCTCCGTTCCATCCCATGATGATTGACAAAAAGAAAAAATACTCGTAAACATAATGACAAAATATTTATTATTTCAAGATTATAGAAAAGGGGATGGGGAGATTAGTGCAGTCTCCAACCCTCACTTGGGACTGGAAAGGTGACTGAAGCATCGGGACATATAACTCAAGGCTACATACCCCCGTACATGACAGTTAATATGCTATGTACCTAGTAAATTTCTAGCAGTATGCAATAATCGCAACTAAAATTCATAAAAGTCTAAGTAAGATCATGAGCAATTTCAAAAGTCATGGTTCCATTTAGACTAAAGATCCCAAAATAACATCATTGTTCAAAGCACCTCAAAATACAAAACAAACCATATCCCTCTTTCAATCATCTTTATAATTTCTTTCTTTCTTTCCAGAAACCTACTAAGCCTTGTCCTACTTCGCCTTGTCCTCGTTGATAATTTTCTGCAAATCCTCAAAAACATTCAATACTTTGCTTATAAAACGATCGGCTGCCTCTAGTCTATCCTCTACGGATGGCTTTGCCTAGTGCTCAGGACTCTTTAGGGCCTCTTTAACTATTGGGGGGTCCTACCTCTTGTGTTTGTCCATAATTGGTTACTTGTCCTATCATGACTTTTACCATTCCGGGTGGAGAATGGTAGTGGAAACTACCACGATGATATTTCAAAAAATCTCAGTAAGTTAACACATGACATACAGGTAGTTAATATCAGTATATAAAGGCAAACCATGAGAATGTATGCATGGACATGTACTTAACCCGAAAACTTGACTTATGCATATATGTTACAAACATCGATGACAAAATCACGTTTGACCTTTTTCCCTTTTCAAAAAAATATTTATCTTCTTTTCATAACACATATGACTCATAACCATATAGTCCTTGTAACATATAGGTGGACACCTCACGGCTCCCCTACCCACCGTGGGCTCCCTGCTTGTTACCACATAACTTCCTGGCTCACTTGACCGGTGGTAACTATGTTAGAGTTCTTGTCATTATGCGGCAGTTCTCATTTCACTTTCACCGCATCTGTCTTATGGCACCCACTAGCATTAGGTGCTACCTCACCCCAGAGTCATTTAAAAAAAACCCATTTGAGGTCCGCCGACAGTGCTTCGTCGACCAAGGGGTTAATACTTCCAAATTATGCTCTCCAGAATGGGTAGAGGAGTTCCACTAGGACATTCCCTCATCATAGCATTTGGGGTCGTGACAAAATATGTAACAAACTTTTCTTTTGAAAACTATGCACAACCGGAAATGCATGTGACGTGTACTTGAGACACTTTTTCTTTCATGTGTAACTTGAACATGTAGATGCCATGTACTATGTAATCATGTCATGTTATTAAACAACATGTCAAAGCATCTCCCTCAATGGCTTTAAAGCATTAGAACATGCAATTTACTTGTCACAAAATGTGTCCAATAACAATCGGTGCTTATCATGGTAAGAGACAATTTCCTAATCATGGCAACTATACATGGCCGAAACATTTCAAGCATGTAGACTTGGCAAGAATCACGTGAAACCAAATACAAAGCATGCTATACCAAAGATCTCTTTATTTACTTGATTTAACAAGCATTGCAAAGCTCACATGATACTAACAAAGAATGTACAGTTCACACATCACATACAAATATCATCCATGAGTAGGTTAAGAGTCAACTTACAAATATTGGAAGCAAAATATAAGTATCACGATCAAGCAAGCTAAAAATGTAATTTAAACTATCAGACTTGGTGACAACACAAAACCCTAATCCGAGTGTGAGTGTGTGTGATGTGTTTAGAGTTTACACCCTCACGGTTGTATAGATTCTTCCCTATCCAAGGCAACTCTTCATGTGTTCGGCCTCAAGGGGTGGCCCTAGGCCGAATGACATTCTTTCTCATCTAACATTCGCTTGGCCTTAGTGACATGCACAACATGTGTGTGTGAGTAATGTAGGCCTTGCATGGTGATAATCACTTCCCATGGCCGAAACTTCAAAAAATAAAAAACCCTAGTTTCTCTCTTGTTTGAACATAAAAATGGATATAATCACTTACACCCTTTCAAAGTCGCGACAAGACACTCGAACCTGAGCCCGTCATCATCCTCAACTTCACGTGGTCGTGTGTGTGTAAATGAAAAGGTTGGGATGAGAATTGATGGTTCTTACTGTGCATGTCACCTTCTTGCGTGGGCTCTATGCTTCTCCTTCCACTCGTGTGGCTAGATGGTAGGGAATGGTATGGCGTAGGGAGTGTTTGGGTGGAGAGAAAGTGAAAGAAAAGTGATTTGTCATTCCTCTGTGGTGGACATGCTAGAGAAAAAAGGGAGGTGAGAAGTTATTGCAAAAAAACATAAAATGACCTTTGGGTGACCTTTATGGTGGGTGCAGGTGCCGACCCCTAAAAGGAGTCCTTACATACTTTGCATTTTCCCACGCACACACACACACTGTCTCTCTCTCTCCTATCATCCTTTCTCACATTTGAAACACAAGTGCCTCTATGCATGGGTGCCATGTGGTATGCCCTCCTTCACTTGGCCGCAACCTCCTACTTTCTCTCATGATCATTGCTTTTCTTTGGAAAACACAAAGACTCTTCAGCATGCATGACAAGTGGCGTGCTCACACCCTATACCGGAACCCTAAAGTCCCTTTGTGTCCTTCTAGTGTGTCCAGGTTCAATGAACCTTTGGGGCATACAAGTATTTTCATAAAAAACCCTAAACCACAACCTAGGGTTAGGCATGTGCATGCTTGCCATGTGGCAAGTGGTGTGTGTGTCGGTTTGTGCCCATAGCCACCCATCTCTCTTCCTCTCTTCTTACACAAATTCTTCTAGAACCTTGCGGAGTGCGTGTGCCCCTTCCCCATGCAACCCTTCCTCTTCCTCATCATAACCCTCTTCTAAATAATCCCAACCTTAGTGCATGCGTGACACTTGGCAATGTGATGGTTGACCTCCCTTAGGTAGGCGTGAAGCCCTTGGCCGAAACCCTAAGGCCTCTTGGGGACTTATGAATGAGGCTTTTGACATCCCCCATGCGCCTCTTCCCCTTCTTCCACTTTTACGTCTAGGTTCATTGTATCTAAGGGGTGGACTTGCATGTGTGCCAAGTGACATGGGGGTGGGTGAGTGGGGCATGTTCCCGAAGTGTGCCGAACTCTTCATTCTCCTCTCTTTCTTTGGCTTCTTCTAGATGCCTTTATGCATGGTTGCCAAGTGACTACCTTTACCAAGAGTGTCTTTTACCTAGGTTTCAAATGATGGGATTCCTAGGGAAAGCACAAAAATTGCCTTCCCACTCCCAAGTAAATGCCACTTAGCCCTAATCCCCAGTTAGGGTTTCACCTAATTCCGTATTTGCCACTCAATGGCTGATTACCACTTAGCCCCTTTTGGGCCTCAGCTTGGATGCCTAGGATATTAGGCCCAAGTGATTCCTTCATGATTCCAGCACCTTCTTAACTTGTTAAAGCATTGGGCCAAAAATATAATCAAGCTCAAAAGAAAATAAAATAACAAGTGATGATTTTTACAAAAATTTTAGGTCGTCACAAGATTATAGAGTATGTATATGCCAAAATTCTATAACATCTACACACAACATCTATCCATTCTACGACACTATCTTAGAAGCTAACCTACCTTACTGTCTTAGTATTACGGTGGCGCTGTGCTGCTCCTCTCTTTATCTCCTTTGAAGTCACTTGCTTTCTTCGAAGAATTTTAATCTAAGGGCTCCCAAGTGTTTACAATTTCAAAAGTGAGATTTTGGCTTTTACCATAAGCCTTTTATAGCATAAGTTCATAAGGTGTCCTTCTGACGTCCATCCGACTCTAGATGTGATTGAATATGAGTCCTTAGTCTCGATCATCCCACCGAAGGATGACAAAAATAGACTGATAGGGCATGGTCTACATGTCTTTATGGCTTGCCTTAAGTACAATCCTCAATCTCTCTTTAAGCAAGGATCTCCCACGTAGAGTTAGACCATACGTCTGGACTCAGACGATATGATTTGCCATATCGTACTTTCTGTAAACCTACTCTGGATGTGACCTTTCAAATGGAGTGTGGGATTATGCTTACAACATTGCCACCTTTTGAGCATTTACATCCTGTTCTCATCGTTCTAGGTCCCGCAACACCTGCTAATGCATGGATAAAAATATGAGAATCTCCCCCCCATGGCCTCATCTTGTTCTTGCTCTTCTTGCCCATGCTCTTCCTCCCCTATGTCTTCTTCTTCCTCCGACCCCATCTCTAGGAGAAAAATTTGCTTGGCTTTGCATTTGTGGCCCATTCTACACTTTTCATTGCAATTGAAACAAAGCCCCTTCTCTCTTTGTCGTTGCATCTTTTCCCAAGATAGCCTCTTCACACCCGTGGGTCATGGTTTAGTGTCACTTAATGCACCTCCACTAGGACCTCCCAGTGAGAAGTCCTTGCTAAAAGTTTTGTTTGCACCAAACTTGGAAACCATTGGGGGTGGTTTCCTCACATCCAAGTAGCTATCTTCCTTAAATCTTTGAGTTGATCTTCCTTAATCCGTGCAACCTCCAAGGCTTGCATCAAGGTCTTCGACTTCTTAAGCTTTACCTCTGCTATGAACTCACTCGTCAAGCCTCCCACGAAAGTCCCAATGAGAGCCTTCTCCGATCACCTGTGTACCCTTGTAGACAAGTATTTGAACTCCTTTTCACAATCCCGTAAAGATCAGGTTTGCTTGATCTTTGAGAGAATCTGATAGTAGTCCATATACTTGGTTGGCCCGAACCTCCCTAAGAGCTCCTTGACAAATTTCTACCATTTCAACTCCCTCATTTGAGCTCTATAGGTCTTCCTCATCCATTGCCACCATTGGTTAGCCTCCCCCTCAAGGAAGTAGGTGGCATATGACACTTTAGCATGGCCCTCCATGTGATTGTCCTTGAAGTACTGCTCAGCTCTACTAACCCAAGTGCTCAGGTCATCACCATTGAATTTAGAAAAGTTCATTTTTGGTTTGAGAACTTCCCCCTACGTGCGCCTTTTCTCTCACCTCGGTTCCCTTCTTCCCTTTCACATTCCTCGGTTCATTCCTCATTGGTGCTTGAGGAATCTTGATTAGATGAATCTGAATCCTCCACCCTCTCGCGGTTTTGACTTATTCTAGACCCCACAAAGCCCTCGAGACTATGATGCCTCTCGGCTGTTCTTCTATGGCACCTTCCATCTCCATTCCTCCTTTGATCCACCAATTGGTGGAGCACCTCCTCTAACCTTCCAAGCCAATCATTGATGGCGGTGTGTTGTGCCTCCAAAGTGGTTTCAAGGTTCTCAATCCACTCCCTATGCATTGGTTGTCGATCGACCATGATCTTCCTCCTCAGCTTCCTCTCCACGAGTTGGACGTCTCTCAATGAAAGCACCAATGATGGAAGCCTCACTCGCGCTCAAGTGTATACTATCGTGTTGGATGGATGAATCAAGGGCTACCTCGAGGCAACACTAAGATCCAAATGGTTGGAAGATGAAAATCAAGACTAACTCGGGTTTGCATAAGTTTCACTTTTATTGAAAATAGCATAATAATCAATTATAATGCAAAATCGAAACAAATAGTACAAGGGTTCGGCTAGCCCCCCCCCCCCCCCCCCCCCCCAAATATCATAATCCCAAAACAAATCAAACTTCTAAAATTAAGGAAACAATCCCAACAACAACTAAAATAAAGGAAACAAATTAACTAAATAACAAATAGATAAACTGCCTAATTTGAAGAAGCACAACTCGGTCATCATCCTCCAAATCGCCCAATCCCCTAAAATCAAGGAATTTGCCTTATCCCCTAAATTCAAGGGATTTGCCAACAACTCGATCAACTTCTAGGTGGCGATCGGTTGGTCCTGCATGGCCTTGCCTTGTTCACCGAAAGTCTCACTCTCCACGCCCAAAGTCACTCTCCACACTTGGCTTCGTTTACTTCCTAAACCCATCTCAACTCAGCTCAACTCATCATTATAACTTTTTCAAATTCCAATACAAAATATAATAAACAATTCAACTTTTTCAAATCTCAAAATAATAATAATATTAAAAAATAATATTCTAATAATATTTTATCATCTAAACTCAACTCAGTTTAACATCCAAACGCAGACTCTCTGTACCCAAATCCTCACCCTCCACGCCATGCAAGCACCCCAAAGCCACCCTCCTCACCTAGGCACGCTTAGCCCTCCTAGTGGCATTGCGAATAGCCCTTCTAGCATCTCCATCACCGACACATGATCATGGCCAACGAGACATGTGGAGCTGAATTCCCAAAACTACCACTTAAGGAACCACCCAAACTTGAACTCAACCCGCTTCCATGAAATTTAGGGAACGAAGAGAACGAGAAGATCTCCAAGGGGTACACGGCTACATCTTCAAGGAAAATATTCAATTGGAAGATCGAAATAATAATAATGATGATGATGATGATGATGATGATGATCATTGCTTAAATCTAGTTGTTAATTCTTTACTCGATCTTACTTAATTTGATATTTCCTATCTTCAATAAATACCTCTTATGATCATTGGGAAGTTTGGATTCAAAACTCATCTCATCTCATCATTACAACTTTCTCAAATTCCCACACAAAATATAATAAACAATTCAACTTTTTCAAAACTCAAAATAACTTTCCCAAATTTTCACACCAAATATAATAAATAATTCAACTTTTATTCTACTATTCACAAACCATCTCAACCTATCTCAACTCATCTTTGAATCCAAACCTCTAATTGTTTTGAGTACCTAGAGAAATTTTATGTGAATTTTGGGAATTTATATGGTCTCAACTTACCCTAAAACTGGTTTGATTATACTCAAGGTGAAATCCTAGACAGAATATTACTAGGAAAATGATTAAGGCATTCTTTGGACCGATTGGGTCTTTCAAGCTTACCTGTTTATTCTATTGATCTCTAGTCGCCCCTTTGAGCTTTATTGAAATATATTTTGGCCTTATTTTTTCTTTCTTGTAAACCTCATATTCCCTACCCTATTTGACCTTAAACACTCATATCCTTACCTTTCAAGAGAACTAAGTTTACACAAAATCACAGACTCACAAGAGCACGAAAGGCAAGATAGATAGAAGGTCTACAAGTAAAGTAATTATAGCAATATTATCAAAATCATAAGGGTGTGAAAAGTCAACTCGTCTACTTTGTGGCCAAGAAGAAAAGGCCAACGGAAGACATCCAAAAAGACAGTCGAAAAGGTATGGAATATTTCAAAAAAAAAAATACGATCTGCTGAATAGATGGGTAAAGAGAGAGATACTTGAAAGTGCAGTAAAGAGAGGTATGTTGAGAGATTTACAAAGATTGAGAATATATGTTTGTGTTAGAAGTGAGAATCCTCTATTTATTCTGTTGATGTTCAAACTTAAGTTATCTTGCTTTATTTGAATCCTACATTTTTCTTTGTAGCTTTCACCCTAGCCTTACATTACAAGCTTAATAAATACCTATTGATCCCCTAGTGATAGTTTATGTTCTACATTAGTGGAGAATGATCTGAAAAAGCAAGCCTATGGAGTTTTTAGAGATCCATTATTGATTTACTTGTTTGCATAAAACTATCAGGGGAGCTAATGATGAAGTGAGAATGATGGGTATGCATGAATGTGGGGATAGATAATGCAGTGGAATTGAGTTTTGAATTAACTTTTGGACTTGATTGATCTTGAATGATTCCTTTGAATTATAGACTTTGGACAATCTTTGAGGCAATAAATTTTATGAATCAAACCAATGCGTGTTTTAATTATCTTTTCTTTTCTTCTTTGCTCGAGGGTGAGCAAAGCTTAAGTTTGTGGGTATTTGATAAGTGTTATTTTTATTTGATTTTTATCACTCTTTTATTTTCGAAAATTGTCATTTTCCTTTCAATACTATATTGATTTTATTTTATTTCTACAAATTTTTATTTAATTTCTTGGATTTGAAGGAATGAGAAGATTTAGTACAAAATGAGAGTATTTTAGTACAAAAGAAGAGACTACAGATCCAAACCGATGAGATGCAGCGAGATCTGAAGAGAGCCGATGAGATTTGGGCGAGGAGCCTTGTCCCGTTGGCAACAAAGAGATTTATCTCACCCAAAGGTGAGAAGACTTACCTCTCAGTAGGCGAGGAAACTCGCAACCAGAAGATGAGAAGATTTGGCGACAAGGCTCTAGGAGGTTAGATTGGGCGACTAGTCTAAACGACCAACTTAAAAAACTAACCTAAATGACTGGGCAACAACTAGAAAAGCCGAGAGGAGTCTTTCATCCCAGTAACTGGCATGTCGAGTAACTCGTGTGGTATTTGAAACGTCTTCATAGTTATATTGAGAATCTTTTAGATAAACCTCTTAAAGAATTACAAGGGATAGTATACTGCGATGTGGGATTTGACCAAATTATGATTTTACAGATTCAGAATGAGAAACTGTCCTCCCATTCAATCGAATTGGTATGCCCAGATTTGACATGTCTCTTTGTAGAAAGAACATGAAACTCAGAATTATGGGTGCATTCAATACTCCCAAATAAAAGGGGGAATTGGTCTATGGTCTATTCACTAACAAATAAATAGGAATTTATAGTTGTACCTCATGAAAAAAAAAAAAAAAAGTTCTTTTGTTTTGTGGAATTAACCATTCCCTTTCTTTTATTTTCTTTTGGTCTATGGAGTCTTTCCACTCGGTAGGCGAGGAGAGGGTCGTGTGGTCTTTGTGATCTCCACGCTAAGTTATATTTAGCGCACATGGCATCTACCCGATGGGATCCTTTCGAGTTCCGCAATCAATCTACTGGCAACCAAATCATCCCCAACTCTGCAGTTCAAGCCGTATATTATTGAATCTTCCATTTTAGTAATTCCAATATTCTTGGGATAATTTCCTTTTATGTTAATATCTATCTTTAGAAACTATTTTCCAAATTTTTAGGCTAGATTGTAGTCGTATTTATTTTGTTTCCGGATTTGAGTTTTGATATCTATTTAATCCCATCTTGTGGGATGAATAAGGGGTCTGCAAGTGCACAGAATCGTAACAAGTAGTAAAGTGTTTTAAAGAAAATGGATATCGAACCCACAGGGAATAAATATGCTATTGAGTATTGAAATTGACTAAATTAATTACTATTTGGAAAACCAAAATTTGAAGAATGGTTTATCTAAATTAAACTGAAGAAAATAACATTAAAATTAAGATTTTAAAAATAATAAGAATAGATCTAGGGCATTTGACTTCACCTAGCAAATCTCACAATTTATTTTTCTTTTTTATAGAATCTCAATTATCCCAAGTTGATTATAAAAATCGTTGAACTATTCAATATTTTCTCTCAAACAATACCAAAAATATCTCCAACTAATAACTCCATATCTCTATGTGAATTTAACTAATTGGAGACTCATTAAGTTTTTTGAATTTTTCTTGAAAATTATACTAGTCACGGTAAAGCATCTCTATTTTTGCTCAACTAATGGTATTTAATCCTAGAGCTTTAATCACAAATCACTTCTTGATCTCGTTGCAATCCAAAAGATCGAACAATAGTTAGTTATAAAATTGTAAGAATTAAGAACAAGGAATAAACACTCAATCATGGAAATATTGAAAATAAAATAACTTGTAATATAAATTGTGTGTTCAATGCTAGGCTACATCAAAGCTCTAGAAAACAGAATTAGTTCATAATGAAATTAAAAAAAAAAATAATATAACTGATGTTTTTCGTTGAAGTTAGTTGATGAGGCATGCAACTATTGCCTCTATCCTTCAGTTCTGCCTTCTCGAAAGAACACTTCAAGAATAAATTCTGGAACTCTAAACTCAGACTTTGACTCTAAAACATAAAAACTCTCGACTCTGAATTAGAACTCTCTAACTTAGACCAAGACTAAAACTAAAACTAAAATTAAGAACCTAGACTCTTTATTGATCCAACAAGATAGGATTAAATAGATATCAAAACTCAAATCTGGAAACAAAATAAATGTGGCTACAATCTAGCCTCAAATGGATGTTAATGTAAAACTCAACACAAATCCCACAAGATAGATGTTAATATAAAAGGAAATTATCCCAAGAATATCGGAATTATAAAAAATGGAAGATTCAGTGAAATGCGGCTTGAATTGCGGAGTTTGGGAGGACTTGGTCGCCAATAGATTGATTGCGGAACTCGGAAGGGTCCCACCAGGTAGATGCCATGTGTACTGAATATAACTTGGCGTGGATGTCACAAATGAACGGGTGTGGAGGTCACAAAGACCACACAGCCCTTTCCCCGCTTACCGAGTGGAAAGACTCCCTACTGGGATGAAAGACTCCTCTCGCCTTTTCTAGTTGTTGCCCACGATATCGTTTAGGTTGGTCTTTTAAGTTGGTCATTTAGACTAGTCGCCCAATCTAACCGCCTAGAGCCTTTTTGCCAAATCTTCTCACCTTCTGGTCGCGAGTTTCCTGCCTACCGAGAGGTAAGTCTTCTCGCCTTTGGACAAGAGAAATCTCTTTGCTGCCCACGGAACAAGGCTCCTCTCCCAAATCTCATCGGCTCTCTTCAGATCTCACTGTGTGACACCCCCAAATTCCGCTTGGGATCGGACGGACATTTGAAGCGTTGAGACATGCAACACAAGGTTAGCTGCTCCCGTTCATGACATATAAGATGCAATGTTCCTAACATGCATATAGCATTATGCAATATTCGCAGCGGATAATTTTTTTCTTTAACAATACTATGCACCAAACTAAAATATCTCAAATACTTAAAACATACTTCATACTTAACGACATACTAAACAACTAAGATCACAACAATAGTCCATATGGTTGTGATTAAAAGAGTGCTGGAGATTGAACTCCACAAATACAAGTAGTAATCTGAGGTAACTACTGTACTACCATCTACGTCGCACCGTCGCTTAGTCGAACGTTTCCAGTTGGTCGATTCCCGTTTCTCCTTCAGATCTTGTAACAAAATCTACCATTCGGGGAGAATGGTAGTTGGGACTACCACAATGAGATTTGATTACAAATCTCAGCAAGTTAACAGGAAACTTCCACACAGGTTAATGCTGCATACATAGCAGTAAAACCATGAATGCATAATCAAATCAAAAGAAAACATAACATATCTTGACAAAACATGGCATGAAATAATAAGCATAACGTAACTTGACATAACATGGCCTGAGCTGACATAACTTGAACTGGAACTTAAACTTAACTTGACGTGACATGATATGTACATGACCTTAAAACATAACATGGACTTGAAACATAACATGAACGTGAACATGCATAATTTGAACACGAACTTGAACATAACATGAACCTGAGCATGACATAACATAAATGTGAACTTGGAACATAACTTGAACACGAACATAACATAACATGAACTTGAAATATATTCTTGTCTCATGGGATTACCATGATTGCGTGAATGTAAACTTGAACATAACATGAAACATGACTTGAACGTGAAATACATGAACTTGGAATCTTATTCAATAGACTTAATCATTAAAGTGACCATATGGGTGCTACATAGGTCCCCTTGAGCTGTGTGTCCCTGCCGAGTACCGCATCACAACACAGGTGTCTATACCAGCTGTGGGTGCGTTAATACGTACTCCACAGTTGTTGTGGCCCACGTATTCTACGTGCTACAATTGTTGTGTCTCACGTAGTGTATACTTCACAGTTGTTGTGATCCCATATTTCATGCTCCACAGTTGTTGTGCCCCATGACTTATTTGTTTGTGCCACACTTGCTGTGGACACACGTAACATATTGTGTGGCACCATCGGTGTTAGTGCCTAGCGCGCTTCGGGGACCAGCTAATTAGGCCCCATTCGCAACCTGTTGATTGTACTTCGTCAACCCAGGGAATTTCACATCTATTTAGACACTCCAGCGTGAACAAAGGAGTTCTACTAGGATATTACCCCATCCTAACGCTTAGGGTCGTGATTGACATGAATAACTTAACTGGCATACATGTCATTTCGTAACGTGACGTAACATGAACGTGACATAAAAGACAGAAGTCCTGATGTAGCATAACATGACATGAACGTAAGACGATAGACATGACATACTTTGAGACATAAATGTAACGGACAACATTTCATAACATGGCATACATGTAACAGGAAACATTTCGTAACATAGCATACCATGTAACATACAACATTTCTTAACATGGTGTAACATGTGACAGTGAATATTACATGACATGAAATACATGTAACAAATGGCATACTTAACTTAATATAACATACTTGCAATGTATAGCAATAGGTGATAGAATATCTCGTGTATCATATGAATAATTCATGATAGAATAAATTCTGTGTAACAGATGAATATGTAATGACTTGGCATGGTACGTATGATAACATGCTTACATAGACTTTAGTTCCCTTATTTATCACTCATACAAATTAGATTGATAGTAAGTTAAAAGTTAACTTACCTCGGTCTTCGCGCATCGAGACAAAACTCAAGTGCGATCACGAGAAACTGAAAGTAGTGATTTCTAAAAATTAAAACTTTAATCACTAGCAATTAGGAATATGAAAAAATATCAACTTAGAATAAAATTACCATTTTACCCTCTACATGTGAAAAAATGACCATTTTACCCCTAACTTAAGGATTTTGCATCCTAACTCCAAAAATCACCAAAATTTACATACCTTATGTAACTTTTGTCCTAAACTCAAATATCAATTCAGAAAAATTTAAAGCTAAATACAACCATTAAAACTCTATAGGGCCGAAACTTACAAAGGCTATTTCTTTTGATTTTTGTTATAATTCCTTCAAATATCAAAAATCAAAGTTTTTCTTCTACTATACTCTTAACATATTCCTAAGAATAATCATGTTTTGAATCATGAACAAAAGTCATCAAAATCACTAAAACCATACTTGAACGTTTTAGTTTTTTCTTCTAAGTTCAAAACAGATTTTTGTTTCTAACTTGTTTTGATCAACCTCTTGATCCATGACTTATAAAAATGTGATCTTTAAACCAAAAGATCACATGGTTTAGAAAGGTGTCCTAAAACAGATCCAAGCATCAAACTCAAGATCACATGGCTAAACATCAACCAAAACGTAAATTTAGCCAAGAACATCATCACTTTGGCCTAATAGAATATCTCGTTGCATAAAATTTCCTATCTTCGAAACTAACATCAAATATCTTCAAAATAAAATTTGAACATGTATATAAGAGGCTTAGGATCTTCAAATAAAAATATCAAAGCCATTGGAATAAGATTAGACCATAAAAGATTTAAACTTTCTCAAAATAGAAACTGTTTTTCCTCTTCCAGTTTCTAGGTTTCTAGACCTAAGAAATTATTTCACCAAAACTTTTAATCATGCAAGAAATCCTCAACCAATAATCATATACACATGTTAACAGTACTCCATAAAAATTTTGGACCAAGATCTAATCATTAGCTTGGTCAAAAACTCCAAAAAGTACACACTCTCCAGTTTATCGCCCAGAATGACCTTTCTGGGTTATAGACAACGTTTTACCAATCAACTGATCTCCAAATGGATCAAATAAGATATCCCCGTACACTAGACTGCAAAAGCAACAATGTTCATGAAAGAAACTTGGCGAGAAACCACTTACAAAAGCTTCGAAACCGGCGTTCAAAAGAGGTAAGAAACACTGCCCGAGAGTGTCTTTTGTATTCTATGAAGGAAAAGTGTAAAGGAGAGTTGGTTTTCGTGGGAAGTGGACTGGAGAGCCTCTTACACAAGTTATGGAAAGTGATAGGACTGAAGGAAAGGTTGAGTGTTGGCCTTTTCTTCTCATAAAAATCAGTCCAAGATCTGTTCTCAAGGTGGAGTGTAAGAGTGAAAGAGTGAGGTGGCCCTTTAGCTTTGTACTTCAAGAACCTTCTAGGCCCTTCTCGTAAAGATCTAGCCAGCCAAGTGGGGGTATAAAACTTAGCCATGAAGCAATCCTATGGTGACCAAATTCGTGGGCCTTAATGGGCCTAAACCGAATGGGCCTAAATTTTGGGATTTAAAGAGGGTTTGGGTTGCTATTAAGCCCGAATCCAATATCACTTGGCCCAATCAGTTTTTCAAGGTTAACAAGGTTAGATAATGATGTTCTAACACAAATTTGAAGGATTAATAGCATGTGGAAGTGATTTAATCAAGTGATTAAACACAATGCTATAAATTGGATTAGAAAAGGCTTAGAGGCCAACTTTAGGGTTTTGGGGAAACCGTTTAGGGTTCCGATTTCAACCATGCTTTTGGGCTTTCAATTGGATTCCCACCATTTAGGGTTTCGTTAGGATTGAGACCCTCTTTGGTCTGGCATAAGTTGGTTGAGCAGATGAAACAAAGTTTTGCTTAAGTGGCATGATTTCACACATTGATTCCTTCAAATCCATCAAATGCTCCTCATGGTGCCAAGTGTCTAATATTATTTACTAAGTGTGGCTAAGATCTTGCCAAGTGTGCAATTAAAACTTCTATAATCTAAATTTGACATTTCATACTATGATTTTGAAACACTGCAATTAGTACGCTTACCGAAGTTACTATTCACTCCGAAAAAGTGAATCTTAAACTTAGCACTAAAAACAAGGCCCATATTTGTGAATTTTGTGGCCTCTCTTAATCTCTCATAATTTGGAAACAAGGCCCCCATCCACTCAAACCCAAAAGTCCATGGACCATTAACACACACTCATGGCCCTTTTAAGCCCACAAGGCCCAAAGCCTTGTTTTGCTTCTATTTCGCACTTCAATTTGAAAGCCCAATACACCATACCATGGGTTTTTTGAAGCCCATGTCATACCCTAAGTACCCAAATTAAGTTTTGAAATTGAATTAAGACTATTAATCAACTTACCTATGATTAGTGATCTTTAAACCATGTTTTGGAGCTTAATTTTCTTTCTTAATCTTTTTAACGTTTTGATTTGAAATGTTTTTATTTCATTATTCAATTACATCATTTTTAGATCATATTAGGACCCTATATAAACCTCCACACATGTCATTAGAAGAAATGACATATCCAACCACAAACTACACCAATCGGCACACATGTATGTCCTTTGTGTGCAATGGACTGTTTTGTCCTTTAGCCCAATCTTTTTGTGCCTTTTTTTAAGGGTACTATGGTCTTTAAACACCTCATATGATCCCTTTAGGCCCAGACCAAGCCTTGGATGAAATTTGGTTTCAAAAACCAAACCAAAACCCCAAACCAATTTCACTCAAAAGGCTAGTTGGATGACAACTGAATTGGTTGGGCCACCACCCCACACCACCTCTAACACCACCTAATCCCCAAGAGGCCCTCATGGTCATCATGAGCTTTGACTAGGTTTCCACCCAAAGAAGGCACCCAAAACCGAATAGCTTTGTGCACCACTCCACTCGGCAACCATCCTCCCTTGCATCATCTTCTTTGAGTTGCACCTCCATGATCACTTGGTAGCCAACCCTCCACCTTCTACCACCTGAAAAAAGCTTCAATAAGTAACCTTACACCTGCACAAATCAGCTTTTAAGAATAATCAAGAACATGAGTCAAGACTATGATTAAATATGTCCAAAGAAAACCACTTTGAACCTGTTAGCCCCATGGTTTGTTTTTGTTGGTTTTTCTTCTATTTCTTCTGCACCACAAATTGACTTGCACCCTTAGATTTATTGTAGCACCTGAAGTGATGAAATCATGGTAGTTTTAGTGGACTATTCACTCTTCACAAGTGACACAAGGTGATGAAGTGTAAGCTGAAAAATCAACCCCTAACACCACCGCCCATCTCCTCCAATCACCAAAGACTTAGGCTAATGTCTCCACCCCCTTGGCCACCTATAAAAATTCCCTCCACCCCCTCATTTCCTCCACACCTTATCTCCAGCTTCCCCTTGAGCATTGAGAGTCATCTTCCCCCTTAGTTTTGAGAGAAACCGAAAGGTGTATGTGCTTGAGTGTTCTTGAAGTTCTTGTGCTAGGAACTTGAGTGGGCTACGAAATTTGTAAGTATTATTTCCCTAGATCTTAGTTTATATTTCAAGTTGTGATTTTAAGTGTTAGAGTGATTTTTGGATGAATTTAGAAAATGTTACCATGCTTGATTCAAAACCGGGTTCATTAAGGGTGGTTTAAGTGTTTAAATTGTTTTAAGTGGAAATTTTAGTTATCGAATGTCTTAGGATATTTTGATATGATTTATTAATGTCTTAAAATGATCATGGAAGGTTTTATTTTTTATTAGAAGCATGCCATGTTAGGTTTTTAATTCTATCTTGTGTTGATCATCATGTTAATTTTAAGTAAGTTTGTGATTAAGGCATGAAATTTGATTTTTTCCACATAGGCTTGATGATTAAGCATTTTGAAATATTATGATTGGAATAAGAATGAAAATGCATGTTTTGGATGAATTTTGAAAGCATGCCTTTGTGATTTATACTAGGAACATCAAGCATGATTAATGAAGATTAATGTTTTAGCCTTGATTAAGTGTTGGATGAACTTGCTCACCTAAGAATTGGATTTTATTATATCATTAAGGACTATAGTGATTTTTTGTGACTAATGAAAATTGCATAAGCATGCATTCATTGGGTTCAATAGTTGAAAACAAACTAAGGCATCAACTAGAGTGCATGCCACGGGTTGGGATTGTTTGAGTTAGTTCTATTTTAAATTTTACAATTATAATTGTATAGATGGTTTTGGAATATAAAAAATATAAGGTCCATGAAGTTTGGTTAAATTTGAGATTTGTTTGCAAATAGTAAAAATTTAGGGCCTTAGTGACAATTTTTAAAAGTTTAGGAGTATTTTTGTAAATATCCATTTTTGAGCCCTTGATTATGAATATCTTCCATAATGGTATAAATCCTATTTTAGTATGAATTTGATTTGAAACTTTACGACTTTTTCAAACTCTGAAAGTTTGTAAGTTGGCCTCTAACTTACACATTCATAAGTTATTTATGATTTATTGATAAATGTTTCATTCATGTTTCAATTGTTATTTTGAACATAAAATATCATATTATATGGTACATTGAGAGCATAATTACATGACATGTGATATTTTCACCATTTTTACATACCGCATCTATAAATGTCATTTTCACATGAAAGCTTGTTAAATATGCACATGTCATGGAATACATTTTTCAACATAGCATGAAAAATAATTTTTGTCATGACCCCAAAGACTAGAATGGGAAATTATCCTAGTGGAATTCCTCTGTCCACTTTAGAGTGTTTATGAATGGAGTGGTAACCCCTGAGTTGACGAAGAATTGTTAATGGGTTTCGAATGGGTTCTTTTTATAGAATACCGGAGCGAAGTCAAATGTTATGACACCTAAGGCTGGTGGGTGTACATGTTATGATATTATGTTATATTACCAATGCATTGAGAACGAGTCTACAGACAACGTAGTTTCAACGTGAGTTGTACTTCGGTCAATGGCAGGTACTCACAGTGCATATGGAGAACTGTGACGATACCACATGTTATGATGTTTCGATTAAATATGAATTGCTAGTAATGATGAAATGTTATGATAAAATTATGTTTTTGCCAGTAAATAGAAAATGTTCTCTAAACGAAAATATGTGTCTCAGTTTTTCTAAAAATGTTAAGGAATCTGGATGGAAGACACTGATTTTTCTGCATTTCATATTTATCATTCTTCATGCATAATTTATCTTTGTGCACGTTGATTGTTTGACTTACTGAGATTTCAAATAAACTTACCCCTTGTGGACCCACCATCATTCCTTTTGGAATGATAGAAGTTGTGTCAAGACCCAAGGAGGACAGACTGGATGGAGCGGTGGATCCAGCTGATTGAGGAGGAGCCAAACCTCGAGAAAAGATTGGACCTTATCATGATGTTTATAGCCTCAGTCCTTCATGCTCTAGAATGCGCATGAAGCATTTTATCTAGCTTTGGAGACTTTTATGTTTAGCTTATGCTACTATTTGGTTTGAACTCATGATGGTCATTAATGCATTGGGATGTTTTTAATTATTCTGGCATAAGTTTTATTTTCACCCTTAATCCGCTACGAATATTGCATTCTACTAGTTGCACTTATAGGATGCATTGCATATTAACTATCATGTACGGGAATATATAACCTTGTGTTACATGTCCCGACGCTCTAAGTCTCCGTTCCATCCCAAGCAGAGGTTGAAGGTGTCATATTATATTATAATTGTTGTATGATATGTTGTTAGTGAGTAGTCGACTTTGTGTTATTTTTATATTTTAACCACTTCAGACGATGACCATTATGACAATAAATCTACAGGATGGAACTTAGCCTAAAGAGACGAGGCAGAGACTTAGACAATTCATGGGATGTTAGTTTTATGCTTCCCGTCAGTAATCAGTTATTTTGTAAGCATAAAACTCCAAAGAAATTTTTATTTAGTGCTTACGTAGATTATATTTTAACTTAGATAAAATATGTTTTATTTTACGTAAATGGAATATTTTATATGTGGTGCTTGATGAAGAAGATAATTTTAAAGCAAGTAGCTTTGGTCCTCCTCATGTTTCTCAAAAATTAGTGTCATTCTTAACTCTAGGGAGAGGGAGTGTTACAAATATATGGTTGGTAATTTACATTATCTCAATTGTGAGCTCCAACATTTATAGTTTGTAATCTACTATAGTTAATGACTAATACGATTGGATTCAAAGAACTTACGAAGTCGCCTACTTCATAAATATTCTATATAAATATGATTTTTACCACAAGTGTCTCCATCCCAAGTGGAGGTTGGACTTAAAGTTAAAAAAATTACAATGAAGCTCAAACTTTAGCATCGATGAAGACCTGATATGTGGCGCCCTCAACTCACACTTGTGTTTTGGTTGAAGTCATGACGCTGGGATGTTGGCTGCTTGGGTCACACACCCCATGCGCATTGTGAAGGCAAGTGTGTGCATACATGAAAGGACAGTCAATAATTCTAACAGCACCAAAAATTATAGCTGCATCCCAAGCAATTATTCATAAGCCACAAGTCGTCCAAACTCCCATGAAAGAATATTACAATCAACCTACAAAATAAAAAATCCAAAAAATAATAACTCTTATCACAAAAGGGGGGAGGAACCCCAATCTTCACTCTCCGGATGGAGCCGGACCTCCACACTCTTAATCTCCCATTGCGGAACTACAAGTGGGGACACCTCAGTGAGATTTCGTAAAATCCCAACAAGTGAAACCGAAACTAACAATCAACACACAAGCAGGTGGGAAAAAATGTGAAAATTATACCAAGTAGACATTTAAGAGGGTAATAACATTTTAATTTTCCAAATACTAGTATAAACACCTTTCTCACACAAGACCCTACACACCCTAAAATCACATTTTAGTTTTGAAAGTATCCATTTGATTAAGGTATGCACCATGGTCTCCCCTATGGACCATCCTCATGCTCTGGATACCTTCTTCACACCATGAATAACGACCGTACGTATGACTTCGTAACGAGTGATGCCCAGCTCCACGCCTGGCGCGTACATGACTAGGCATCCTCTAGCCTCCGAGAGCGTACAAAGAAGCAATGGAGTCGACACGAGAGCGTTATCGTCTCTCCCGAGCTTGTTGTCACGCTGCAACAATCCAAGGGATGTCGCTTAGTTTTAAGCACTCCCGACGGACTAGAGGAGCTCCACCGAGATAATGTCTCATCTCAACTTGGGGTCGTGATACGCACGCACCCGAAAAATAGTCATTTGACAGCAAAAACCATAATTCTTCCATATTTCAACATATACAACAATAGAGCACAAATATGAAAATATTAATAGCAAGTAACGGTTATAATGTAGACAGGCAACAACTAATAAATGAATGACATAATAACAACATTAGTTATGAATTTAAACAATACAAACAATTTCACAACAAGTCAAACCACAATATCACAGCAACTTCAAAGTTTGTTCGCAACGGTTTACGGGGCCCTCAGTGATCGCACAAATTCACAACCACTGCAATTCAATCCCAATGCTTTTGCATGGCCCTCGGCCACTTCAAAAATCTACTACCAATGCTACAGTTTCAACCCAGTGCTCCTCATTATTTATTCGATCACCATTCACAACCAGACTGCACAATTCACAGATTCACAATTTTCCGACTACGAGTATTTTAAAAATTATTTGGAGAACAACTTACAATCGTGAAGGTAAAATTTTCTGGATGATCGTAGCGCGGTGAGTCCTAAACTGCTGATAGTGGCAATTCCTCCCAGAGTGAGGATCTTACTGTAGTGGCGTCAGCTACGAGGAGCACTAGGGAAGGAAACCGTGATTGGCTCATGTGACTGGACTGAACAGTGTCATGGCATGATAATTTGGTGGAGGCAGATCTCGCGAAATATAGATGGTTGGGAAGAAGTGGAGCTCATGATGGTTTGTTGTAGTTGGTGGCCACGAAAACTCTGTGGATTGAGAGGAGTGAGGTTGAGAGGTGTGAAGGAGGTGGGTGGGTGGTTGGACAGCTATCGGCAAGCGTCTGTGGGTGGTGGATCGCGGTGGCAGTGCAACCCTAGGAGAGAGAAAATTTGCAATGGAAGAAATAGGGGATTTGAGAGGGAGGGAAAGCTAGATATTGGTGTGTAGGTAGAGATTGAGTGGGAGAGGAGAGGTTGAGGTTGTGTTCGAAGCAGTGGAGGCTCAACCTATTTATAGGCCGTGAGGCTCGATCTCGACAAAAAACAACCCTCGGCTATGATTGGGGAAGCCATTATCGGTGGGGTTTCATGCTCGGCATCGACAGGGGGACGCAGACCGTATGTGCGAGTGAGACACATTAGCGATGGTCGTATGGCCGAGAGAGGCCATTATCGGTGGGGTTTCATGCTCAGCATCGACTGGGGGATGCAGACCGTGGTCAGGCAGTAGCAGAGGAGAAGGGAGCAAGGTCGACACGTGGTGGTGAGGTGGTGGTGGGTGAGGTGGCACTACAGGGTCACAGGTGCAAAGGAGAAAAAGAGAGAGAGGGGGGTTGGGACAGTTTGGCACGCTGGAGAGAGGAGGGGGAAGAGATGAAAAGAAAAGAAAGCAAGGAAACAAAATTGAAGGTTTTAACCCTCAGACAATCAAAACAGCGTCATATTAAGGGGTGAAGGGCTGGCCTTTTGTTTCTTAGCTTATGCCCCTACAGGGGCTGGGGCTCCAGACACACTAACTAAAAAGGAATCCAAATAAAAATTTGACCCTGGGCTTCACATCCTCCCCCCATAAAAAAGAGTTTCATCTTCGAAATTGATAAGCTTTATCTATTAAGAAGTTCAATACAACAACTTACAAGATACAATACAAAACTTGCTTGAAACAAAACATACAATCCATAATACCCCAAACAAGTACGGGTAATGCTCTCTCATATCAACTTCTCTCTCCCAAGTAAAATCTTGAGGTACTGGATCTCCCCACGAAAACTTCACTAGAGGTATTTCCTTAGACCTCAGTTTATGTTCCTTCCAATCCAAAATATGCGTCAGAGCTTCCTCATATGTAAGGTTAGGCTAAAGTTGGATGCTACAGGATCGACTAACGGAGGTTCCTGCTATCTGAAGCTCTTCTTTAGTGAGGAGATGTGGATCACATCTTGTAAATCTCCAAAATATTCCGGTAGTGCAATCCTTTAAGCCCCGGGGCCTATCTTTTCCACTATCTAGAATTGTCCAACATATCTCAAACTAGGTTTCCCTTTCTTTCCAAATCGTTTAACCCCCTTCATGGGTGATACTTTGAGGTATACCCAGTCGCCTTCTTCAAATGACAAGTCTCTTCTCCACGTATCTGCATAACTCTTCTGATGGCTCTGAGCTGCCACCATCTTGTCTCTTATGATCCTAACATGTTCCTTCATTTCTTGAATTATTTTTTGACTTAATAAGCATGCTTTCACCAACCTCGTCCTAGTATTAGTCACAAGTGGTTCGCATGGTCCTCCAAATCTTGTGAATAGATAAAAATATCGTCGATGAAGACCACCATGAAAGAATCTAGATAAGGTTGAAATACCTGATTCATCATATCCATAAATATTGCGGGTGCATTGGCAAACCAAATGACATTACTCTAAACTCATAGTGCCCGTATCTTAATCTGAAGGTGGTCTTGGGCACATCCTTATCCCTTACCCTTAGCTGATAATACCTCGATCTCAAGTCGATCTTGGAAAATATAGCTGCTCCATGTAGTTGGTCAAACAAATCATCAATTATGGCCAAAGGATACTTGTTCTTTATGGTCACCTTTGTTCAACTCTTGATAATCTATACACACTCTAAGTGTCCCATCTTTCTTCCTAATGAATAACACAGACACTCCTCATGGTGATGAACTTGGTTGAATAACACAAGAGTTCCACCTTCAACTCCTTCAGTTCTAATGGCACCATCCGGTAGGGAGCTTTGTGTATAGGAGCTGCTCCCAATTCTAAGTTAATTGTGGACACAACTTCCTGAACAGGAGGTAATCCCGCAAGATCATCCAGAAAACTATCTGGAAACTCCTCGAAGGCTGGAACTTGCACTAACTTCGTCACCACTTGCACCATATATGCTTATGCTCGCTCCACTAGCTAAATCTCCCTTCATATAAGCCAATCCATTCCCAGAACAATGTCAAACCCAAGAAGGTTGAACACTATCATATCAGCTTCAAACACTTTCCCTCCAAAGTCCAAAGGACATCATAAAGCAACCTTCGAACATACTACTTCTCCGGTTGGTAATGCCACTACCACAGACTGTTGTAAGGGCTTTGTGATTAGGCTATACCTACTGGTGAAAGTTGCGGATACGAAAGATTGGATGCTCTTGAGTCAAACAAGGTACAAGCAAAATATTAATACAGTCAAACTCTTCCTATTGAGGTCAAGACATCTTCTATCTAAATGCATAGCCAAACAAAATGCATCAACTCTTAAAAGATTTGAGCAAGATCATACATATGATGACTCTCGCATCCTGGGTCTTTAGGCTTCATCATCCACCTCACCACGTATCAAAGCACATACCTGTGCCTATACTGGTTGTCTTTAGCCTGGTCTTCCTCCACGTTGGGCAAGTCAATTCGTTGAGCAGCACTAGGGCAATCCCTAGCAAAATGCCCCGCTTGGCCACATTTGAAGTACTAAACACCTTGGCGACAATCACCCTCAGAGGACCTGTTGCCCCTACCACAGACTGGTCCTTGACACCATGCTACCTTCCCCAGTGTAGGTCCTTCTCTTTTGGCCCATTGGAGAGGCCACCATACCGCCATGTTCACGTTCTGCTATTGAGGCTACTTTTGCCAACCTTTGAAAATTTTGGATCTGAAGACAGGTGACCTGAGCACGGATTCCATTAACTTCCTGGAATACTGCTCCATAGTCATACTGCCTTGGACAAGGTTAGCAAGTTTCCTAGCCTTTTGCAATCTCACAGAGCTTGGGAAAAAGCAGTCGTTGAATTCTTGCTTGAATCATTGCCATGTCACAACCATTATGGATCCGAGTTCCATTTCAAGAAGTTCCCTCTTTGTCTCTCACCATGACACTGCTTCACCTTGGAACATATATCCCGTGTATAACACCTTCTGGTCTTCAATGCAACCACATATCTCAAAGGTTCATTCAAGATCGGTATTCCATCTACCTATTCTGACCGGTTCCTCATCTCCAGAAAATCTAGGAGTCCAATAGGCTAGGACACGCTCATACGAGCATCCTCTTTGCTCGTTTCATTGGTGTTACTGAAACTTTTGCTGGAGAAACTCGGTCATGTGGTTTAGTGCTCTCGCCATGGCATAATTCTTGTTACCACGAGGTAGATCATCTTTCGAGGCTTGGCAAAATCTTGGTCACGCCATTTTGTCTTACCTGCCAAAAATCAACCTTTAACATCCCGATAATTTTCTTGGTCTCTAAATTTTGAACATTACACCACAAGATTTAAACTTCCAAATTTACCTAGAGCCGTAAAAGCTCTGATACCACTAGTGGTGCCCCCAACCCCCTCTTGTGTTTTAGCAGAAGTCGTGACACCGGGATGTTGTCTGTTCGGGTCACACACCAGTTGCGCTTTGTGAAGGCAAGTTTCTACATACATGAAATATAATAATGTATAGTTAATTTGCAGCAGAAAAATAAAAGGACAGTAAAAGATTCTTACAATACCATAAATTAAAGCAACATCCCCATAGCAATTACCCATAAGCCACAAGTCCTCCAAACTCCCATGAAAGAATAATACAGTCATCCAACAAAATAAGAAATCCAAAAAATAACAACTCTTACTACAAAAGGGGGGAAGAACCCTAATCTTCACTCTTCGGATGAAGCCAGACCTCCATACTCTTAATCTCCCTCTGCATCAAAGTCTACGGTTCCGCCTGCGGAACCACAGGTGGGGACACTCCTATGAGATTTTATAAAATCCTAGTAAGTGAAATCGAAACTAACAATCAATATACAAGTAGGTGAAGCACTCGGCCATCACACAGATTCACAACCATAACAATTCAATTCCAACACCCCACGGTGCATCGGCCACTTTACAAATCTGCTACCAATGCTACAGTTTCAACCCAATGCTCCTCATCATTTATTCAATCACCATGCACAACCAGACTGCACAATTCACAGATTCACAATTTTCAAACTACGAGTGTTTTAAAAATTAGTTTGAGAACCACTTACAATCGCGAAGGTAAAATTTTTTGGATGATCGTAGGGCGTTGATTCCTAAACTACTGGTAGTGGCGGTTCCTCTCGAATTAACAGAGAGTTCGTGTGTGTGTGTGTACGGGTCACTTCACTGAGGGACAAATTGAGAATGAAAGCATGAATTTGAGACTAAAAATTAAAAAGGCATCTCAAGAGGTGGAGGATCTTACTATAGCGGTGTCAACTAAGGAGGAGAACGATGGAACAAAGTTGTGACTAGCTCAACGTGAGTGGACATAATAGCAATTTATGTTGGGATAATTTGGTGGAGGTAGATCTGGCAAAAAATAAATGGTCAGGAAGAAGTATAGCTAGCGACGGTTGGTGGCATTCGGCGGCTACGAAAACCCTAGGAGAATAAAAAACCAAAAACAAAAGTGGGTGAAGTCAAAGAGGGGTGAGGCTGAGAGGTATGGAGGAGGTGGGTGGGTGTCTGAGGGTGGTGGATCACGGTGGCCGCACAATCCTAGGAGAAAGAAAATTTGCAATGGAATAAATAGAGGATCTGATAGGGAGAGTGTGACGCCCCCAGATTCCGCTTCGGATCAGATGGATATCCAAAGTGTCGGGACATGCGACACAAGGTTACCTGCTGTTCCTAACATGCACCTAGCATATTCATAGTGGATAATTTTTTTTTGAGCAATACTATGCTCCAAACTTATAATATCCCAAATAGTTAAAACATAAACCATGCATACCTAAAACATCCACGATTACAGCACGAGTCTCAGAAGACTGTAATCTCAAAACAACGGAGACCTAGCTCCATAATTACAATGCCAAAATATACTATTGGTCTAGTTCGTTGAGTAACTTGCATAACTCGACTAATGATGCCGGAATACTATCCAAAGACCTAACTATGGAGGCTGCAAGCTCCGTATTGCGTCTACGGTGTCTAGTTAACCTCCTCCAGTCTGCCTGTGTCTACTCCCTACTCTGATCCTGACACATCGCTTACCATTCAGGGGAAATGGTAGTTGGAACTACCACGATGAGATTTGATTACAAATTTCAGCAAGTTAACTGGAAATTTCCACACAGGTTAATGATGCATGCATGTCAATAAAAGCATGAATGCATAATCAAAGTCATAAGTAAGCATAACATAACTTGACATATAGCATAGCATAACTGACATAATTTGAACTGAAACTGAAACTTAGCTTGACGTGACATGGCATGTACGTGAACTTAAAACATAACATGGACTAGCAACATAGCATGAACGTGAACTTGAAACATAACATGGACTTGAAACATAGCATGAACGTGTACATACAAAATTTGAACATAACATAATATAAATGTGAATTTGGAATATAACGTGAATGTGAACATGACATAACATGAATGTGAACTTGAACATAACATAACATCAATGTGAACTTGTAACATAACGTCAACATGAACATGACATAACATGAACATGAACTTGAACATAACATGACGTGAAACATGACTTGAACGTGAAATACATGAACTTGGAATCTTATTCAATGGACTTAATTAATAAAGTGATCATAAGGGTGCTACACTGGTCCCCTTGAGCCGTGTGTCCCTGCTGATTACTGCATCACAACACATGTGTCTATACTAGCTGTGAGTGCGTTAATACGTACTCCACAGTTGTTGTGGCCCCACGTATTCTACGTGTCACAATTGTTGTGTCTCATGTAGTGTATGCTCCACAGTTGTTGTGGCCCCATACTTCATGCTCCACAATTGTTGTAGCCTCATGAATTGTTTGTGCCACACTTACTGTGGACACACATAACATAATGTGTGGCTCCATCGGCGTTAGTGTCTGGCGTGCTCCGGTGACCAGCTAGTTAGGCCCCATTCGCAACCTGTTGACTGTACTTCATCAACCCAGAGAATTTCACACATATTTAGACACTCCAAGTGAACAAAAGAGTTCCACTAGGATATTACCCTATCCTAGCACTTAGGGTCGTGATTGACATGAATAACTTAACTGGCATACATGACAGTTCGTAACGTAACGTGACATGAATGTGATATAAACGACAGAAGGCCTGACGTAGCGTAATGTGACATGAACGTAAGATGACAGACATGACATAAAATGTAACAAACAACATTTTATAACATGGCATACATGTAACAGACAATATTTCATAACTTGGCTTAACATGTAATAGACAACATTTCGTAACATTGCATAACATGTGACAGTGAATATTACGTGACATGACATACATGTAACAGATAGCATACGTAATGTGACATACTTACAACAGATAGTAACATGAGATAAAATATATTATGTAACAGATAAATATATCGTGACAGAATAATTCGTTTAATAGTTAAACATGTGATGACATGGCATATATAACAACGTACAAACATAAATTGTAGTTCCCTTACCCATCACACATACACAATAAACTGATAGTAAGTTAAGAGCTAACTTATCTCGATAGTCGCATTTTATGAGAATAAGCACGAAACACGAGAAAATGTAATAGGGTATTCTAAAAGTTAGAAATTAATTACTAACAATTAGAAATGTTAAAAGAGACAACTTCAGTAAAATTACCATTTTACCCTCTATATGTGGAAAAATGACTATTTTACCCTTAATTTAAGGATTTCACATCCTAACTCAAAACGAATTACCAAAATTTACATTTATCACGTAAGTTTTGTCCTAGACTCACATAACAACTCAGAAAAATTTAAAATCAATCACAACTAAGGAAAACTCACAATGGTCGAAACATTCATATGTCATTTCTCTTGATTTTGGTTGCAAATTCTTCCATCTTCAAAACCAATGCTTAAACCAAAATTTTGTAACAAGGATCTTCCTAACCTAAGTTTAAAAATACACTTAAAATATCCATTAAAAAAAGCTAAGCATCAACACCAAACTTTTTGTAAAAAGACCCAAACATTTTAACAACAAGTAAACCCTTAAATCATAAGTTTTGACCTTAATAAAAACATCTCCAAGAATTCCAAAAAAATAAATCTTACTTCTAACATATTCATAACATCAACCTAAGATCAACCATGATTTAAATCATCAAACAAAAGTCACCAAAATCACAAAACAACACTTGGAGTTTTTTTTAGTTTTAAACTTAGTCCAAAAACAGAAACTTTTCTCCCCACTAACTTTGATCAATCTCTTGATTCACGGCTTAAAGACATGTGATCTTCAAACTAAAAGATCTCATGGATTAAAAATGTGTCCTAAAGAATATCCTACCATCAAACTTAAAATCACAAGGCTAAAATTCAACAAAACATGTATCTAACCCAAAAACATCAAATCTTAGGCCAAATCGAAATCCTCTTGCATAGAAAAACATATCTTTAAAACTAATACTAAATATCTTTGAAATAACATCCTAACATGTATGTAAGAGGCTTAGGATCATCATATAAAAATATCAAAGCCTTTGGAATAAGATTAAACCATGAAATATT
Organism: Juglans mandshurica; assembly: GCA_022457165.1. Classification (NCBI taxonomy): domain Eukaryota; kingdom Viridiplantae; phylum Streptophyta; class Magnoliopsida; order Fagales; family Juglandaceae; genus Juglans; species Juglans mandshurica. The sequence continues at coordinate 17,260,837 of CM039632.1, forward strand.
CAAACCTTCACAAAACAAAAACTGTTTTTCCACTTCAAGTTTTCAAGTTCCTAAATCTAAGGAAATCTATCATCAAAAGCTTTATTCATGCAACAAAACCTCAACGATCATTTATAAAAACATGCTAAGAACACTCCATAAAATTTTTGGACCAAGATATGTCCATTAGTTTGGTCAAAAATTCCAAAACATATCATACTCTCCAATTTCACGCCCAGAATGACATTTCCATGGTTAAAAATACTTTTCGCTAACCAAATGAGCATGGAATGAGACTAATAAGATATCCACGGAAACTAGACTCAACTACGAACAACTTTTATGAAGGAGTCATCATGAGATAATACATAAAAAAGGATAAACAATGGCCCCACAAAAAGACCCAGAAATCTGCCCAAGAGAGAGCTTTTGGGTTTCTCTCTAAGAACGGGGGAAAGAAGTGATAAAATGGAGAGAAGCGTGTCTTGCACGACTTTAGACTCCTGGAGGGGGTAGTTATGGGCTTTAATGACCCTTGATTGGAGGTGGTTATGTGACATAAAATGGAGAATATAGAGGAGCAAGGACTGCCTGTAGCAGCTGTGAGAGATGTAGGTTGATGAGTGGATTTCTTCTTCAGATCAAGGCACTATTGAGTGTAGCCAATGGTAGTGGATGGTCTGCCATGTGGGGGAGAAAACTTCTTCAAGAAACGTTGCTATAATGCCCCCAAATTTCACTTGGGATCAGACGGATATTTGAAGTGTCGAGACATGCAACACAAGGTTACCTGTCCCTGTTCATGACATATAAGATACAATATTCCTAAAATGCATCTAGCATTATGCAATATTCGCAGCGGATAATTTTTTATTTTAGCAATACTATGCACCAAATTGAAATATCTCAAATACTTAAAACATATTTCATACTTAACGACATACTAAACAACTAAGATCACAACAATAGTCCATATGATTGTGATCAAAAGAGTGATGGAAATTGAACCCCACAAATACAAGTAGTAATATGAGGTAACTGCTATACTACCATCTACGTCGCACCGTCGCTAGTCGACCGTTTCCAATTGGTCGATTCCCGATTCTCCTTCAGATCCTGTAACAAAACCTGCCATTCGGGGGGAATGGTAGTTGGGACTACCACAGTGAGACTTGATTACAAATCTCAGCAAGTTAACAGGAAACTTCTACACAGGTTAATGATGCATGCATGGCAGTAAAAACATGAATGCATAATCAAATCAATAGAGAACATAACATATCTTGGCATAACATGGCATGAAATAATAAGTATAACGTAACTTGACATAACATGGCATGAGAAAATAAGCATAACGTAACTTGACATAACATAGCATGAGCTGACATAACTTGAACTGGAACTTAAACTTAACTTTACGTGATATGACATGTACGTGAACTTAAAACATAACATCGACTTGAAACATAGCATGAGTGTGACCTTGAAACATAACATGAACCTGAGCATGACATAACATAACATAAATGTGAACTTGGAACATAAATTGAACGTGAACATAACATAACATGAATTTGAAACATATTCTTGTCTCATGGGATTACAATGATTGCGTGAACGTAAACTTGAACATAACATAACGTGAAACATGACTTGAATGTGAAATGCATGAACTTGGAATCTTATTCAATAGACTTAATCATTAAATTGACCATATGGGTGCTACACAGGTCCCCTTGAGCCGTGTGTCCCTGTCGATTATCGCATCACAATACATGTGTCTATACCAGCTGTGAGTGTGTTAATATGTACTCCACAGTTGTTGTGGCTCCACGTATTCTACGTGTCACAATTGCTGTGTCTCACATAGTGTATACTCCACAGTTGTTGTGGCCCCATGACTTATTTGTTTGTGCCACACTTGCTGTGGACACATGTAACATAAGGTGTGGCTCCATTGGCGTTAGTGTTTGGCGCGCTCTAGTGACCAGCTAATTAGGCCCCATTCGCAACCTGTTGATTGTACTTCGTCAACCCAGGGAATTTCACACCTAGTTAGACACTCCAGCGTGAACAAAGGAGTTCCACTAGGATATTACCCTATCCTAGCGCTTAGGGTCGTGATTGACATGAATAACTTAGTTGGCATACATGACATTTCATAACGTGACGTAACATGAACGTGACATAAAAGACAGAAGTCCTGACGCAGCATAACGTGACATGAACGTAAGACGACAGACATGACATACTTTGAGACATAAATGTAACAGATAACATTTCATAACATGGCATACATGTAATAGGCAACATTTCGTAACATAGCATACTATATAACAGACAACATTTCTTAATATGGCGTAACATGTGACAGTGAATTTTACGTGACATGAAATACATGTAACATATGGCATACTTAACTTAACATGACATACTTGTAATGTATAGCAATACGTGACAGAATATCTTGTGTAACAGATGAATAATTCAGGATAAAATAAATTATGTGTAACAGATAAATATGTAATGACTTGGCATGGTACATATGATAACATGCTTACATAGACTTTAGTTCCCTTACTTATCACTCATACACATTAAACTGATAGTAAGTTAAAAGTTAATTTACCTCGATCTTCGCGCTTCGAGAAAAATTTCAAGTGCGATCACGAGAAACTGAAAGAAGTGATTTCTAAAAATTAGAACTTAATCACTAACAATTAGGATATATGGAAAAAAATATCAACTTAGTGTAAAATTACCATTTTACCCTTTACATGTGGGAAAATGACCATCCTAACTTAAGGATTTTGCATCCTAACTCCAAAAATACCAAACTTTACATACCGTATGTAAATTTTGTCCTAAACTCAAATATTAATTCAGAAAAATTTAAAACTAAACACAACCATTAAAACTCTATGGAGCCAAACTTAGAAAGGCTATTTCCTTTGATTTTTGTTGTAATTCTTTCAAATATCAAAAATCAAAATTTTTCTTCTACTATACTCATAACATATGCCTAAGAATAATCATGTTTTGAATCATGAACAAAAGTCATCAAAATCTCTAAAACCATACTTGAACTTTTTGGTTTTTCTTCTAAGTTCAAAACAGATTTTTGTTTCTAACTTGTTTTTATCAACCTCTTGATCCATGACTTATAAAGATGTGATCTTCAAATCAAAACATCACATGGTTTAAAAATGTGTCCTAAAATAGATCCAAAAACTCAACATCACAGGGCTAAACATCAACCAAAACAAAAATTTAGCCAAGAACATCATCACTTTGGCCTAATAGAATATCTCCTTGCATAAAATTTCCTATCTTCAAAACTAACATCAAATATCTTTAAAATAACAATTTAACGTATATATAAGAGGCTTAAGATCTTCAAATAAAAATATCAAAGCCATTGGAATAAGATTAAACCATAAAAGATTTAAACTTTCTCAAAACAGAAACTGTTTTTCCTCTTCCAGTTTCTAAGTTTCTAGACCTAAGAAAATATTTCACCAAAACTTTTAATCATGCAAAACATCCTCAACCAATAATCATATACACATGTTAACAGTACTCCATAAAAATTTCGGACCAAGATCGAATCATTAGCTTGGTTCAAAACTCCAAAAAGAACACACTCTCCAGTTTATCGCCCAGAATGACCTTTCTGGGTTATAAACAACTTTTTACCAATCAAATGATATCCAAATGGAACCAATAAGATATCCAAGTAAACTAGACTAAAAAATAAACAACTTATATAAAGGAAACTTGGCGTGAAACCACCTACAAAAGCTTCGAAACAGGCGTTCAAAAGAGGTAAGAAAAACTGCCCGAGTGTCTTTTGTGTTCTATGAAGGAAAAGTGTAAAGGAGAGTTGCTTTTCGTGGGAAGTGGACTGGAGAGCCTCTTACACAAGTTATGGAAAGTGATAGGACTGAAGGAATGGTTGAGTGTTGGCCTTTTCTTCTCATAAAAATTAGTCCAAGATCGTTTCTCAAAGTGGAGTGTAAGAGTGAAAGAGTGAGGTGGCCAGTTAGCTTTGTACTTCAAGAACCTTCTAGGCCCTTCTTGTAAAGATTTGGCCACCCAAGTGGGGGTACAGAACTTAGCCATGAAGCAATCCTATGGTGACCAAATTCGTGGGCCTTAATGGGCCTAAACCGAATGGACCTAAATTTTGGGGTTTAAAGAGGGTTTGGGTTGCTATCAAGCCCAAATCCAATATTACTTGGCCCAATCAATTTTTCAAGGTTAACAAGGTTAGATAATGATGTTCTAACACAAATTTGAAGGATTAATAGCATGTAGAAGTGATTTAATCAAGTGATTAAACACAATGCTAGAAACCGGATTAGAAAAGGCTTAGAGGCCAACTTTAGGGTTTTGGGGAAACCGTTTAGGGTTCCGATTTCAACCATGTTTTTGGGCTTTCAATTGGATTCCCACCATTTAGGGTTTCACTAGGATTGAGACCCTCTTTGGTCTGGCACAATTTTGTTGAGTAGATGAAACAAAGTTTTGCTTAAGTGGCATCATTTCACACCTTGATTCATTCAAATTCATCAAATGCTCCTCATGGTGCCAAGTGTCTAATATTATTCACTAAGTGTGGCTAAGATCTTGCCAAGTGTCCAAATAAAACTTCTCTAATCTAATTTGGACATTCCACAGTATGATTTTGAAACACTGCAATTTGTGTGCTTACCGAGGTTACTATTCACTCCGAAAAAGTGAATCATAAACTTAGCACTAAAAATTCCTAAATATTCATATTAATCTACAGTGAAAATATTTTACCGAAATTCAACCTCGAAGTGCCCCTAAAAATAATTTCATACTTTCAAGCAGGCATTTCGTCCGAAAACATGAAAATAAACTTATTGTGCCATAAAATCCTAAATAACCAACTGAGTCTAATGACGTAGACCATAATGCATTCAAACACTTCTAACTATCTCAAATAAATAAAACTCATATTTCTAGCACCATAGTGAGTGATAACACTGACTATGTTGACAGACTACAACCTATGCGATTGGTCGATTCATAAAAACTTATGGGGTGTTCACGAGATTCCTAAAGTCAATAGAAATTCCACTAATGAATTTCTAGCGGGCTGTTACATTTGCCAAGGTGGCCAAATTCGTGAGCCTTGGTGGGCCCCAACCAAGTGGACTTCAATTTGGGGTTTAAAGGTGGTTTGGTTAGGGTTTGAGATGCTATCAAGCCCAAAATCAATTTTTCTTGCCCCAATCAAATTTCCATGGTTTAAAAGGTTGGATAATGATGACATGACAAAGATTTGATTAATTAATAGCATGTGGAAGTGATTTAATCAAGTGATTAAACACAATGCTATAAATCGAATTAAAAAGGGTTTGGAGGCCAACTTTATGGTATGGGAAAACATTTAGGGTTTTGGTTTCAACCAAGATTTCGGGGTTTCAATTGGATTCCAACTATTTAGGGTTTTGCTAGGGTTGAAACCCTCTTTGGTCGAGCACAATTTATTTGATCAGATGAAACAGAGCTTTGCTTAGGTGGCATAATCTCACACCTTGACTTCCTTCACAAATCCATCTAATGGTTCCTCATGATGCCAAGTGTCTAATACTATTTACTATGTGTGACTAAGATCTTGCCAAGTGTCCAAATAAAACTCCTCCAACCTAATTTGGACATTCCACACTGTGATTTTGAAAACACTGCATTTGGTGCACTTATCGAGGTTACTATTCACTCCAAAAAAATGCATAATAAACTTAGTACTAAAAAATTCTAAATATTCATATTAACCTATAGTGAAAATCGTTTACCAAAATTCAACCCCAAAGTGCCCCTAAAAATAATTTCACAATTTTGAACAGGCATTTCGTCCAGAATTATGAAAAAGGGTTATTATGCCATAAAATCCTAAATAATCACCTGAGTCTAATGGTGTAGACCAAAACACATTCTGACACTTCTAATTACCTCAAAAATTAAACTCATAGTTCTAGCACCATAGTGAGTGATAACGCTGACTATGTTGACAGACTAAAAACCTGTGCAATTGGTCGATTCCTAAAAACTTATGTGGTTTTCACGAGGTTCCTAAAGTCAATAGAAATTCCACCAGTAAATTTCTAGCGGGCTATTACAGAGAGAAAGCTAGATCTCTATGTGGAGGTAGAGTTCGAGGGGGAGAGAAGAGGTTGAGGTTGTGCTGGAGGTGGTGGAGGCTCAGCCTATTTATAGCCCATGAGGCTCGATGTTGAGAAAAATAGCCCTTGACTGCAATTGGGGAAGCTAGACGGTGTGCAGGCCGTGGTGAGGGTAGCAGGTGGTTGATCTATGTGTGTAGGAGTGAGATTGGTGTGCAGAGTCGTGGTCACAGGGCAAAGAGAGGCCATTCTCAATGGAGTTTTGTGCTCGACTTCCTCTGGGAGACACAGATGGTGGTCAGGTGGTAGCAGAGGAGAAGGGAGTAGCGCCGACATGTGGAGGTGAGGTGGTGGCGGGTGAGGGTGGCGCTATAGGGTCAAGGGTGCAAAGAAGAAAAGAAACGAAAAAAAAGAAAAAAAAATTAGGGTTTTAACCTTCAAACCATCAAAATGGCGCCGTATTAAAGGGGTGAGAGGTTGGGTTTTTGTTTCTCTGCTTGGGCCCCTATATGGGTTGGGCCTGCAACACACACACTAAAAAAAAACCTAATAAAAATTGTAGACTCTGGGCTTAACATGATACTAGTGGAGGCGTTGCTTGAAATCTGGTGCATGGGAAAAAAAAAACAAGATATATTGATAAAGAGTTCATAAATACTTCAAGGACAATATGAGTTTTGATTCTTCGTGTAATTATACATGTATAATAAATCAATGGTCGACGACTCAACCTGTCGTAAATAAGTTTTGTAGTCACTTGGCCCACAAATCAAGGTATGTTCCATAAAAAAATTGCATTAATCAACTTGCGACAAGACAAGGTATGTTCTTTAAAAATTTGCATTCATCAAGTTCTTTTGAACATGCTATATTGTTAATAACGATTCTAATCATGTGAATTTAGTTCTAAATTGATTATATTATTGTTTCTGTGTGTTCAGGTTCCATCCAAAATTGATGGAACATATGGAAATGTTTAAACCAAAGAAAAAACAAACAATGCTAACGTCATGTACTTCTACACTGGTTTCGATAAATCTAGGAGAAGGCAAGAGGACTTGCACAGGGCATCTATATAAACTTAAAAGCGGAAAAGAATAAATGGAAGAGAAAAGAAAGCATGAATTTGGATTCCTTGGTGGTGTAAATGATATGGAGGGAGATAGAAGAATAAAATAAGGCTGTTTGAGGAAACATATATGCGACCATGGCTTTCTTTTAGGTTAGAGGAATTGCGTATGAAACAAGACAAAGTGCGCGTTGAAGAGAAAGTCCAATCTGAAGAGGAGAAAAATGCGAATAAAAAGAAAGAGAGAGGAAGAAAAGATTATGTTAATGGATACAAGTGCCATGTCTCCAATGCTTCAACATTATCATCATTCATGGAAAATGCGAATAATAATTGATCAAAGTAAAAGAAACTAGTGTATTTTTGGGATATATTGACAATGACCTTATTTACCTATGTTTTTTGTTTTACATAGATATGTTCTTTTTTTTCCTGGTTTCATTTTTCTGTTGCTAGATAATGATAGCTTTTTTATCAGTTTTGTGAAAAATGAGGCAATGGTGATTTGCAAAGTAAAGCCAGTCTAACAAGATGAATGGCACCATGTAAAAAGCCTAATAGACACATCTCAGAACAAGGTGTAACAAAGGAATTTTCACCCATGCTAGGTGAGCAAGGACTCAGTTGAAGAATGAGGAGAAAAAGAGGCTCGTAGTTCTGAAAAAAGATGTCATTCATACAAAGGCAAGAAATGTTGGTACCGAAAGGAGAGATAGGAGACTAAGGTGAGCAATGGTCAAGGACAAGACCGCTACTGACGAGGGAGCTTTTCAGAATGTGATGACACGAGTTTGTCTAGACTTGGCCCTGAGAATTCATTCTAGGTTGCCATGGCATTTTAGGAGCCTTAGTTACTTTGGAAGGCTTTAGAGTCTTTGATTTGGTAACTTGAGTCTAAGAGGAGAGTGACCTTAGATTACCTTGTAATTTTTGGCCCTATTTAGAAACCCAGGCCTAATGGCTTTAGGCCCTTGACCCAAATCTTAAGTCACTAGTCTTGATAGTGGGTTAAGGGGGAGAGAGAGGTGTAGGAAAGTACCAAGAAATGGCTTGCACGCCTACCCTATAACAAATGCCACTTCTCAACTTGCTAGAAACCTTCTAGATGAACCAAGGGACAAGGAACCTAGAAAGACTAAGAAATTTTTGGCTAGCCTATCTACCCACACGCCTAGCCCATTGTCTTGCCCAAAATTCGAGTTCCAAGGTAGATTTCTAGGGATGTGAAGCCTAGGGAAGTGAATTAGAGCTTTTCAAGAAAATCTACATGGGAAACCGAAGGCAAGCACATAGGATTTCGGATTTGGTCAGTTTTTGCCAAGTGTCTAGCATGCATTAAGTTTTTAGAAGAATATGTGAAGCAAATTTTGTGTTAAGGACACATATGCCCTTAAGGTTTCGGCTAGCACACTCCTAACCACCTCATTCACTTTCCACTTGTCACTTAGATTATTTTGGACCAATGGCACATGAAAGGTCACCAAGGGAAGGAGCACTAGGAAGATGAAGCATCAACTTTAGAAAAGGAGTGTACGGCTAGGGCTAGGGCTATGGCACACGCCCAATGCCACTTCTCATCCATGCCAAAGGTTACTTGTTGGGAAAAGGAAGAGGCATGTAATGTTTTACCAAGTTACCTTTGAAGAAATATTCACTTGCTCAAGGAAAGCAATGACATAAAGGGGAAAGAAGGGAATTTCGGCCAAGGGAATAAAAACCCTACACGCCACCCCCAAGATGTCCCTTCCCAATGCAATCCAAGTGGAGAATTCCAAGAGGCATTATCGGCAAATGAGAAAGGGGAAGAAGAAGCCTATGCCACTTGTCATCCATGCAAGGATTTTGGAAGAAACCAAGGAGGGAAGTGAAGATTCTACTATACAAAGGAAGGGGTACACACCAAGGGGCTTTTCCCTTGCCATTTTTCAAAAATTGCATGAACACTCACTCTCTCCACACAATTCTCACATGTTCACTTGAAAGTTCCCTCACTTTCTCATATTTTCTTTCCAACCAAACAAGGAGGATCCTTTCAAGAAAAAGGATTTCGGCACCATCAAGAATAGACAAGCTTGCCAGTCCTTCTTTACGCGGATTTTTGTAAGTATACACTCAACTTACTCTGGGTCAATGCTTGTATATATTTGTGTAAATTCTTTCATTGTTTCGATTGCTTTGTATGCTATCTCTTCATTGTTTGTTTGAATATGCTAATATGATCTTGAGTAAATCTATGGAAGGAATTATATACTTCGCATTTGTGATGAAAATGCTATGAAATACTCCTATAAGTTTCGGTTTTTACTTGATTAAGGTTTGTGGTTTATGCAACATGATGTTTCGGTTTTAACATGTCTTGGAAGTTTCGAACCTTGGTCAACAACCTATGATTTCATGTTTTGTTTCTCTATGTCTTGATTTCTATAATATATGCTTGAAGTTTGGAACATGTTTAAGTGATGAATCTTCATGTTTTTGTACCTATGAGTTTCGGCCTAAGGAAGTTCTCATGGTTCCATGTTTGTGTTTTAATATCTCATATGCTTTATGTTATCATTCTATGAAATGAACATGTTATGCTTGGTTATTTCATGCATGGCATTTCGCATGTCATATGTCAAGTGTAAGTACGCATGTTATAAATCTCATGTCACATGCATTTGGGAAAAAGTGTTTTCAAAGAAAGTATTTTCAAAAAGTGTTTTAAAAAAAAATGTTTTCAAAGAAAAGAATTTAATAGTTTTATCACGACCCCAGGTGCTAGGGCCGGGGAATGTCCTAGTGGAACTCCTCTATCCACTCTGGAGTGTTTAAGAATTGAGTGGTAACCCCTTGGTCGACAAAGTACCATCGAGGAGTCCCGAATGGATTCTTTTCAAAGGATACCAGAGCGAGGAAGTGCCTAATGCTAGTGGGAACATAAGGCATGTAACCCGACGAAATAAGTTTGAGTTAATATGAATCTCTATTTATGACGTATTCATCACGGTGACGTAACTAGTAGGAACACGCGGTGTTATGAGGAACTGTGTTGTGTCCACCCTCTGAATAAGAAGATGAGCTTATGTGCTAAGAATCACTCGATGCAAATATTGTGATATGTTCTGATAAGGCAAGTTTTGATTAAGATCACATGATTAAGAAAAAGTTAAGAAGTTTTTCTAAAAAGCTAAAGTCTCTATTACAAATCTTTTGAAAATGGTCAAGTGCACAAGTTAAGGCATAAGTCAAGTACATGTCCATGCACGCATTTCATGATATACCTTATGTATGCTTGTGTTAACTGTGGTATGTTGCATGATTACTTGCTGAGATTTCTTGAAATCTCATTGTGGTAGTTTTCACTACCATTCCCCAACCGGAATGGTAGAAGTTGTGACAAGTATAGTAAAAGACGAAGATGACCAAGAGGAAGAGAACGGCACCTCCTCCTTCGGAGAGGATTGTGCCTAAGATGGCTGTGAATCGGCCTAAGCCCTCCATCCTTGAGCGACTTGAGGTCATTGACAAGGAGATCACTGGTATACTTGAATTCATTGTGGAGTTCAAGTGGCTTAACAATCGGGACAAAGATAAGGCTTTGGAAAAATGTGTGAAGCCGAATCTTCTTGAAGAAGTACAGGAACTTAAGTCATTTTATGGGGAACAAAAAAAAGAAGAAGAAAGAAAACAGTACTTATGGTTTTAGACCTCAACTTCTGTAGAAGTATGTTTTGAGGAGGTCCCGTGTTTTGGGAGTTTTAAATTATAGTCTATGATTTGGGATGTTATATATTTACGATACATGTTTACGTTTTGGTCAATGTTTGGGATATGATATTAGTATGCTGCCATGTGCTTTGCAGTTGCTTATCGCATTGCTTAGTTTATCTGACTTTAACAATTTTTCCGTTGTTACGTTATTGGATACTGCTAGTGTACTTAGGTGCATAGCATATTATCTGTCATGTACGAGGGGTGTGTAGTCTTGTGTTATATGTTTCGGCATCTCAGTCACCATACAATCCCAAGCGGGGTTTGGGGGCACTACAGAGCATGGTATCAGAGCAATTAGGTCTCTGGGTAAACCCACACATTGTCCTAGGAATGCATGGTACCTTTAACTAGGTTTGAGATCTGTAGTTGTAGGCTTGGATCTTATAGTTATAGGCTTGAATCCAGTGGAAGAAGAAGTGATCGGTGCAAAGATGCAAGTGTACAGTATCGTGGTTTTATAGTAAAGTGATGAGAAGTGTATCGTCCTAAGGGATTGGGAACTTACTTTTGACAAAACCTAAATTATATTAATCTTGACTTTATTTAGAAAAGTCACTAAGATTTTTGTAATTCCAATTTAAAATAAAATTAAATCAAAGAAAATACTCAAAAGAAAAGAAACTGTTTGCTTGAAGATCAGATTAATGAGGAAGAAAACTTCTAGGAAATCGATTTCACCTAACCCCTTACTATGCTTTACTCATCTAACTAATTGAATTTAATTCTCTCTATTTGTTAGCAAATCTCTACACTCATCCAAAAGCCTCTCTCGATAGTCAATTGGAAATATTCTTATTCATCATTTTACACAAGAGTATGCAAATTAATAAAGTAAGAAAGCAATAAGACCAATGATTTTAATACTACATAGGTTCGTACAAGTCTTTCGATCTCTATATTTACCTATGCCAAATTATCCAAGATCCATCCTATAATTTCCTCTTTCAACAGAAAATCACAAGATCAAAATCATCTAATTAATAACCAGTTAATTAAAAGCAATAAGCTCAAAATAAATCAGACAAACATATAAGAGAACTACTTCAAATTAACATAGAAAAGTAAGCATAGTTCGGAACTAGATTACATCGTTTTCCTAGAATAAAGAAAATTTAGTTCATGCTAAAAATTAAATTTAACATAAACGAATTGATCATAATTTTTCTAAGAGAAATTGAAGGAAATAAACACTGAAAATGCTCCTCACAGTCCCAACCTTTGCAAGTCGCAGCGTCTTCAATTTTTCTTCTCGTTGGTGTTGCTGCTTCCAGGTGCCTTCTCTTTTCTAATTCTTTCTCTCAATACCACTTGAGTCCAAATGTGCCAAAAGCCAAAAAAAAATATGTTGTGTTTCGTTACTTCCGTAACTCTCTTTCTTTCCTTTTTTTTTTTCCCTATGCATCTCCATGTCATACAATGATGGTAGGTACTAGGTAGAATCAAATCATCTTCTTTTTTTTCTTTTTTTTTTATTCTCCACACTTCCCACGTCTCTTTATATTTGAATTTCAATGTTTACAAGAGTCTCGTCCAGCCTCAATTCTGAATCCTGCCGTTTCCGTATATCTCCACTTCCAAAAGAAAATATGTTATTCTTTAATTTCATTAAAAAATTTGATTCTATCTTTAGCCTCGCTAAAAATTCAACTTGATCTTTATCACCAAATAACTCTGATGTTCAACTCTCATATTCAAATAAATGTTCATTTAAATGAGAGAGAGTCCCTAGACGATAGACATCTAAAATTTGGATCTTCTTTTTCTTCAAATCTGAAATAAATTTAAATGATGACAATGAAGCCTAGAATCAACAAAAATAAATAAAATTAAACTAAAATTTAAAGTTAAGAAGTGATAAAATATACTAAATTATGCAAGTCATCAAGAAGATACACCCGAAAGATCACGAGTTCAAGAGAAGAAGGGTTATTGTTCTCTAAGAAAGGGACTGACCCATGCTGGTTTTGTGCATTTTCAGGAGAAGGAAATCATGGTTCGAAACAAACATGAGAATACGTCTCTGAGAGGTGAGGATCATGAGACTGGGAATCCTCCAAAGGAAGGAGGATAGGCTATAGCAAAAGCCATTCGTTAGATGACTGAGGTGGTACGCACTCATATGGAACAAGGACAGAATGCTAGACAAGTACCTCTCATGGGGGAACAAGGATGTACTTACGAGAAGTTCATGGTGTATAGATACCAGAATTTTGCTGGAACGGAAGGACCTTTAAAGGCTAACAAATGGCTTATGAATCTAGAAAGAACCTTCGAAGATAGCAAATGCACGAAAGAGCAGAAGGTCTAGTACGAGGGCCACATACTTCAAGGAGAAGCTGGAATCTGGTGCCACACCAAACGTCAACTATTGGCTCAAGAATTGGGAAGTCCAACAACACTCACTTGGGAATGATTCAAGACAGAGTTTGATAATCGTTTCTTTCCAGAAATGGCTAAGCAGCAAAAAGCTTTGGAGTTTGCAAGTTTGACCCAAGGGAATATGATAGTCGATCAGTATGCTGCTCATTTTATGGAAATGGAGAGGTTCGCACCTCATGTGATCAGTACCGAGAAGATGCAAGCAAGGAAGTTCTAGGATGGCTTATAAACTCATATCCAAAACCAAGAAGTATGTTTATAGATAGGAAATTTCCATGAATTGGTTAATGTAGCTTTGATAGCAGAGACGGAGCAACGGAGACTAATCGCACAGGCTCAAGCGGATAGGAAAAGAGGATTTCCTTACTCGCCAGGAAGTAGTACGGGGAAGCAATAGGCCCCTGTCACTCCAAGCAAAGGAAAGGGCGTGGTAGTCAGGAAGGCAGCTCCCATCACTCCACCACCTTGTCGCCAATGCAGGAAGAGTCACAGTAGAGAATGTCGTAGGGCCTCGAGAGCGTGTTTCAGATGTGGTCAAACCAGCCATATGATCTGGGATTGTCCGCAGATTACGCCTAGAGGAGCATCAACGCCAAACACTAAACCCAAGACTGTAGCGAAATCCAAGGTTTATGCTATTACGCCAGGAGAGGTAAACTTAGAAGCTTATGAGACGGCAGATGCGGGAGTGATTGCTGGTAACATTTCCAACTTTGCCTTAATTCATTGATAGCTTGTGTCTGGGAATCTCGAGTAATTATAGTTACCTCTTTAGGTAAAGTTAGATTGAAGCAGTACGTGGTATGTGCTTTGTTTGATTCCAGAGCATCAAGGTCTTTTATCTCTAGTAGATGCATACGACAATGTGAGATTGAGGCAGAGCCAATCCCTCAGAAAGTTTTAGTAGCTATTCAAGACAGGAAAGTAATCGGTTGCACAAGTGTAGTTAAGAATTGCCAGTTGGAAATCGCAGACTTAGTCTTGACCGCAGATTTGATTGTCTTCCACTTGATGGAATTCGACCTAATCTTAGGAATGGACTAGTTATCTAGGCATTATGCCCAGATAGACTGTCGAAGGCGGGAAGTAGTATTCAATCTACCTGCATGATAAATGATTTATTATATGGGTGAGATTGTTCAGCTTGATCTGTCTACAGTAATGGCGGAACAAGTCAAGAAGAGTTTGGTGAACGAGGACAATGTTTATCTAGTAATGATGATGGACGTAATGGTAGGACCTAAAGAAATCCAAGGAATCCCTGTGATTGAGGATTTTCCTAAGGTCTTCTCCAATGAACTACCTGGATTACCCCCAAATCGAGACAGAATTTGTAATTGAGCTTGAACCAGCCACAGCCCTAGTGCATAAGACACCCTATCCAATGGCCCCAGCAAAGTTGAATGAGTTTCAAGTGCAAATTGAAGAGCTTCTAACAAAGGGTTTTATCCAATCTAGCTCATGGTCGTGGGGAGCACCGATCTTGTTTGTTAAGAAGAAGGATGGGACTCTTTGGATGTATATCGATTATAGGGAATTGAACAAGGTAACTATCAAGAATAAATATCCCTTGCCATGGATAGAGGATATGTTAGATCAATTACAAGGAGCTACGTTTATCTCAAAGACTGATCTACGATCCGGATATCACCAACTCAGATTCAGGGAACAAGACTTCTCTAAGACTACTTTTCAAACTCGCTATGGACACTTCGAGTTCCTAGTCATGCCTTTTGGGCTGACAAATGCCCCTGCAGCATTTATGGAACTGATGAATCGAATTTTCTAGCAATACTTGGACTGTTTTGTAGTGGTGTTCTTAGATGACATATTGATCTACTCCCATGATGAGGAAGAGCATAAGAGGCACTTGAGGATTGTACTGGAGATATTACAAGAACATCGATTGTATGCCAAACTTAGTAAGTGTGAGTTCTGGCTCCACGAAGTGAAATTTTTGGGACATGTGATTTCTAGCAAAGGAGTGGCAGTGGACCCTGCCAAGATTGATGTTGTAATGGAATGGCAAAGGCCAACTAATGCTCATGAAGTACGTAGTTTTCTCGATTTGGCAGGATACTACCGAAGGTTTGTAGAACGGTTTTCTAGACTTTCTAGCCCTTTAACGGCTCTGACAAGGAAGAATGCTAGATATGTATGGAATGAGCAGTGTGAGAAGAGATTTTAGGAATTGAAGAAGAGGTTGACTTCGGCCCCAGTATTAGCACTACTAGAACCTCACAAACCCTACGTGGTCTACAGTGATGCCTCTAAGATGGGTTTGGGATGTGTTCTAATGCAAGAAGGAAGA
Source organism: Juglans mandshurica (assembly GCA_022457165.1). Lineage (NCBI taxonomy): Eukaryota > Viridiplantae > Streptophyta > Magnoliopsida > Fagales > Juglandaceae > Juglans > Juglans mandshurica. The sequence goes on from CM039632.1 coordinate 17,276,483, forward strand.
GTCGTCACTTAAACTTCGAGACAGCTCAAGGATCATGAACGGAATTATCCTACCCATGACTTGGAGTTGGTATCGGTAGTTTTTACACTCAAGATTTGGAGGCACTATTTGTACAGAGAGAAATGTGAAGTGTACACGAACCACAAAAGTCTCAAGTACTTGTTCAGTCAGAAAATTTTGAATATGAGGCAACGGAGATGGTGGAGACCATTAGTGATTATCAGTGTGAGATTAAATATCACCACGGCAAGGCTAACGTTGCAGCTAACGCACTTAGCCGCAAAGCTCAAATAGACTTGCCAACGGTCTTAGAAAGATTGAGGAATCTAATGATTGGAGATCCGCCGCGAGATGCCATTTTCGCAGTAGTACAAGAATTCATATCTATAACTGAAGAAGAAATCCTGAAGGGATAGCGTAAAGATGAGAAACTGGAGAAGCTTCGACAGAAGATTCTGAAATCAGAAGGGCCCCAACATTTCTCTATTGGAAGGAATGAGATGCTCTTTTATAAGGAGAGAAAAGTGATTCCTAACATCGCCGAGTTGAAGGAAAAGATACTAAGGGAGGCTCATTTCACCCCTTACACAGCGCACCCTGACAATTCAAAGATGTATCAAGATTTGAAAGGTCGGTTTTGGTGGGATGGAATTAAGAAGGAAATAGCAGAGTTTGTGGCAAAATGCTTCATCTGCCAAATGGTAAAAACTGAACATCAGAGATCGGCAGGTGAACTATAGTCGAGAGTGGAAATGGGATGATGTGTTGATGGACTTTGTAATTGGTCTACCAAGGACATATTCACGAAAGAATTCGATATGGGTTATAGTCGACTGATTAACTAAGAGCGCGCATTTTCTACCCATAGCTAAGGAAATCGTCCAATTGCATGGAGTACCTAAAACCATAGTATTGAACTGAGATACCTGTTTTACTTCACAATTTTGGAGGAGCTTGCAAAAGATGTTAGGCACCCGTCTGAATTTTAGCAGCGCTTATCACCCTCAGACGGACGGACAGACGGAACGTACAATCTAGACTTTGGAAGACATGCTGCGAGCATGCATTTTGGTGGAGTTTGCCTACAATAATAGTTTCCAGGCTACCATTCAGATGGCACCCTATTAGATTTTATATGGAAGAAAATGCTGATCCCCGTTGTATCGGGATGAAGTGGGTGAAAGGAAAATTCTAGGACCCGAATATTTACAAGAAGTTTAGAAACAAGTAACCATGATTCAAGAAAGAATGAAAGCAGCCCAGAACAGGCAGAAGAGCTATGCCGATAATCGACGTAGGATTTTGGAGTTTGCAGTAGGAGATTGGGTATACCTCAAGGTATCACCCATGAAAGGAGTCGTACGTTTCGGTAAAAAGGGAAAGTTTAGTCCCCGGTACGTAGGACCCTATGAGATAATCGAAAGAGTCAGTCCAGTTGCTTATAGATTGGATTTGCCAGCAGAGATTCAGGGAATACATAATGTGTTTCATGTGTCAACCTTGAAGAGAGTTTTGGAGAAAGACGACAATAGTAATGGAGCCCGGCGAGATTCGGCTTCAACCCAACTTGTCTTATAAAGAATGGCCAGTGCAGATCGTGGACCGCAAGGAACAAGAGTTGATGAATCGGAAGATACCTCTAGTAAAAGTACTCTGGAATAACCCGGAATACGAAGAAGCAACTTGGGAACGGGAGGATACAATGAGAAGTGAATATCCTCTTTTGTTTGTACCTTAGAACTCTTGATGTATGCATGAATTGTTTGATATATATATATATATATTGTGAATGTTTTGTTCTATGTGAAATCTGCCTGTTCCATGTTTGTTAGTTTAAGCGTGGTAACCTTATGTACACCTACCAAACCCTTGAAATAGGGGATGGCACAATCTAGAAGGACCCCACGCATGTCTGTTTCTTCAGTGGCACAGTTGAGAGAATGAAGAGAACGTCATATCAGAGATCGCTTCAGAAGAAAGCAACATGCGATAGCAGAACAATCAAGACAGATGGAGATATTTGAGCATCACCGCACTCATGTGATGGATGTGGACTCTCGTGGAAGGCTTCATTTTCGACTAGCATTACCACATGAGGAATAGGAACCGTGGTGTAGCTCGAAGGAGGCAAAAAGAAGAAATTTATGCAGTTTCAATCTAGAAGCATAATTGAGTCGCACAACAGAAGAGCGCTTAAGTCGGTTTATACCTTGTGAGACCTCGAATACGTCTGCGGATCATATTCGCTTCCATGAAGAAGGTCAACCAATCGAGGACACGAAGCTTGAGATAGAGCATAGGTTGAACGAAATGTGAGTCAATACGTATTTTGATTACAACTTGGAAGCCATATTTTACTTTTCATAGGATTTTGTGACCGAAGGAGTAGATGAAGTGCCCTCACCCTCAACATCGTCCAAGAAGTCTACACCCGCTTACGAAAGAGGTAGTAGCCCGGTATTTCTTCTTATGAGTGTTTTGATTAATGGTTACGGTGCCGATTTTGAGGACGAAATCTTTTTCTAAGGAGGGGAGAATGTGATGACCCGAGTTAGTCTAGACTTGGCCCTTATAATGCATTCTAGGTTGCCATGGCATTTTAGGAGCCTTAGTTACTTAGGAAGGCGTTAGAGTCTTTGATTTGGTAACTTGAGCCCAAGAGGAGAGTGACCTTAGATTACCTTGTAATTTTCGGCCCTACTTAGAAACCTTGGCCCAATGGCTTTAGGCCTATGACCCAAATCTTAAGGAGGGGGAGTGAGAGATGTAGGAAAGCGCCAAGAAATGCCTTGCATGCCTACCCTAGAAGAATTGCCACTTGTCAACTTGTTAGAAATCTTCTAGATGAACCAAGGAGCAAAAGGAACCTAGGAAGACTAAGGGATTTTCAGCTAGCCCATCTTCCCACACGCCTAGCCCATTGTCTTCTCCAAAATTTGAGTTCCAAGGTAGATTTCTTGGGAAGGGAAGCCTAGGGAAGTGAAATAGAGCTTGTCTAGAAAATCTTCATGGGAAACCGAAGGGAGGCACATAGGATTTCAAATTTGGTCAATTTTTGCCAAGTGTCAAGCATAAACTAAGTGTCTAGAAGAATATGTGAAGAAACCTTTGTATCAAGGATAAATATGCCCTTAGGGTTTCGGCTAGCAAACTCCCAAGCACCCCATTCACTTGTCACTTGTCACTTAGATTATTTTTGACCAATGGCACATGAAAGGTCACCTAGGGAAGGAGCACTAAGAAGATGAAGTATCAACTTGGGAAAAGAAGAAGGAGTGGACGGCTAGGGCTATGGCACATGCCCAATGCCACTTGTCATCCATGCTAAAGGTTACTTGTTGGGAAAAGGAATAGGCATGTAATGTTTTACCAAGTTACCCTTGAAGAAATATTCACTTGCTTAAGGAAAGGAATGGCATAAAGGGGAAAGATGGAATTTTGGCCAAGGGAAGAGAAACCCTACACGCCAACCCCAAGATGTCCCTTCCCAAAGCAATCCAAGTGGGGATTCCAAGAGGCATTTTCTACAAAAGAGAAAGGGGAAGAAGAAACATACGTCACTTGTCTTCCATGCAAGGATTTTGTAATAAACCAAGGAAGGAAGTCAAGAGTCTACTATAAAAAGGAAGGGGTACATGCCAAGGGGCTTTTCCCTTGCCATTTTTTGGAAATTGCATGAACTATCACTCTCTCCACACAATTCTCACATGTTCACTTGAAGGTTCCCTCACTTTCTCGTATTTTCTTTCCAACCAAACAAGGAGAATCCTTTCAAGAAAGAGGATTTTGGCACCATCAAGAATAGACAAGCTTGCTAGTATTTCTTTACGCGAATTTTTGTAAGTATACACTCAACTTACTCTTGGTTAATTTTTGTATATATTTGTGTAAATCCTTTCATTCTTTCGAAAGCTTTGTTTGCAATCACTTGATTGTTTGTTTGAATATGCTAATATGATCTTCAGTAAATCTATGGAAGGAATTATATGCTTCAAGTTTGCGATGAAAATGCCATGAAATACTCCTATAAGTTTCGGTTTTCACTTGATTTAGGTTGATGGTTTATGTAACATGATGTTTCAGTTTGAACGTGACTTGGAAGTTTCAGACCTTGGTCAAAACCTATGATTTCATATTTTGTTTCACTATGTCTTGATTTCTATATTATATCCTTGAAGTTTGGTACATGTTTAAGTGATAAATCTTTATTTTTTTGTACCTATGAGTTTCGGACTAAGCAAGTTCTCATGGTTCCATGTATGTGGTTTGATATCTCATATGGTTTATCTTATATTGCTATGAAATGAACATGTTATGCTTGGTTATGTCATGCATGGCATTTCGCATGTCATATGTCCAGTGTAAGTACGCATGCCATAAGTCTCATGTCACAGGCATTTGGGGAAGAGTGTTTTCAAAGAAAGTGTTTTCAAAAAGTGTTTTCAAAGAAAATATTTTCAAAGAAAAGAGTTAAAAACTTTTATCACTATCCCAAGTGCTAGGGCGGGGGAATGTCCTAGTGGAACTCCTCTGTCCACTCTGGAGTGTTTAAGAATGGAATGGTAACCCCTAGGTTGACAAAGTATCGTCGACGAGCTTAGAATGGATTCTTTTCAAAGGATACCGGAGCAAGGAAGCGCCTAACGCTAGTGGGTGCATAAGGCATGTAACACGACGAAGTAAGGTCAAGATAATATGAATCTATGTTTATGACGTATTCATCATGGTGTACGGACCATTGATGGTGCGGTAACTAGCATGAACATGCAGTGCTAAGGGGAACCGTGATGTGTCCACCCTCTGAATAAGAATATGAGCTTATGTGCTAAGGATCACTTGATGCAAATCTTGTGATATGTTCTGATAAGGCACGTTCTGATTAAGATCATGTGATTAAGAAAAACTTAGAAGTTTTTCTGAAAAGCTAAAGTCTCTGTTATAAGTCTTTTGAAAATGGTCAAGTGCACAAGTCAAGCTCTAGTCAAGTATAAGTCCATGCATGCATTTCGTGATATACCTTTTTTATGCTTGTGTTAATTGTTGTATGTTGTGTGATTACTTGCTCAAATTTCTTGAAACCTCATTGTGATAGTTTCCATTCCCTAACCGGAATGTTAGAAGTTGTGACAGGTATAGTAAACGACGACCATGACCAAGAGGAAGAGAACGACACCTCCTCCTCTAGAGAGGATTGTGCCTAAGATGGCTATGAATTGGCCTAAGCCCTCCATCCTGGAGCGACTTGAGATCATCGACCGGGAGATCATTGGTATACTTGAACTCGTTGCGGAGTTCAAGCGCGGAGTTCAAGCGGCGTAACAACTGGGACAAAGATAAGGTTTTGAAAAAACATGTGAAGCCCGAATCTTCTTGAAGAAGTATGGGAACTTAAGTCATTTTGTGGAAAAATAGAAGAAAGAAAACAATACTTATGGTTTTAGACCTCAACTTTTGTGGAACAATGTTTTGAGGTGGTTTCGTGTTTTAGGAGTTTTAAACTATATGATTTGGGATGTTATATCTTTATGATACATGTTTGCGTTTTGGGCAATGTTTGGGATATGATATTAGTATGGTGCCATGTGTTTTGCAATTGCTTATCGCGTTGCATAGTTTATCCGAATTTTACTATTTTTCCATTGCTACGTTATTGCATACTACTAGTGTACTTAGGTGCATAGCATATTATATGTCATGTACGAGGGGTGTATAGCCATGTGTTATATGTCCTGACGTTTCAGTCACCATCCAATCCCAAACGGGAGCTGGGGGCGCCACATGGAATAAAATAAAAATGCTTAGAAGATAGCAGTGACGTACGTAGAGGCTCATAGTCCATCTGAAATGTCACATTTGGAGTGGGTCTGTAGAAAAAACGTACACGGCCTATAGATCATATCGCCTGAACCCAGATGTATGGTCTAGTGCCATGTGGGAGACCTACATTTGATGTGGTACTATGGAATGTCGGGCTGGTTTGGTTATATAAAACTAAATTATCTCATCTTATATAATCATTACAAATTTTCCGAACTCCCACACAAGATATAATGAACAATTCAACTTTTTCAAATTTCATAACAAAATTAATATTAAAAATTAATATTATAACAATATTTTATTCAATTTTTAACAAAATATTTCATCTCTTCTCATCTTATCTGAACTGCGTAACCAAACGAGTCCTAAAGACAAGCTATAAGAACGTGCATGCCTTATCCTGTCCGTCTATCTCTATCATCCTGCAAATGGATAGCTCACATCAATAGTCAGAAGGATACATGACGATCTTACCCTATAAATGGCTTAAGGTAAAATTTAGAATCTCATTTTTGAAATACTAAATTGATTCTCTTTGAAGTTGGAGTCTTCGAAGAGAACAAGTAGCTTCAAAGGGAGCAACGAAAGGAACTGCGCTAGCACCACCATAGTGTTTCTATTACTATGATGTAGGTTAGCTTCTAAGACAATAATAAACAATATGGGATAAATGTCGTGGGTATGTTGTGAGTTATAATGTTGCATATTCTGTACCTTTCCCCTTTCTGATCATGAATGAATAAATATTTTCCTTCATTATGTTTACAATTACTTTTACATTTCAATTTTTAGATTTTGACTTTTGAATGGTTCAGATTGGTTGTGAGTTACCATGAGTCAATCATCATGGACAGGTTAAGGATTCCCCCAGTCATTCCTACGACACGTTGCCATGAGTTTAATATGAGAACGAGAATGCCTCGTAATGATCAGAGTGGAACACTTTCATATTGGCCTCACTTGATAGATGGGTCAAGAGATTCCCAACACATTTCATGTGTGGTGTCTTCTAGTTTGTTGGCCAGGTCAAATGTGTCTCAAGTGCAACATGTACACTTTGGTGTATGTAATGGGTGATTTGAAACATGCGAGTGTGTCCTGGGTAAATGTGGTGATTTTGGATGTGTGTATGTAAGTTACCATGAGTCAATCATCACAGACAAGTTAAGGATTTCCCAGGCCATTCCTACGACACATTGCCGCGAGTTTCATATGAGAAGGAGAATGCCTTGTAATGATCAGGGTGGAATGCTTTCATATTGGCCTCACTTGATAGACGGGTTGGGAGATTCCCTGCATGTATTATTTGTGGTGTCTTTGAGTTGGTTGGCCAAGTAGAATGTGTCCCCAGTGCAACATGCACACTTCAGTATGTGTAATGGGTGATTTGAAACAGGCAAATCAACTTGCACATTGATCGGGTGGGAGTGATTTCCCAAGCCAGACAGTGAAGTGAATTTTCCTGCTTGGCATTTTATGCGATGAGACTTTTTGTGATGTTAATTTATACAATGTGATATGATAAGTTTTGCATCTTTGAGAAGAGGGTGATTCGTTGCCTCATTGATATGTATATATATATATATATATATTCATAAACTGGATTTTTGCATGGAGGGTAATTCCTCACAAGGTGATTCATTGCCATAACTATGAATGCATGTGTGTTTCTTAGAGGGTGATTCCTCGCCTAGCACAAATACATGAGTTCAAAGGTTTTTACATGAAAATGTGCATTTTATCTTCACATGCATTGTCTCTCATTAGTAGTATTGTCATAGATGTCTAACCTATATATAGTTTTGTTTATCGGAACTCTAGACTTTGAAGTAGAGTTAACCACAGGAGAGGAACCCGAGAAAGAAGGATCAAACCCGCATGAGGAATAGCAATGGAGACCTGTCTCCATTAATAGTGGTTGTAACATTTTTGGAAATTTTTTATTTAGCTGGGCAATGAACCATGTATGGCTTGTCATACCTAGATGTAAGAAATGAAATAGATGGCATGTATTATATTATTTGGGAAAATGAAGTGACATATAGATATTTGTGGAGTTAATGAATGAACCTATTTTTGGTTTACATCTGTGGTACAAATAGTATTTTTGTCTACGACTAAACCTTTACTTATTACATTGTGATTTAGAAGTCTTTTACTTACACTTGCACTTCCATATAAACGTTGCATGCCTATTCCCAATAGTCGATAGGCTGGCACTCTTGGCACCATAGATCCTTGCTAGGTCCTTTACCGAGGAACGAAGCACCACATCTATGCCTTATTGGAGGCTGCAGTGGGTTTTCCGATCTTTAATAATATGATGGCATTGAATGGGTTACCTAAATTCAGTTGTAGGGTTAAGTGACACTTGTTCGTGTGAGCTCTTATTGGTTTTTTCATGTTTGAAGTCTTTTCTCCAATATCAAGCTGTTTAACTTCAATGAATCATGTTATATCATTATCAAGGTGAAAGATAGTGTCAACACAGGAACTATTGCAAGTCGTGCTTAAAGCACACTAAAAGTGCACTTCACATCCTTTCTTGAGAACTTTTGGGACGCAACGAAGTATTATCTCGTTTCCTTGAGGAGCTAAAATGATTTTCATAAACATTGTCCATTACTAATAAATGTCATTAGTGAGGTAGTGTTCCATTATATAGTTATGACCATTTATTATGTAGTTGACAACTTGAGTATGCCCTTGAGTGAGGTAAAAAAATAGAAATAGTTTATCTTGCTCATTTATATCATTATGAGACCCAGTTAGCTAAAAGAAAGTGTCGAATTCACATATCCTATGTAACCACTTCTTATAAACAATTTTTGCTTTGTGGATATGATATAAATACATAACATGCCAAGAAGTGGGACAACTTTTCCATTTCTGATGTATGCAATCAAGGTTCCCCAATATACCTAGTAATTCACTTTTTTCACCAATCGCTAGCAATCTAACAATGTCATTGAGGACGAGTTTCCTTAAACACCCTTTAGAATAAATTGATACCACTACTTCAATAAAAAGATTTAGACCTATTAATGCGGTGACTTCTCCAATCTTCAAGCATACATCCATTTACTTAATAGTAACACAATATGCAAGCTTCCTAGGAGTAGCAATAATCTTTTGAAGGGAAGAAATCAAACATTTTAGAACTATCTCTTCTTTAGATAAAATAAAGTTTATGAGCTTGCACCACAGATTGGATATGGGAAAAAGAGAATGACTCATCTTAAACCTCTTTAAAAAATATTTTTGAGGATATATTGGTGGTTCAGCAACATGTATTTTTTTATGGTGAAGGAATATGCCTATTTGAAGAAAATGTTTGCTAGGATAATATGATTTTTTGAAGAATATGTCCATTGCAAAAATATTACCGTTAGAAGAATATGTCTATCAAAAAAATATATTCGTTGGAAATTGTCGTGTTTTTATATGTATATTTGTTTTTAATATGGCTAGTTTAAGAATAAACCTTCCAACAATCATGAGAATAAAAAATATATAAGAGAAGAATATAAATAAATATTCAAATTAAATAAAGATAGCTTTAGAGAATCCGTTATATAATGTTTTTGAACAATGGGTAGTTAAAATAAAAAAGTGAATCTTAGAGTAAAGCTTTAGCCGAAGAGTAGTCGATCCACTGCTAATGCTCTTAGAAATATTTTCATCTTCAAAATGTTTGGTGGCCTAACTTGATAGTTTTAGCAATGGACTAGCTAAATGCTCTGCCTCATCTAAAATTTGACTAAACGACACTAAAACCTCCTGCATACCCTTCAACACTTGCAACCATTGCTAGCAATAGCTTAGATTTTATATCCAACCACTACTATTTATATTCATCGCCCCTCTCTCTTATAATGATAAATTATATAAAAAAATATTTAAATGTAGTAAATAAAGATTTAGATGGATGGAATTTTTAAAAAAAGTTAAACGAGATAGAAAAAGTGAGAATTTTAATTAAAATTTGACTAACTTTAGCTTGTCTAGTGCTAATTCTCACCATGTAAACATGTAAAGTGGGGTGGGTCCTCACCATGGTTTCAAGTAAGAGCCGTCTCTAAAGTTCTTTTATTAAGATATCGTTTGGATATTATGAATATCTGTAAGTAATAGTGAAATACTTTGTGAATAGCAGTGAAATAATTTAAGAATATTCTAAAATATTTGTTTTCCCAAACAAGGCGACAACTTTAAATTATGAGGTTCAAAATGTGTTCTTACGCCTTCCAATTAAAAGTTGCCACTTGAACCTTTCTTATAAACAAAATAAACTCACCTACATATAATTAAAAATCTTATTTTATTTTTTCACAACTGATGGTTGTTGCCTGCTGCTAGCTGCTAGCAGTTGTCGAAATTATTTTGGCCACCTCCTTTTGTTGCCTGCAGCATCTATCGTAGTCGTTGTAATCCGATTGTATGCAATCACCAGATTCTGGCTGCTGCGGCCTTGAGACTTTTTGTGTTAGGTGTATAGTGTGAACAGAAGGAAGAAGGGGAGGATGTCGTGATTGAGTATGGGGGATAAGAAGGATTCGAAATGGTGTATTTGTTCCTTGTTTGTAAAAACTCATACATTGCATTTGGTTCCTACCGTTGTGTATACATAGAGGGAAGGAAATGATGATCACTACCTGAAGACTTGTATGTTGTAATTCTTGGAGGCAAGATTTTCCTCGAAATAAATCCAACAGTTTGATTCTTGATTCCATTTTCTTGTTCTTGTTTCTTTCTTGATTATTGATACCCAGAAAACCCCTAACAGTTGGTATCAGAGAGAGAAGATCCTCTCATGGCGGAAGGCACTCATGCTACTGCACTATAGGCACAAAATTTGAACAATCAGTGGCAATAGGAGTTCATGCAGAGGCAATTGGAAGATCAGCAGCAGTCGATACATGTGATCACAAAAAGGTTAGACCAAATGACAAACATGATTCGAACTTTAATTGAGAATAGTAGTATGATTTCACCTAGGGGAGATATGCAGGAACCTAGAGTGAATGTCCATGGTGATAGGGGAATTTTGCCTAGAGGTGTAAGATTGGATTTTCCCTATTTTGATGGGAGTAATCCATCTAGTTGGGTTTTCAAAGCCTACCAGTATTTCAAATACCATCACACTCATCCTATCCAAAGGCTTTTGATGGCCTCTTACCATATGGAATGAGAGGCATTGATTTGGTATCAAGATGCTACTGAGGGAGGGGGGGCAGTTTATCAGTTGGAAATCATTTGTTAAGGCCTTACTTACTAGATTGGGGCCAACAACATATGATGATCCCATGAAAGCGTTGACTAGGCTCAAACAAACATCAGCAGTGGCAGTGTATAAGCCTTGAGTTGTTTCTTGAGTGGCTTGAGAGACGAGATCAGGCTACAAATTAGGATGTTAAATCTTATGAGTTTGGGGGCTGCCTTTGGCCTAGCAAAAATTCAGGAGGAATATGTGTGGAGTTCAAGAAGGGCTTTGAAATCAGTTAGAGAAAGGGGTCAAAATCAAAGCTAGAATTCAGTAGACAATTCAATAAGGGGTAATCAAAGGAGTAATTTTCAAAGTATAAGGGTTTCATCAATGCAAATGGATGAAAAAAGAAGAAAAGACTTTTGTTATCATTGCGAAAAGAAGTGCAATCCTGCACTTGTGTGCAAGAGTACTAAAGTGTATCTCTTACAAGTTGAGAATCATGAAGATAGTGGGGGAGAAAAAAATTATGACAGTGTATCTGGGGTTGATTTAGAGGGTGTTGTGATTGAGAAACAAGATGAAGGCTTGGAAGTATCTATTTATGCCATCTCGGGGTCTCCTAGCTACAATATCATGAGATTGTTAGGAGTTATTGGGACTCAATCTGTTGCGATACTGGTGGACTCTGGAAGCACTCACAATTTTTTGGATTCTCAAGTGACAAAGTCAGCTAAGCTGAAGGTTTCTGAAGGTACTCCCATGCAGGTTAAAGTAGCAAATGGGAAGAAGTTGGTAAGTGCTGAAAGATGTGAGTAGTCTTAGATCAAAGTCCAGAACAATAGATTTCATGTGACTTTCCATCTGTTGACATTGGGGGTGTTATGTGGTCCTTGGGATGCAGTGGTTGAAGACACTTGGCCCTATTGTTTGAGATTTTATGAGAATGACCATGTTGTTTCATATAAAAGGAAGGGATGTACTTCTACGAGGCCTTCTTCACTAAGAAAACAAGGTTGATTCCTTCAACTACTAACTGCCGAAGTCAATGAACCTAGCAATAATCATCAGCTTGAAATCTCTGAATTGTTGAAAGAGTTTGAAGGGATTTTTTAGGAAACCACTAGACTGCCACCTCCAAGGTTGTGTGATCATCAAATTCAATTAAAGAATGTGACTCAACCATCTCAGTTCAACCATATAGATACCATTTTTATCAAAAATTTGAGATAAAAAAAATTGTCCAAGATCTTCTGAAATCATGAGTATAAGAGCCAAAACAGCCTATTTTCTTCTCTATTGCTTTTGGTGAGAAGAAGTTATGGAAGTGGGAGGATGTGTGTGGACTACATGGCTTTAAATCAGGAAACTATCAAAGATAAGTTTCATATCCCTATAATTGACAAATTTCTTGATGAATTGTTTGGGACGCAAATTTTTTCAAAGCTGGATCTAAGATCTAGATACCATCAAATCAAAGTGAAGAATGGTGCCTAAGACTGCATTTAGGACCCATGAGGGTCATTATGAATTTTTAATGATGCCATTTGGGCTTTACTAATACTTCTACCACCTTCCAAGGGATGATGAATTAGAAAGCTTGCATTAGTGTTCTTTGATGATATATTGGTATACATCAAGAATTATTCTGAGCTTTTGAAACACATACGAGTGGTTCTAGATACTTTGAGACAGCGTATGCTCTTCGCTAAATTGTCTAAATGAATATCTGGGGCTATAGAAGTTGAGTACCTGGGGCATTTAATATTGGGTGCATGAGTAAAGGCATATCCTTCCATGATAGTATCCATATTGGATTGGCCCATTCCCACCTCCTTAAAATCCTAGATGGGTTCCTAGGCCTTATTGGATATTATAGGAAATTTATTGAGGGTTATGACCTTGCAGCTCCTTTGACATCACTCTTGATCAAGAATTCATTTGAATGGTCTAACCCAGCTCATACAGCTTTTGAAGAGTTGAAAAAGTCTGTGGCACACTCACCAATGTTAAGCTTACCAAATTTTTCCAAGTCATTTACAGTGGAGTGTAATGCTAGTGGAAATGGGCTTGGAAGAGGGCCAAACCGTGGCATGTTTTAATAAAGCATTGAAGGACAGAAGTTTGGTTTTGTCTACTTATGAGAATAAGCTTTTAGCTCTAGTCACTACTGTGCATAAATGGTGCCCTTACTTGTTGGGGCAATCTTTTAAGGTGAAAACAGATCTACAAGTACTTAAGTTCCTCTTGGAACAAAAGGTAGGAACTGAGTCCCAGCAGGAATGGATCACAAAGTTTCCAGGCTATGACTTTACCATCAAATTATAAAAAAAGGCAAAGAGAATAAGGTGGGAGATGGCTTTTTCAGAAGAGGAGAAGATGAGGAGGCCACTTTGGCATTAATCTCTTTTCCCATACCTTTATAGAAAGAGGATTTGAAGGCTAGCTATTCACTTTCGCAAGAAGTTGTGGATATATGCACCATGCTGCAAAATTGGGAAGTAGTTGACAAGAACTATACAATGTAGCAAGGCTTGTTATTAAGAAAATGGACGCTGGTTATAGTCTCTTCTTCACCTTTCAAAGAAAGAATATTGCAGTTTATTTACAACAAACCTCAAGCTGACAATGTAGGGTATCACAAAACCTTACATAGGGCTAGAGCATATTTTTACTAGGAAGGGATGCGTGCAGATATTAAGAAATTTGTGAGAGAATGTGATGTTTGTGAAGCTACCAAGATTTTTACTGGTTTATTGTAACCTTTGCCTATCCCACTTTAGCCATGGACTGATTTCTCAATAGATTTCATTGATAGTTTGCCTGAATCACATGGTTCTTCTGTGATTTTTTCTGCCATTGATAGGCTAACCAAATATTCTCATTTTTTTCTCACTATCACATCCCTATACAATTATGAAGGTGGCTCAATTATTCTTTACTCGAGTGTTCAAATTGCATGAAATGCCTAAGACAATTGTGTCTGACAAGGATCCTGTTTTTACTAGATTTTGTTTTGGAAAGAACTTTTCAGCCTCCAGGGTACCACTTTGGCCTTTAGTTCTGCATACCATCCACAAAGTGATGGTCAAACAAAAGTCCTTAATAAATGTGTTGAAGGGTATCTCAGATGTTATATTGGAACCAAGCCTAAGGATTGGAGTAAATGGTTTACCATTGCTGATTGGTGTTATGATACAACTGTACATTCTTCTACTTGATTAACCCCTTTTGAATCACTATATGGTTATCCACTTCCTAAGTTGATATCATATGTCCCTGGAACTACTGTTAATGATGGTGTTGATCAGTAGTTGAAGACTAGAGAAGAAGTTATAGAATTGTTGAGAGAAAACTTCGAAAAGGCACAGCACAAAATGAAGTTTTTTAGCTAACAAGAAGATGGTGGAAAGAAAATTCGAGGTGGGGGATTGGGTTTTCTTAGGCTGTAATCCTACAGACAGAAAACTATAGCTATGAGGTATAATCTGAAACTAGCACCTAGATACTATGGACCATTCCAGATTGTTGCTAAGGTGGGAGTAGCGGCTTAAAAACTCAATCTACTAGCTTCCTATAGGATACATCCTGTGTTTCATGTATCTTGCCACAAAAGGAAGTTGGGTCAACATATAACACCATTACCATCATTACCTCTAGTTGATCACGAGGGAAATGTACAACCAGAGCCCGAGGCTATATTGGATAGACACATGAAGAAGTTCAGAAACCAAGCTATAATTGAGGTTTTGATCAGGTGAGGTGGTACATTGCTAGAGGATAGCACTTGGGAGTCATTGTGGAAGCTCAGAGACCTTTATCTCCACCTTGTGGGCAAGGTCTTTTTAGAAGAGGGGTGTCGCTACTGATTCAACCTTGTGGTCAAGGCTTTTGAAGGGAGGGAGAATGTTAGGTGTATACTGTGAATTGAAGAAAGGAGGGGTGGAAGTTGTGATTGAACGAGGTGAATAAGAAGGGTTTGAAACAGTGTGTAGCTTTTAATAAAACAGGACGTGTAAGGGAAATTGATAGACTGGGTGGGGAATTAACGAAATGTGGAGTTTTTGTAATAGTTTATGTGGTGCGTTTGTTCCTTTTTTATAATAACTCATACAGTGCACTTGGTTCCTACCGTTGTGTATAACTAGCGGGAAGGAAAGGATGATCAGTATTTGAAGACTTGTATGTTGTAATTCTTGGAGGTAGGATTTTCCTAGAAATAAATCCATCAGTGTGATTCTTGATTCCATTTTCTTGTTCTTGTTTCTTTCTTGATTCTTGCTACCTAGAAAACCCCTAATGTTTTGAGTTTGAAACTTCCTATTTTAAACTCTAGTAACGGACCTATGTGTTCTAGTTTTTTTAAAAAAACTGTATAATATTTAAGTAGCAACCTATGATTAAGAATGTAAGTTTTAATATGCTTACTCTTTTATTATAAAATTTAAAAACATATAAATAAGGAATTTTGGAAAAAAAAAAAAAGAATCTAAAGAGAACTTATAGGTTCCATGGATATTTAATTTACATGTACTGTTGTTTACAATTGCTTTCTCTATCCAAAATAGATCAAACATTCAAAATTGCTTTTTCAAGAAAAAAAGTCTCATCTCAAAAGAATAACAGTACATGTAAATTGAATATCTACCGGACCTATAATTTGGAAAAGAAGATGTTTGTTCTATTTTTGAAAGAGAAAGATTATTTGTTTAACTAAAATTAGAATTTGGAGCCATACTTTTGAATTCCAATTTGTTTTGGAATTGTGACGCCATCAAATTCTACTTGGGATTTGATGGAACTTGAAGCATCGAGACATGCAACATAAGGTTACCTACCGCTGTTCATGACAGATAAAGATGCAATGCACCTAGCATGCAACTAACAATATGCAATATTTGAAGCAGATAATTTTTTTTTCATTGAGCAATACTATCTACCAGAATTAATATATCCTAAAACATAAACATGCTTCATAAAATGCACATAATAATTTGTATGCAAAAGGTTACAGTACTTATCAAACAGGTCTATAACATAAAAAGTATTGGAAACAGCGCTCCATAACTACATCATAGAAATAAAAACTATTGTACTAATTCACTGAGCCATCCTGAATATGGGGGATAGGCTCCATCAACTCTTTGTCTATGCTCCACATTCTATTTGACCTTGTCCAATCTCCCATGCGTGGGTTCTCCAGATCCTAAAACATCATCCCATATGTTTTAAACTCACCAATATCTTATTAGAAAAATTTAAAACAATTCACTGAGCCATTCACGCAACTCAACTATAATTTCCAAACTGACATCTTGAAAATGGGGGATAGGTTCCATTGACTCTTTGTTTGTGCTCCACATTCTATTCGACCTTGTCCAATCTCCAATGCGTGAGTTCTCCAGATCCTAAAACATCGTCCCATATGTTTTAAACTCACCAATATCTAATTAGAAAAATTTAAAACATATTACAACCATAACAAACTCATTAAGGCCGAAACACACAGGTTAAAATTCTTATTTTTGTTGAAATTCTATCAAACCTCATTCCTCATGCTCAAACCAAAATATTGCTACATAGAAAATCATATCCTATGTCCAAATAGCATACTAAAACAACCAACAAAATTCACTTCACAAAAATCCCAAAAACTCTTTTTAAAACAAAGCTCCAAACTTTAACTAAAAACATAACCTTTGATTCTCAAGATTTTGTCTCGTTTTAAAACATCTCCAATAACTTAAAAGTTTAAAAATACACTTCCGATATATTCATAACACAATTCTAAGAATTATCATGATTTTAATCATCATTCAAACATCATAAAATCACAAGATCTAACACCAAACTTTTGGCTTCAACACTTATACTAAAAGTCGATTGCCTTAAGGTTTGGTTTTGATCAAATCCTTTGATCCGAAACATACCATGAAAAACATTACAAACCAACAATATCACATGGTTAAAAATCATGTCCTAGAGTAGATTCAAGCATTAAATGCAAGATCACAAGGCCATATTTGCGTCAAAATATCCATAAACCAGAAAACCTCAAATATGTGACCTAACCAAATCTCTTCATACATAAAAAATCATATCTTTAAAGCCAACACTGAATATCCTTAAACTAACATCCTAACATGTATATCAAATTCTTAGGATCATCATATAAAAATATCAAAACCATTGGAGCATGCTTTTACCATAAAAGATCTAAGAAACAATTTCAACCAAATCTTATAACATACAACGAATCATCATCAGACTTTCATATAAACAAATTAACTACACTCCATAAAAAAATCAGACCAATATCTTTCCAGTAGCTTGGTCAAAAACACCAAAATATCAAGCACTGTCCAGTTTACCGCTCAGAATAACCTTTCCTATCTTAAAACGACTTTTGACCAATCCAATGACCATTAAAATCAACAAAAAAGATATCCGCAGAAAGTTGACCCAAATAGAAACAAATCATGTGAAGGGGATTTTGTGCAAAAATACTTAAAAAGCTTCCAAATGGGCTAGTAATGTGACTCAGGAAAATTGTCCGAGGGAACCTTTAGGTTTGTCTCCAAGAAAAGTGTTGGAAATGGATGAAATGAAAGGGAATGGACTTGGAAGCATTCTTACACAACTAAGGGGTGATGAGAGGGCAGTGAATGACACTTAGTGATGGTTGTGTCAGCCAAAACAAGTAAAACCAGTGGGCAACGGTGCATGGTTTCAGCCAAGGATGCTTCCTTTTGAAGAGTGGTGGTGAGGTGGCATTTTGCCTTCAAATGAAGTACTTCTTTGGACAGTGTTTGGTTAGCCATGATAGGGGGGAAACTTCTCATACAAGCCTTCCAAAGGTGGCTCAATTTCGTGGGCCTTAATGGGCCTTAACCGAATGGGTTTCAATTTGAGGTTTAAAGAGGGCTTGACTAGGGTTTGGATTGCTATTAAGTCCAAATCTAATTTTTCTTGACCCAATAAAATTTTCAAGATTTAAAGGATTGAAGAATGATGTCATAACATGAATTTGAGTGATTAATAGCATATGACAGTGATTTAATCAAGTGAGTAAACTCTAAGTTTAAAATCGTACCCATTTAGGGTTTAGAAGCAAATTTGGGATTTGGGAAAACCATATAGGGTTAGGGTTTCACTAGGATTGAAACCCTATTTGGTTGGACACAAATTGGATGGTTGGATGGAAAAGTGATTTGCTTAGGTGTCATGATCTCAATGCTTGATTTCCTTCACATTTCTATCTCATGGTTCCTCTTGGTACCAAGTGTCCAATAACCAAGTGTGGCTAAGATCTTGTCAAGTGTCCAAATAAAACTATTCTAACCTAATTTGGGCATTCCACACTGTGATTTTGAAAATACTACACTTGGTGCTACTATTGATATTACTATTTATTTCGAAAAGGTGAAAAATAACTTTGCATTGTAAAATCTTAAATAATTATGCTAACATAATAGTGAAAATAGTTTATCAAATTTCGACTCTGAAGGACCTCGAAATAATCAAAATGCATTTTCAAACAAGCATTTCGTCCAAAAATTGAAAATAGGTTTATTGCATCATAAAATCCTAAATATTCAAACAAAACTAATGGTGCAAATCATATCTCATTCTGACACTTCTAGGTACCTCAAATAAATAAAATCGTGCTTCTGACATCATAGTGAATGACAATACTAACTATGCTGACATATTAAAATCTACGTAATTAGTCAATTCATGAAAACTTTTAGAATTTTCACAAGATTCATACTCTTGAATTTCTAGCAGGCTGTTAGATGAACAACCAGAATTTTCTATTCTAAGGTAGTACCTGGTACATTATAGATTCTCATTCCACTTGGTTCCAAATCCCGGCCAATTTCGGACTGTTCTAATAGAGCATTGATAATTTTCTTGAGTTTAAATGACATTTTTGTAAATTTAAAATCTAGATAACATTCATGTAATTTTAAAATTTAAAATGTATTTATATTATCTAATTTTTTTATAACTTTAAATATGTCCCCTCTTATCTCTTTTTTTTTTTTAAATCTCATTATTTTTAATAATTTCTTGAATCTTTATTATTATTATTATTTTCTCAACTCAAGTTTGTAATTTTTTTTTCTCTATCTTTTCTTTTAAAGTTTTTAGTCTATATTCATTTTAGAAATCTTCAATTCTTCCACATACACACATATGATACACATATACATGTATTTGTTTTTTATTAATTATCAGTTTTTATATATAACTAATACGCACTAGAACACACCAATACTAAAATATCTAATACTTTTTTTTAATGGAAAAATATCTAATACTTAAACCAAAATAACGAAGGTAACAAAATTTAAGGCTTGATTTGCTTTTAAGACCTAAAATTTTGAAAATCTCTCATCTCATATTATAATTTTCTCAAATTCATATACAAAATAAAATAAATAATTTAATTTTTTCAAATTCTAAAATAAAAATAATATTAAAAAATATATTCTAATAATATTTTATTTAATTTTTAAAATTTAATTTCAACTCATTTTATTTTATGTAATTACTGAAAACAAACGAGGGCGTTAAAGCATTGTTCGGAACTTTGCACGATCAGGAGTACTATATCTCCCGCTACAAAATGTAACCTCTTTGATTAGTTGTTGGGCCTCAAATATCTCCAGCTACAAAATATGGCGATGCAATATGCCACTTGTGAGGTGCCGATTGGGTGGGACCGAGTAAAAAAAATCTTGTTCAGTGGAAAAAAGACCCCACACAGCATCATTTACAACCAATCACAACAAAGAAACAGATATGCGGATATGGCACCAGGATAAAAGGATAAGGTCCAATCCGATCCGATTGGTTAATCCATAACTCCAAAACACAAATGAACCGTCGGATCCAAAAAATCAAGCAAACGAACCGTCGACTTCCAAGAATGAACGAGAGCCACAAACATAGCCATGAAATGAAAATACAAAGCCACGCATAACACATACGCTTTCAGCTTATTCTACCATCACTACCATCACCACCACTTTCCTTGACACCACTTGATTTCTTGCGTTGATTGATTCAGGTCCTAAAAGATGGCCACAGTCACAACGCAAGCTTTGACTGCAGTTTTCCGGCCATCATGTGCTGCAAAATCCAGGTTCCTTACCGGGTCTTCAGGTAAATTGCATAGAGAGTTGGCCATTAAACCAATGGCTTCCTCATCCTCTACAGCTTCTTTCAAAGTAGAAGCCAAGAAAGGTGAATGGCTGCCGGGCTTAGCCTCACCAGGTTACCTTGACGGCAGGTACATATCTATTCATCTACACTCGCCAATTCTGAATCCTATTCATTCCTTAAGGCTTAAATTGAACATGTCAAAAGTAAGAAACAAACTTTAACAGTGTTTTTAAAATTGTTTCAGTCTTCCTGGTGACAATGGGTTTGATCCTCTGGGACTTGCTGAGGACCCTGAGAACCTGAGATGGTATGTTCAAGCCGAGCTTGTCAATGGTCGCTGGGCGATGTTGGGTGTTGTAGGAATGCTACTTCCAGAGGTTTTCACAACGATTGGTATTATCAATGTCCCAAAGTGGTATGATGCTGGGAAAGCTGAATACTTTGCATCCTCATCAACCCTCTTCGTGATAGAGTTCATTCTGTTCCATTATGTTGAGATCAGAAGGTGGCAAGACATTAAGAACCCAGGAAGTGTCAACCAGGACCCCATCTTTAAGCAATATAGTTTGCCCCCAAATGAGGTGGGATACCCAGGAGGCATTTTTAACCCACTTAACTTTGCACCCACTCTTGAGGCCAAGGAGAAGGAGATTGCAAATGGTAAATCAATGTTTGAAATATGCAGGTTGATTCAGCTCATAAATTTTGCATACTAATTGTTCTTTGCATGTATGCAGGGAGGTTGGCAATGTTGGCATTTTTGGGATTTGTGGTTCAGCACAATATTACTGGAAAAGGACCATTTGACAATCTGTTGCAGCACCTCTCTGACCCATGGCACAACACCATCATCCAGACACTAAGCGGCAACTAAGTTCATCAGAAATGACATGATGACCTGTTTCATTTATTCTGTAACAATGGGGGACACGGTTTTTGAGTGAGATGTGGCATCAGTGTGAACAATGTATCCATGTACAGGGGAACTGAATGGCATTAATATCTCCATGCAGATTACATCTACTATATAGCAGGTCGAGTTAAATTTCTGAAGCAAGAAATCGAGGACGCCTAAAACTGCTTATCCTTTCGAAATTCAACTTCCTTGTGTTTCTCTTCCAGTTTCGACTTATGGATTGGGTAATTGGAAACTAATATCAGAAGGTATCCATGTTATAAAACTAAAAGATCAAATATACACCCGTGTTATGAGTACAACATATACAGCTATTATATTGGGTAGCCAAAATAATCAAATGAGCTCCTGTACACCTTTCAGATTGCTCTTATTTCATTACTTTCTATGCAAACTCCATTAAAAGAAATCTACAGCCTAACCTTCAAATGTGATACACGGAGATGCTTCTTTCAGCAACCTCCTTGTCATTTCAACCAAAATTAATGTGACACATGAGAGTCAGTTTCGTTGCTACAAGAGGAATGTAAATGATAAGGAACAGGAAGGCAGACCTAGCTACCTGAACACTATAGAACAGAAACTAGCAAGAGAGTTAGGAAAACGGATAAGATATCAATAAACATTTGAGTATGTGCTTGTTCTTCAAATTACGTGATGACAAGGATATATCATCCAGGTACTTCAATCGAATCCTATACTCAAGACATGGGAAAGGATAATCTAAAGAATTAAAGAAAGTTCCGCTGACAATTAAATTTTAATAAATAGGTAATCTAACAGTTCCATGAATGGAGCTCAGTTCATTGCTGATCCGGTCGATAATTATTAACAAACGAAAAGTATGGTTGGTATTGTGATGGGGGAAAAATCATTAGCTTCGGCCCATGATGGCAGGGAGTGTTCAGTACAGGCGTTGGGCCGCTAGTAGGGCCCAGCCCAGTCACATAAGTCCAGGCTTAAAAAGTCAAGCCCAGATCGAAACTGGGACAACAGATCGGGTCAGGGCAAGAGATCCGGAGGAAAGCTAGAGAGAAAGAAAAGGAAACTGTGACATGCATCACCAGACAAAGGGAAGGCGGAGTAGAGGCCACGTCGCATTTGATGAGGCCCAGAGCAGAGGCCACATCGCATTTAATGTGGCCTAGAGCAGAGGCCACGTCGCATTTAATGCGGCCCAGAGCAGAGGCCACATCGCATTAAATGCATCCAAGAGTCAGAGTAGTAGACAAAGAAGGCATTGGGGCCATTGATGCTCTGGAAGAGGGCAACACAAACCATGGGGAAATCCAGCACGGTAATTATAAATAGGGGTCAACCCAACGGCAGGTAACATGTGTGAAAAATATACTATCATCTTGGTTCATTTTTTCTGGGTTCCTCACTATTTCTATATACTAACTTAAGCATCGGAGGATTAACAGACCACAAGGTCCCTTCTCTCTGTTTTGACTGTGCAGGATCGAGCGTGGATACCGGGGGTGAGAAGTTGCCCAGGCCCGCGAAACACGAGATCAACTGTGGCGCCGTCTGTGGGATCTTGGTTGTCCCATAACTAGCGTGCCATTTGTATGCCAGCAACAACCTGCTCCCGGCATTCACAGCGTGAAAGATTGCAGTCTAAAGTGGTCGAAGCGACATTTAACCAACAAAACGAGGCGATACAGAAGCTCATGGCAGATATGGAAACTCTCCGGCAGGAGAACATTGCGCTACGAAGAAATGTCGAAGAAACATAAGTAGACCAACAGAGCCATCATTCAGGGGACCACCCCCAACTTAAGCCGATCACCGCAGAGGAAGAATGACATAAAATAAATTTACAAATCCAAATGGAAGGGGCAAAGCAGATAGGCCAACTCACCACGATAGATTAGCTGCTCACTAATGCTGAACTACCATACAACAATGAGATCCTGGCAGTACCAATACCGCCAAGGTTTAAGGTCTCTCAGATGGACGCGTACGATGGGACCAAGGACCCGTTGGAGCATTTAGAAACCTTCAAAGCTCACATGACTCTCCATGGTTTCCCTAGCGAGGTAGCGTACAGGGCGTTCCCACTCACCCTAAAGGGGGCGGTACAAATGTGGTTTGTTTCCTTACAACGTGGAACTGTGGATAGTTTCAACGAACTAGCACGCCGGTTCTTAACGCAGTTTATGGCTAGCCGGATGAGGAGGAGGCTAGCCGCCTACCTGCTAACTGTTAAGCAGAGGGACGACGAGAGCCTCAAGTCATACCTCTCTCGCTTTAATAGGGAACGGATGACAACAGACGACCAAGATGAACAGATCATATTGGCGGTGTTGTTAGGGGGGTCTGGCCTCGCAGTCCGTTCATGGTAGAAATCGCTCACAAGACGCCGTCAACATTGAGGGAGTTCATGGACCAGGCAGACGGGTACATAAATGGGGAAGACACGCTCCAAGCACTGACAACGCCTAGGAAGTTGGACCTGGAGAGAGCAGACAAGAAAGCAACAGATCGACACCAAGAGCTAGACCGAGGGGCACGCTAGAAACAAGCTCATGAGGCCAAAGGCAAGGGGAAAAATGGCCCACGCTTGCACTCTAGCTTGGCGGTAGAAGTGGAAGAAGACCTGAGTCAACAAGAGGAATGGGGACACGGCCCAGTCTGACCCAAATACTGTTCCTTCCATAGGAGCAGTGGGCACAATACTCAAGATTGCTATACTAAATGGGAAAAATCTGATGATTCGGGGAACCAAACAGAATGGCACGGTAGTAAAAGAGGTGACTCGCAACGAGGATACCGCCTTTAATCCCCGAGAAACCGAGACCGAAGCCCCGTGCAAAGAAGCCGAAACCAAAGCCCCGTTCAGGAGAGGCGAGACCCAATCTGAAGAAGCCATAGCCAAGTTGGTAAGAGTCAGGACCGTGTTCATAGGGATAATGTAAGTCCCGAACGGAGAAGAACTACGAACCCCCATAAAAGGGACCCACGTCGGGAAGATTCGAGAAGGAGAGAGCCTCCCTTGGGGGAGATCAACACCATAGCCGGGGGGTACGCAGGGGGAGCGACCTCCTCGGCACGGAAGGCCCATGCGAGGAGGGCTAGGTACAGAGAAGTGTTCTCCGTACAATGGCCGAACTGTAGAGACCCTTCTAGGGAACAATTGATAACGTTTGGTGAAGAGGATGAGGAGGGGCTATTTCGACCCCATGACGACGCGCTGGTGGTGATTGCGCAGATACCAACTACCGAAAGAGGAGGGTATTGATCGAGAATGGCAGTTCCGCAGACATTCTCTTTTGGGAACCCTTCAGCAAAATGGGAATTTCTACCGACCGGTTGCGACCGGAGCCAACACCCCTTTAAAGGCTTCACAGGGGATATCATCCAACCAGTAGGTGCAATCGCTCTGTCCGTAGTGGTGGGCACGGCACCCAAGACCACTTCTCTCATGATAGACTTCCTGGTGGTCAAGGCCCCTTCCTCGTACAAGGGAACCGTCATTGAACCAAATGAAGGCTGTCACCTACACGTACCACCAAATTTCCAACCGCGTGCAGGGTAGGAGAGATGTGAGGTAAGCAACAAACCGCGAGGACTGCTACACCAGCGAGATGAAGCCAAAGGTAGTAACTGTACAGATTTTAGAGTCGAGTCCCGAGTAGGCTGTTGAATCAGCACCACCTACTCGAACGGAACCAGAACAGGAGAAGGGCAGAAAAGAGAAATGAATGTAGACGAGGCTTGAAGGGGTAGCCTAGTCGCCATCTTCAGCGACGACTGAGCTGGACCGCAAAGTGAGGGACGAAGATGCGCTGAAATAAGCAGAGCCTGACGAACCCCTGGTCTTGGTGCCGATGGGTTATGGAGACCCAGAGCGGACTATGAGAATGGGGTCCAGAATGTCTAAGGAGCTGAGCCAGTCCATGGGGCGACTGCTCTTGGAGCATCACGATGTATTTGCCTGGAGCCATGAGGAAATTCCAGGTATCGAAGGCTCGGTAATAGAGCACCAACTGACCAAAAATCCAGATGCGAGAAGGGTCAAGCAGAAATGCCGCAATTTCAGTGGGAGAAGTACGCAGCGGGAAGTGGAGGATGTGTGTTGATTTAACCGATCTGAACAAAGTATGTTCGAAGGACAGTTTTCCTCTCCCAAGGATTGACTTAATAGTAGATTCGACAGCAGGACACGCGTTACTTAGCTTTATGGATGCATTCTCTGGTTACAACCAGATAAGGATGAGCCCCGGCGACGAAGGGAAAACGGCGTTCATCACCGATAGAGGACTTTATTGCCATATGACGATGCCATTCGGTCTCAAAAATGCGGGAGCGACGTACCAATGCCTGGTCAACAAGATGTTCAAAAACCAGATCGAACATGGAGGTCTACGTAGACGATCTATTAGTTAAGAGCCAGAGGGCCGAACAACATCTTGATGATCTCCGCGAGACCTTTTCAGTGCTGAGAAAGTATAAGATGAAACTCAACTTGCACAAATGCGCCTTTGGGGTGGAATCGGGTAAGTTGCTAGACTTCATGGTGTCGAATCGTGGAATCGAGGCCAATCCCAAAAAGATCAAAGCCATCATGGATATGCCTCCGCCGAGGAACATCAACGAAGTTCAGAAGCTGACAGAGAGGATAGCGCCTTGGGTCGCTTCATCATCAGATCAACCGACTGGTGCCTTCCTTTCTTCAGTGTCCTCCAAAAGGCAAGGGAATGGGATGAGGACTGTGGTAGAGCCTTCGACGAACTGAAGGGATACCTGGCTCAACCACCGCTGCTCAGCCAAACCACCCCAAGATAAACCTTGACTGTGTATCTAGCAGTGTCGCCCAATGCGGTGTCTTCTGTCTTAATCCGAACGGAGGCAGGGGTTCAACGCCCAGTTTACTACATTAGTAGAGCTTTCCGAGGCGCGGAAACCAGTACTCTCGAACATAAATGCTGGGTTTTGTGTTAGTAATCACCTCCAGGCGGCTGAGGCCCTACTTTCAAGCTCACCCGATGAGGGTCCAAACCGATGTTCCCCTAAGGAAGATATTGCAGAAACCTGATATCTCAGGCCGAATGACCAGCTGGGCTATTGAGCTAAGTGAGTTCAAAATCGAATACCTCCCCAGGACATCAATAAAGGGGTAATTATTAGCGGACTTTGTAGCCGAGTTCTCGAATTTCCCTGAAGAAGTGACCGTTACCCCCCAGGGCAAACCGTGGCGGGTCTATGTCGATGGTTCATCTTGCCGAATGGGTGGCGGAGCGGGAGTGCACATAGTGACAGATTTGGGTAAGAGATTCGATTACGCTCTCAAGCTCGGGTTCAAGGTCACCAACAATGAAGCAGAATATGAGGCGCTCCTGTAGGGACTAACAATTGCCAGGTCCCTTGGCTCCACAGAAGTTGAAGTAAAAGCTGACTCGTAGATAGTGGTGGGGCAGGTGACTGGACAGTTCCTCACAAAGGGAGAAAATCTGAAAAGATATCTTCAACGAGTAGGAGAGGAGTGGGATCACTTTCAGTATTTCGCCATCCATCAAATCCCTAGGGGAGATAACCAGGAAGCGGATCGGCTAGCTAAGGCAGCTTCAGGGCAAGAAGAGGTCCCGCTTCCGGACCATGTAGTTGCCCGGTCTGTTGATATAGCTGCGGTGGGAGTCAGGGTGTCAGCTATAGAAGTCCAACAACCCTCGGAATGGGCAGTGGAGATTTTGAGGTTTCTTCAAGAGGGAATCTTGCCAGCAGATCGGGAGTAGGCCTAAAACGTTAGAAACTGGGCAGCCAGATTCACGCTGGTAGAGGGAATTCTGTATAAAAGGGGCTACATCGAGCCTCTGTTAAGGTGCATCTCCTCCGAGCAGGCACAATACGTGTTGGCCAAAATCCATGAAGGGGTGTGCGGCAATCACGCAAGCGAAAGGGCATTAGCGTTGCGAAAGGCCGGGAAAACACCCCGATACCTCACTGCCCTTCTGCTGAACTTACCTCAATAACAGCCCCATGGCCTTTTGCCCAATGGGGATTGGACCTTATTGGTCCCCTCCCAGCGAGCAAAGGAGGGGTGAAATTTGTCGTAGTGGCGGTAGATTACTTTACCAAGTGGGTGGAGGCGGAATATTTAGCGATAATCACAGCGCGGACAATAACAAATTTCCTTTGGAAATCCATAATCTACCGTTTCGGTGTTCCACAAAGCTTCATCTCTGACAATGGGCGGCGATTCGATTGTTCGCACTATCGAGAATGGTGCTCGGAGCTCAAGATCAAGCCCAAGTACTCCTCTCCAGGACACCCGCAAGCCATTGGTTAGGTAGAAGCCATCGACAAGACATTGCTCAACATCTTAAAGAAGAAACTTGGAGCACAGAAAGGGGAATGGGCTGATGAACTCTCAAGCATGTTGTGGGCCTACCGAACGTCAGTAAGAACCCCAACTGGAGAAACACCTTTCTCTCTGGTCTATGGAGCTGAAGTTGTGATACCAGCGGAAGTAGCCATACCCACGTACAGGGTGCAGCAATACGACTCGGATTGGAACAGTGAGCGGCTAAGGGAGAGTCTAGATTTCTTGGAAGAAAAGAGGGAGGAAGTTGTATGCCGAGCGGCAGCCAACAAACGAAGAGTTGAGTCGTACTTTAACAAGCGAGTCCGGCCTCGTAACTTCAAAGTAGGTGACATGGTCTTAAAGCAGACCAGAGTCACGACCCAAGATGGGGGAAACTAGGTCCCAAGTGGGAAGGACCATACCTGGTAACGGGGACTGGGAGACCTGGCTCATACTGGCTGAAGGACCACGAAGGGAACCAGTTGCCACACCCGTGGAATGCGGAGCATTTAAGGAAGTATTTTGTATAAAAATAATCTGAGCTAGGTTCAAACGAATAATTTCTAAATGTTGTGTTGCTATGTCCCTCTGGAACAACCCAAGTCATTTAAGCCCGATCTCGAGACCGACCACGAAGTATAAGCACTAGAACCGAGCTGTGAGCTCCAACCTGCTAACAGCTATTCTCAATGCAGTCCAAGTGACTTGCCGAGCTTCGTGCAAAAAAAGGAACGCATTGGTGGGGGAGCAGGGCCCTTGGGCTCTGCCAACCTATAAGTGCCAACCCACGAAGTATAAGCACAGGAACCGAGCCATGAGCTCTGATGTAACACCCCGTATTTTAGAGTATTTTTAACGAAGAAATTATTTTTATTGATTCAAAATTTATTTTCTTGTTTTAAAATTATTGGATTTTTAATTGGG
The DNA here is from genome assembly GCA_022457165.1 of Juglans mandshurica. NCBI lineage: Eukaryota > Viridiplantae > Streptophyta > Magnoliopsida > Fagales > Juglandaceae > Juglans > Juglans mandshurica. The sequence continues at coordinate 17,304,827 of CM039632.1, forward strand.
TTATTTTATGACTTTTAGTTTACGAAAATTATTTTTTGAAGTGTTTTCTTTAAATTAATTATTGTTATGCATTTAAATTTCTTCTCAAATTAAATTAACTTATTATTGGGTTTAATTATTTATTTTCATTTTAACCACTGCGTTTGAATGATTTTATTTCACTTGCTGTTTTAAAATCATTTCCGTTGGATCATTTTTGTGACCCAAGATGTGAGGATTGAAGCTCATTTCTTTCCCTGCATTTTCTCTTTCCTCTTTCTTTTTCTTCTTTTTCTTTTTCTTCCATCTTTTCTTTCTTTTCTTCTCTTTTCCTGGTTCTCTCCCGCGTGACGTCCACCCCCTCCCTCTCTCCGTCCGTTCCTTCATCCACCCAGCCCCGCCGCCATGCGCGACACTGCCCGGCCCACCGTCCTCCCCAGCCACCGGCGATCACCACCCTCCGATCTCAGCTCCTCCCGCGCCGCCATTAGCCCCCACGCGCATCACCAAGCCGCAGCCTTCTCTTCGCTCGTGTGCCGCCGTCGCGCCACCTCCGGCCACTATCTCTTCACCACTTCATCCTCGACCTCATAGCAACCCAATGCACCCAACCCCAGCTCCGATCCGCCACCGGTGAAGCCCCACCGTCAACATTTCCATTTTGAACATTTTGGCCTTACACCGCCCTCTACGCTGCCACCCATGGCCAACCACCACCACCACTAGCTTCACCAACATCTCTTAGCCCTTCCCTATCAATCTCGGGTCTCGGTTTGTCCCCGTTCAAAAGTGAGTTTTTGAGACCCACGGCCACAGTGCATTTTGCACTATTCCGTTGCTATGTCGCCACTTCTAGCACCTCCGTGATCTTTCAAAAATTCTATTATGGCATTGTAAGTATTTTCTCAAAGAATTTTTGAGATTTAAATGTATTTCTGTGCTAACTCATATTTACTATTAATTGGTTGGTTGTGCCGGACTAAGTCCGAGGAGTAAGGGGTCGGTTAGATTGGATGATGGAGTTTTTGTGTGATTGGTTTATGCTATGAGATTTGTTGGCTGTTTTGGAGTTAAATATTGGTGCTTTGAGTTTGACGTTGGTTATGGTGGATATTGGTGATTTTAGGAAGTGATAATATATTTTGGAATTATGAGGGTTTTAAGTTTAGAGGAATTAAAATTGGTTATTTTAGAAGGTTAGGCTTAAATATCGAAATCCTTGATTGATTGAAAACTTACGGAAATTATGTGATTATTTTTATATGTGACGATTTATAGTCGACTCGACATTTTGAGGAAAATTTTGAAAAGCTAAGTTGTCCAGGTAAGCGGGGTTCCTATGCTAGGTTTTTATGCGGATTATTGAGATTGAGGTTGACTTTTTAAAAACTCTGCATATTTTGTGATGAAATGAAAACCTGAGAAAAATCAACCTCGGTCGTTTATTTGCATCACTCATGAAACCTGTACGAAAAAGAGAAAATATTTTCTGACATGCATTGTGTAGACATGAGAAATATTTGACATGTTTCTGAAATATGCAAAAGAGCGAATATGATATCATTGAGATTTTTATGCATGTGACATGAAATGTTTTGGATCTATTTTTTATCAAATGGAAATGATATGAATATGTTTCGCACGTGTTTTGATATGATATGGATATGACAAAACTTTGGCATACTTATCTGTTCTGAATATGGTTCTGATATGATGATACTGGTTCACGTGATATGGTTGGTACCACCATGATATGATATGAGTGCACCCACTTTGGAAACAAAGTGGTCTTTTTACGTGTTCTTTCCCGTGTGCACACTCGGGGCTCCAAGATTGAAAAATGGGAAGTTCACCACATGATACTGTCTGGTTTGGTCACCGGGGATAGCACAACCCTACCACGGGGGTCAAACATAGTATATGATATAATATGATAAGATGAAGATGTTTAGTTATGTTATGGCAGAGCATTTTTGAATATAAAATGGATTGTTAAATATGAACTGTTGATTTTGAGTATGAAAAGATTGAAAAGTCGCTCTGATTTTCTGAAAACACGTTTTTCTGAGATCTGCATATAAAAATAAAATATTTTTGTTTCTGCGTACTGAACTTTTTGAAAAGGCTCATGTTTAGATACTAGTATATGTTCTCTACTTACTGAGTTGTTGATAACTCACCCCTTATCTCCACAAGATTTTTCAGATGATTTGAATGTTTCAGTTGAGGATCAAGGATATGGAGCATGGGTAAGAAGAGTTAAGAATGATGGTTTAAGCATAGAAGGTTTATATGGGTATTGAGGATTTTCATTCAGTAAGCTTGTTGTGCTCTGATGATGTGATTTGTTGGGGATTGATGTTTATATTAAGACTTTGTATTGTCTTAGAATAGTTATTCTGGAGTAATTGATGTAAATATATTAGTATTTTGTGCTATAGAGAAAAATTAGAGTATGTAATATGTGGAAGGAAAATGATTTTTTAGTGACATGAGTTAACTCTCTGGACCCTCGGGGACGGGGCGTTACAGTTGGTATCAGAGCACAGGTTTGAGATTCTGCAGACTTTATGGATTGAGGTTTTGGGAATTCAAGGTTTTAGATTTGATAGGCTTGTTTTGAAGGTTGTAGGACATGACTTGAAGGTCTAGATTTCGATGTTTACATAAGTTTGAATGAAAGTCAGGTTTTGAAGTTTTGCATACTATAATAAGATGTTTGATGATATTTAAGGTTTTAAGATTTTGAAAGCATTAGGACATGATTTTAAAGATATTTGGTTTGAGCTTTTGCATACTCATGTTGGGTGGCCTACGAAATATGAAGTTTTGAATATCTGTGGGCTATGAATTTAATTCAGATTAGAGGTATGGAAATTTGTAGACTATAAGTGATGATTTTATTTGTTTTTAAAGTTTTAGAATCCGGCAACATTTTGGAATATATTCTAGGATGTTTGAGGCCTTAGATGGTGTGGGTTTTAAAAATAAGATTTTGAAGAGAACTAAGGCTTTAGATTTTAAGAAATGACTTTCTTTACACTTGGAGTTTTAGATCAGGTAGGCAAACTTTGTTGACTATAGGTAAGGATCTTTTATAAGATGTAAGGTTTATATTTTTTAAGGTGCACATAAGTTCAATTGTATGATAAGTTTGAGGTTCTATAGACTATAACATATGAGATTTTGGATATCGATTCGGTTTACGAAGTAATTTCATATTTGATATATATAGAAATTTGAGAACTAAGACATGATTATGGGAATATTTCAAGTTTGAGGTTCTGCAGACTAAAAATATTTAAGTTTTGGATATCCGTGGGTTTAGGAAGAAACTTCAAATTTGAGGTGTAGATTTGTCAAGAATAAGAACTGATTTTGTAGATATTTAAGGTTTTAAATTTTGCAGACTTTATGATTGAGTTTTGAGATTTTGAGATTTAGGGATTTTAGATCCGACAAGCTTACTTTGTGGACTATAAGAGATAATCTTTATAAGATTTAAGGTTTAGATTTTTGTGGTTTAGATTCTAAAGATGTACGGGAGTTTAGAGCAATGTCGGGTTTACAATATTAAATGGTAGGAAGAACTATATGAGTTGGTTAAGATATGGCTAAGAATGGGTAAAACCATATGTGCAGTACCAGAAAAGTGTAAAGGTTTAATTTGAAATTATTATTATTTTTATTTAAATTGAATTTATTTCATTTTATTAGATTTTATTTTATTTGAAATGAAATTATGTATTTTATTTATTAAGTTTATTTTATTTTATATTATTTTGTTTTAGGTTATTTTGTTCGTTTAGTTCGAAGTTGAAAAGTGGGTTAAGGATTAAGTTATGGCAGGAAGATGGTACAACTGAGAATGCTAGTGTTAGGTATAAATATTTAGTGTAGTAGGCTTGAACTTTTATCGACTTGGTTTGCTTTTGTAATCTTGAGGCATGAAGGGAACGGTTTGGTTTGGATGATCTCTTTGGGGAGTAGGATAATTGTGGTTTTTGATTTCTTGGAGATTTGGCATGAGCCTTTAGAAGAGGAAGTTGTAAGTTCAACAAACTTTTAAGGGTAGATTTACGAGAATTTCACCAAAGGTTTAAGGTTTTGCAGACTTTAGGAAATGATTTGTTATCATTTAATGTTTTAGATTTTGAAAGCTTCGGGAGTTGATTGTTTTATTATTGGATATATGTTTGTCAATTTTATAGATTTCAGAAGGTGATTCTTTTATAATTTAAGGTTTTAGAATTACAGATTTGAAGGACTAATTTGTAATAAGATTTAAGTTTTTAATTTCGTAGGCTTGGTGTGCTAGCTTGATTTATTTTGGAGGCTGATTAGATTGTGACCATTAAAATGAGATTGATCAGAGTTGAGTTATTGATATAGGGATTTTCAAGGAGATTATTTCTTTGGTTATTGAAGGTATTGATCTAGTTTGGATAATGATTGTTATTAGTTCGGGGTTATAATGGCAGGTTTTGGGATTTGATTCATACCAAATTTAAGGATGATAGTTGGTGTAGATTCAGGAGGGCATTCTTGGTATTTTGAGGAAAAAAAAGTGTAACAATTCATGGTTTTGGGAGATCAAGCATTTTTCTACCAAAATATGGTAAGAGTTTTCTGGTTAGTAGTTATGGAGCCATCTTGTGCTCGATGGTGTTGTTTTTATGAGGACATAAATTTTATGCATGTGGCGAATTATCAGAGTGCGCAGCAGGAGCATAATATTTTGGTTGTAGTAGAAGTTCAAATTTTGTGTTGATTTTGAGAAATTAGTCGTGACTGAATTTTTGAGACGATATTTGTAGTTGGAGACTAATCACATACTTGTACCAATTATGTTATGGATGGTTAACTTTGGAAGTGACCATTAGGTTACCAAGAGTATAATACAATGAAGGTTTGGAAATTATACCGTAGGAGTCGATTGAGGTTAGTATAGATTATCGAATAGAGCTATTAATTGTAACAATCTGCTAGAAATTCATTGGTGGAATTTCTATTAACTTTAGGAATCTCGCGAAAACCACATAAGTTTTTACGAATCGACCAATCGCACAGGTTTTAGTCTGTCAACATAGTCAGAGTTATCACTCACTATGGTGCTAGAAATATGAGTTTAATTACTTGAGGTAGTTAGAAGTGTCAGAATGCGTTATGGTCTACGCCATTAGACTCAGTGGATTATTTAGGATTTTATGGCACAATAACCTATTTTCATAATTCCGGACGAAATTTCTGTTGAAAATTGTGAAATTATTTTTAGGGGCACTTCAGGGTTGACTTTCGTTAAACGATTTTCACTATAGGTTAATATGAATATTTAAAATTTTTCAGTAGTAAGTTTATTATGAATTTTTTGAGTGAATAGTAACCTCGATAAGCGCACCCAGTGCAGTGTTTTCAAAATCACAGTGTGAAATGTCCAAATTAGGTTGGAGGAGTTTTATTTGGACACTTGGCAAGATCTTAGCCACACATAGTGAATAATATTAGAGACTTGGTACAAAGAGGAACCATTAGATAGATTTGTAAAGGAATCAAGGTGTGAGATCATGCCACCTAAGCAAAGCTGTGTTTCATCTGTTCAACTAAATTGTGCTAGACCAAAGAGGGTTTCAACCCAAGCAAAACCCTAAATGGTTGGAATCCAATTGAAACCCGAAAAGCTTGATTGAAACCGAAATCCTAAACGGTTTCCCCAAACCCTAAAGTTGGTCTCCAAACCCTTTTTAACCCGATTTCTAGCATTGTGTTTAATCACTAGATTAAATCACTTTCACATACTATTAATTAATAAAATCCTTGTTATGACATCATTATCCAACCTTTTAAACCTTGGAAATTTGTTTGGGCCAAGAAAAATTGGTTTTGAGCTTGATAGCATCTCAAACCCGAACCAAACCCCCTTTAAACCTCAAATTGAAGCCCACTTGGTGGGGCCCACCAAGGCCCACGAAATTGGCCACCTTGGCAAAGCTTCTTGGAGAAGTTTCCTCCCCTACATGGCAGACCATCCACTGTCATTGGCTGCACCCAATAGTGCCTTGATGTGAAGGAGAAATCCACTCCATCAACCTCCATCTTTCACAGCTGCTGCAGGCAGTCTTTGCCCCTCACTATTCTCCACTTTATGTCACATAGCCACCTCCAATCAAGGGTCATTCCAGCCCACAACTTCCCCTTCCAGGAGTATATAGTCGTGCAAGGCACTTTTCATTCCATTTTATCACTTCTTCACCCCGTTCTTAGAGAGAAACCCAAAAGAGCTCTCTCGGGCAGATTTCTGGGACATTTTGCGTGGCTATTTTCAACCCTTTGTATGTATTTTTGCATGATGATTTCTTCACATAAGTTGTTCGCCTTTGAGTCTAGTTTCCGTGGATATCTTATTAATCTCATTACATGCTCATTTGGTCGGTCAAAAGTATTTTTAACCATGGAAAGTTCATTCTGGGCGTGAAACTGGAGAGTATGTTATGTTTTGGAAGTTTTGACCAAGCTAATGGACATATCTTGGTCCGAACAGTTTATGGAGTGTTGTTAACATGTGTTTATAAATGTTCGTTGAGGTTTTGTTGCATGAATAAAGCTTTTGATGATAGATTTTCTTAGAGTTAGAAACTTGAAAACTGGAAGTGGAAAAACAGTTTCTGTTTTGTGAAAGTTTGAATATTTCGTGGTTTAATCTTATTCCAAAGGCTTTGATATTTTTATTTGATGATCCTAAGCCTCTTATATACATGTTAGGATGTTATTTCGAAGATATTTAGCATTAGTTTTAAAGATATGATTTTCTATGCAAGAGGATTTCGGTTAGGCCTAAAATTTGATGTTTATGAGTTAGATCCATGTTTTATTAAATTTTAGCCATGTGATTTTAAGTTTGATGGCTGGATCTTCTTTAGGACACTTTTGTAAACCATGAGATGTTTTAGTTTGAAGATCACATGTGTATAAGCCATGGATCAAGAGAATGATCAAAGTTAATGGAGAGAAAAGTTTCTGTTTTGGACTAAGTTTAAAACCAAAAACTCCAAGTGTTGTTTTGTGATTTTTGGTGAGTTTTGTTTGATGATTTAAAGCATGTTTGATCTTAGGATGATGTTATGAATATGTTAGAAGTAAGATTTGATTTTTTGGAATTCTTGGAGATGTTTTTATTAAGGTCAAAACTTGTGATTTAAGGTTTACTTTTTGTTAAAAAGTTTGGGTCTTTTTACAAAAAGTTTGGTGTTGATAATTAGCTTTTTCTTAATGGATATTTTTTTAAGTGTGTTTTTTTAAACTTAGGATAGGAAGATCTTTGTTACAAGATTTTGGTTTATTCATGAGTTTTGAAACTTGAAAGAATTGCAACCAAAATCAAGATAAATGGCCTATGTAGGTTTCGGCCATAGTGAGTTTTTCATAGTTATGATTGGTTTTAAATTTTTCTGAGTTGCTATTTGAGTTTGGCACAAAATTCACATGAGGAATGTAAATTTTAGTAATTTTTGGAATTAGTATGTGAAATCCTTAAGTTAGGGGTAAAATGGTCATTTGCCCACATGTAGAGGGTAAAATGGTAATTTTACTCTAAGTTGTCTCTTTTCACATTTATAATTGTTAGCAGTTAATTTCTAACTTTTAGAATACCGTCTTACAGATCCTTGTGTTTCGCGCTTTATTCTAGTAGAACGCGACGATCGAGGTAAGTTAGCTTTTAACTTACTATCAGTTTAATGTGTATAAGTGATAAGTAAGGGAACTAAAGAGTATGTATGCATGTTATCATATGTGCCATGCTAAGTCATTACATATTTATCTGTTACACAAAATTTATTCTGTCAGGAATTATTCATCTGTTACACAAGATATTATGTCACGTATCGCTATACATTGCAAGTATGTCATGTAAGTATGCCATCTATTACATGTATTTCATGCCACGTAATATTCACTGTCACATGTTACGCCATGTTAAGAAATGTTGTCTGTTATATGATATGCTATGTTACGAAATGTTGCATGTTACATGTATGCTATGTTATGAAATGTTCTCTGTTACATTTATGTCTCGAAGTATGTCATGTATGTCGTTTTACGTTCATGTAACGTTATGCTACATCAGGACTTCTGTCTTTTATGTCACGTTCATGTTACATCACGTTACGAAATGTCATGTATTCCAGTTAAGTCATTCATGTCAATCACGACCCTAAGCGCTAGGATAGGGTCATATCCTAGTGGAACACATTTGTTCACACTGGAGTGTCTAAATAAGTGTGAAATTTCCTGGGTTGACAAAGTACAGTCAACAGGTTGCGAATGGTGCCACACATTATGTTACGTGTGTCCACAGCAAGTGTGGCACAAACAAATAAGTCATGGGGCCACAACAACTGTGGAGCATGAAGTATGGGGCCACAACAATTGTGGAGCATACACTACGTGAGACACATCAATTGTGACACGTAGAATACGTGGGGCCACAACAACTGTGGAGTACGTATTAACGCACTCACAGCTGGTATAGACACCTGTGATGTGATGCAGTAATCGGCAGGGACACACGGCTCAAGGGGACTTATGTAGCACCCATATGGTCACTTTATGATTAAGTCTATTGAATAAGATTCCAAGTTCATGCATTTCACGTTCAAGTCATGTGTCACATTATGTTATGTTCAAGTTTACGTTCATGCAATCATAGTAATCCCATGAGACAAGAATATGTTTCAAGTTCATGTTATGTTATGTTCACGTTAGGTTATGTTCAAGTTTACGTTCATGCAATCATGGTAATCCCATGAGACAAGAATATGTTTTAAGTTCATGTTATGTTATGTTCACGTTATGTTATGTTCAAGTTTACATTCATGCAATCATGGTAATCCCATGAGACAAGAATATGTTTCAAGTTCATGTTATGTTTTATGTTCACGTTATGTTATGTTCAAGTTTACGTTCATGCAATCATGGTAATCCCATGAGACAAGAATATGTTTCAAGTTTATGTTATGTTATGTTCACGTTTACGTTATGTTTTAAGTTCACATTAATGTTATGTCATGCTCAAGTTCAAGTTCAAAATTATGCATGTTCACGTTCATGTTATGTTTCAAGTCCATGTTATGTTTCAAGTTCACGTTCATGCTATGTTTCAAGTCCATGTTATGTTTCAAGTCACGTTCATGCTAAGCTTCAGTTTCAGTTTAAGTTATGCCAGTTATGTTATGTTGTATGTCAAGTTATGCTATGATTACTTATGATTTGATTATGCATTCATGTTTTTACTTCCATGCATGTATCATTAACCTGTGTGGAAGTTTTCTGTTAACTTGCTGAGATTTGTAATCAAATCTCACTATGGTAGTCCCAACTACCATTCCTCCCGAATGGTAGATTTTGTTACAGGATCTGAAGGAGAATCGGGAATCGACCAATTGGAAACGGTTGACTAAGCGACGGTGCGACGTAGATGGTAGAATAGTAGTTACCTCAGATTACTACTTGTATTTGTGGAGTTCAATCTCCAGCACTCTTTTGATCACAACTATATGGACTATTGTTGTGATCTTAGTTGTTTAGTATGTCGTTAATTATGAAGTATGTTTTAAGTATTTGGGATATTTTAGTTTGGTGCATAGTATTGCTAAAGAAAAAAAAAATTATCCGCTGCGAATATTGCATAATGCTAGATGCATGTTAGGAACATTGCATCTTATATGTCATGAACGGGGGCAGGTAACCTTGTGTTGCATGTCTCGACGCTTCAAATGTCCGTCCGATCCCAAGCGGAATTTGAGGGCGTCACAATAATCATTGGGATTCTTTGGGTGTTGTATTAAGGCTCTTGTGGAAAATGAGATTTTGGATATCATAGTCACCCTAGGAATACAGGACGTGATGTACCTCTGGGGGACTAATACGAATATGATGGAATCGCCTATAGATATAGACTTGAGAGAACATTATTCATGCTTGTTTGGAAGTTGTTGATGGTATGTTTTTCTCAAGCATGTTTTGAGTTGTATCTTGTATCTTGCCTTGGCGTTCATGTTTGATCTTACAAATTTCGAGGACGAAACTTTTTTTAAGGGGGGAGGAGGTAACACCCCGTATTTTAATGTATTTTTAATGAAGAAATTATTTATATTGATTCAAAATTTATTTTCTTGTTTTAAAATTATTGGATTTTTGATTGGGTTATTTTATGATTTTTAGTTTACGAAAATTATTTTTTGAAGTGCTTTCTTTAAATTAATTATTGTTATGCGTTTAATTTTTTCTCAAATTAAATTAACTTATTATTGGGTTTAATTATTTATTTTCATTTTAATCACTGCGTTTGAATTATTTTATTTCACTTGCTGTTTTAAAATCGTTTCCGTTGGATCATTTTTGTGACCCAAGATGTGAGGATTGTACCTCATTTCTTTCCCTACATTTTCTCTTTCCGCTTTTCTTTTTCTTCTTTTTCTTTTTCTTCCTTCTTTTATTTCTTTTCTTCTCTTTTCCTGGTTCTCTCCCGTGCGACGTCCACCCCCTCCCTTTCTTCGTCCGTTCCTTCATCCACCCAGCCCCGTCGCCTCTCACCGCTGTGTGCGACACCGCCCAGCCCACCGTCCTCCCCAGCCACCGGCGACCACCACCCTCCGATGTCAGCTCCTCCCGCGCCGCCATTAGCCCCCATGCGCATCACCAAGCCGCAGCCTTCTCTTCGCTTGCGTGCCGCCATCTCTTCACCACTTCATCATCGACCTCATAGCAACCCAATGCATCCAACCCCAGCTCCGATCCGTCACTGGTGAAGCCTCACCGTCAACATTTCCATTTTGAACATTTTGGCCTTAAACCGCCCTCTACGCCGCCACCCACGGCCAACCACCATCACCACTAGCTTCACCAACATCTCTTAGCCCTTCCCTATCAATCTCGGGTCTTGGTTTGTCCCCGTTCAAAAGTGGATTTTTGAGACCCACAACCACAGTGCATTTTACACTATTCCGTTGCTGTGCCGCCACTTCTGCCACCTTTGTAATCTTTCAAAAATTATATTATAGCATTGTAAGTATTTTCCCAAAGAACTTTTGAGATTTAAATGTATTTCTGCACTAACTCATATTTACTGTTCATTGGTTGGTTGTGCCGGACTGAATCCGAGGAGTAAGGGGGTCGGTTAGATTGGATGATGGAGTTTTTGTGTGATTAATTTATGCTATGAGATTTGTTGGTTGTTTTGGGGTTAAATATTGGTGCTTTGAGTTTGACGTTGGTTATGGTAGATATTGGTGATTTTAGGAAGTGATAATATATTTTAGAATTATGAGGGTTTTAAGTTTAGAGGAATTAAAATAGGTTATTTTAGAAGGTTAGGCTTAAATATCGAAATCCTTGATTGATTGAAAACTTACGGAAATTATGTGATTATTTTTATAGGTGACGATTTATAGTCGACTCGATATTTTGAGGAAAATTCTGAAAAGCTAAGTTATCCAGGTAAGCGGGGTTCCTATGCTAGGTTTTTATACAGATTATTGAGATTGAGGTTGACTTTTTAAAAACTCTGCATATTTTGTGATGAAATGAAAACTTGAGAAAAATCAACCTCGGTCGTTTATTTGCATCACTCATGAAACCTGTACGAAAAAGAGAAAATATTTTCTGACATGCATTGTGTAGACATGAGCAATATTTGACATGTTTCTGAAATATGCAAAAGAGCGAATATGATATCATTGAGATTTTTATGCATGTGACATGAAATGTTTTGGATCTGTTTTTTATCAAATGGAAATGATATGAATATGTTTCGCATGTGTTTTAATATGATATGGATATGACAAAACTTTGGCATACTTATTTGTTCTGAATATGGTTCTGATATGATGATACTGGTTCACGTGATATGGTTAGTACCACCATGATATGATATGATATGATATGATATGAGTGCACCCACTTTGGAAACAAAGTGGTCTTTTTACGTGTTCTTTCCCGTGTGCACACTCGGGGCTCCAAGATTGAAAAAGGGGAAGTTCACCACATGATACTATCTGGTTTGGCCACCGGGGATAGCACAACCCTACCACAGAGGTTAAACTTGGTATATGATATGATATGATAAGATAAAGATGTCCAGTTATGTTATGTCAAAGCGTTTTTGAATATAAAATGGATCCTTAAATATGAATTATTGATTTTGAGTATGAAAAGATTGAAAAGTCGCTCTGATTTTCTGATAACACGTTTTTCTGAGATCTGCATATAAAAATAAAATGTTTTTATTTCTGCATACTGAACTTTCTGAAAAGGCTCATGTTTACATACTAGTATATATTCTCCACAATATTTTTCAGATGATTTGAATGTTTCAGTTGAGGATCAAGGATATGGAGCATGGGTAAGAAGAGTTAAGAATGATGGTTTAAGCATAGAAGGTTTATATGGGTATTGAGGATTTTCATTCAGTAAGCTTGTTGTGCTCTGATGATGTGATTTGTTGGGGATTGATGTTTATATTAAGACTTTGTATTGTCTTAGAATAGTTATTCTCGAGTAATTGGTTAATATATTAGTATTTTGTGCGATAGAGAAAAATTAGAGTATGTAATATGTGGAAGGAAAATGATTTTTTAGTGACATGAGTTAACTCTTCGGACCCTCGGGGACGGGGCGTTACATCTGACCTGCTAACAGCTATTCTCATCACAGTCCAAGTGCCATGCCGAGCTTCGTGCAAAAAGGAACACGTTGGGGAGGGAGCAAGGCCCTTGGGCTCTGCCAACCTCTAAGGGCCAACCCATGAAGTAGAAGCACAGGAACCGAACCATGAGCTCTGACCGGCTAACAACTATTCTCAACGCAGTCCAAGTGACTTGCCGAGCTTCGTGCAAAAAAGGAATGCGTTGGTGAGGGAGTAGGCCCCTTGGGCTCTGCCAACCTATAAGTACCAACCCACGAAGTATAAGCACAGGAACCGAGCCATGAGCTCTGACATGCTAACATCTATTCTCAACGCAGTCCAAGTGACTTGCCGAGTTTCGTGCAAAAAAAAAAAAAGAATGCGTTGGTGAGGGAGGAGGGCCCTTGGGCTCTGCCAACCTATAAGTGCAAACCCACGAAGTATAAGCACAGGAACCGAGGCATGAGCTCTGATGTAACAGCCCGCTAGAAATTCATTGGTGGAATTTCTATTGACTTTATGAATCTCGTAAAAACCCTATAAGTTTTTATAAATCGACCAATCGCATAGGTTTTAGTTTATCAATATAGTCAGTGTTATCACTCACTATGATGCTAGAAGTATGAGTTTTATTTATTTGAGTTGGTTAGAAGTGTCAGAATGCATTATGGTCCACACCATTAGACTCAGAGAATTACTTAAGATTTTATGGAGCAATAGCCTATTTTCATAATTCCGGACGAAACGTCTGTTGGAAATTGTGAAATTATTTTTAGGGGCACTTCGAGATTGAATTTTGGAAAAAGATTTTCACTGTAAGTTAATATGAATATTTAGGAATTTTCAGTGCTAAGTTTATAATTCACTTTTTCGAAGTGAATAGTAACCTCGGTAAACACACCAATTGCAGTGTTTCAAAAATCTCAGTGTGAAATGTCCAAATTAGATTAGAGAAATTTTATTTGGACACTTGGCAAGATCTTAGCCACACTTAGTGAGTAATATTAGACACCTGGTACCATGAGGAACGTTTGATGGATTTGAAGGAATCGAGCTGTGAAATCATGTTACTTAAGCAAAACTTTGTTTCATCTGATCAACCATATTGTGCCAGACCAAAGAGGTTTTCAATCCTAGTGAAACCCTAAATGGTGGGAATCCAATTGAAAGCCCAAAAGCTTTGTTGAAATCGAAACTCTAAACGGTTTCCCCAAAACCCTAAAGTTGGTCTCTAAACATTTTCTAATCCGATTTCTAGCATTGTGTTTAATCACTTGATTAAATAACTTCCACATGCTATTAATCCTTCAAATTTGTGTTAGAACATCATTATCCAACCTTGTTAACCTTAAAAAATTGATTGGACCAAGTGATATTGGATTTGGGCTTGATAGCATCCCAAACCCTCTTCAAACCCCAAAATTTAGGCCCATTCGGTTTAGGCCCATTAAGACCCACGAATTTGGTAACCATGGGATTGCTTCATGGCTAAGTTTTGTACCCCCACTTGGCTGGCCAGATCTTTACAAGAAGGGCCTAGAAGGTTCTTGAAAGACAAAGCTAAACGGCCACCTATATCTTTCACTCTCACACTCCACCTTGAGAAAAGATCTTGGTCTGATTTTTATGAGAGGAAAAGGCCAACACTCAACCATTCCTTCAGTCCTATCACTTTACATAGCTTGTGTAAGAAGCTCTCCAGTTCACTTCCCACGAAAATCAGCTCTCCTTTACACTTTTCCCTCATAGAACACAAAAGACACTCTCGGACAGTTTTTCGTACCTCTTTTGAACGCCCGTTTCGAAGCTTTTGTAAGTGTTTTCATGCAAACCTTCCTTCATGAAAGTTGTTTCTTTTGGAGTCTAGTTTACGTGGATATCTTATTAGTTCCATTTGGAAATCATTTGATTGGTGAAAAGTTGTTTAGACCCCAGAAAGGTCATTCTGGGTGATAAACTGGAGAGTGTGTTATATTTTAGAGTTTTTGACCAAGCTAATGAATAGCTCTTGGTCCGAAATTTATATGGACTACTGTTAACATGTGTATATGATTATTGGTTGGGGATTTGTTGCATGATTAAAATTTTTGGTGAAATATTTTCTTAGGTCTAGAAACTTAGAAACTGGAAGAGGCAAAACAGTTTCTGTTTTGAGAAAGTTTAAATCTTTTATGGTTTAATCTTATTCCAATGGCTTTGATATTTTTATTGGAAGATCCTAAGCCTCTTATATACATGTTAAAATGTTATTTTAAAGATATTTGATGTTAGTTTTGAAGATATAAAATTTTATACAATGAGGTATTCAGTTAGGCCAAAGTGATGATGTTCTTGGCTAAATTTATGTTTTGGTTGATGTTTAACCATGTGATCTTGAGTTTGATGCTTGGATTTGTTTTGGAACATCTTTTTAAACCATGGGACGTTTGGGTTTGAAGATCACATCTTTATAGGTCATGGATCAAGAGGTTGATCAAAACAAGTTAGAAACAAAATTCTGTTTTGAACTTAGAAGAAAAACCAAAAAGTTCAAGTATGGTTTTAGTGATTTTGATGACATTTGTTCATGATTAAAAACATGATTATTCTTAAGAATATGTTATGAGTGTAGTAGAAGAAAAATTTTGGTTTAATCATGAGTTTTGAGATTTGAAAGAATTACGACAAAAAGCAAAGGAAATAGTCTTGTAAGTTTCGGCCATATAGAGTTTTGATAGTTGTGTTTAGTTTTAAATTTTTCTGAATTGATATTTGAGATTAGGACAAAATTTACATAAGGTATGTAAATTTTGGTGAGTTTTGAAGTTAGGATGCAAAATCCTTAAGTTAGGGGTAAAATGGTCATTTTCCCACATGTAGAGGGTAAAATGGTAATTTTTCTCTAAGTTCATATTTTTCCATATTCCTAATTGTTAGTGATTAAGTTCTAATTTTTAAAAATCACTACTTTCAGTTTCCCGTGATCGCACTTGAGTTTTGTCTCGAAGTGCGAAGATCGAGGTAAGTTAGCTTTTAACTTACTATCAGTTTAATGTATATGAGTGATAACTAAGGGAACTAAAGTGTATGTATGCATGTTATCATATGTGCCATGCCAAGTCATTACATATTTATCTGTTACACAGAATTTATTCTGTCATGAATTATTCATCTGTTACACAAGATATTCTGTCACGTATTGCTATAAATTGCAAGTATGTCATGTTAAGTTAAGTATGCCATCTGTTACATGTATTTCATGTCATATAATATTCACTGTCACATGTTAGGCCATGTTAAGAAATGTTGTCTGTTACATGGTATGCTATGTTACGAAATGTTGCCTGTTAAATGTATGCCATGTTATGAAATGTTGTTTGTTACATTTATGTTTCAAAGTTTGTCATGTTTGTCGTCTTACGTTCATTTCACGTTACACTACGTCAAGATTTCTATCTTTTATGTCACGTCCATGTTACGTAACGTTACGAAATGTCATGCCTGCCAGTTAAGTCATTTATGTCAATCACGACCCTAAGTGCTAGGATGGGATAATATCATAGTGGAACTCCTTTGTTGACGCTGGAGTGTCTAAATAGGTGTGAAATTCCCTGGGTTGACGAAGTACAGTCAACAGGTTGCGAATGGGGCCTAATTAGCTGGTCACCGGAGCGCGCCAGACACTAACGCCGATGGTGCCACACATTATGTTACGTGTGTCCACAACAAGTGTGGCACAAACAGATAAGTCATGGGGCCACAACAACTGTGGAGCATGAAGTATGGGGCCACAACAACTGTGGAGCATACACTACGAGAGACACAACAATTGTGACACGTAGAGTACGTGGGGCCACAACAACTGTGGAGTACGTATTAACGCACTCATAGCTGGTATAGAAACCTGTGATGTGATGCGGTAATCGGCAGGGACACACGGCTCAAGGGGACCTGTGTAGCACCCATATGGTCACGTTAATGATTAAGTCTATTGAATAAGATTCAAAGTTCAAGTCATGTTTCACGTTATGTTATGTTCAAGTTTACGTTCACGCAATCATGGTAATCCCATGAGACAAGAATATGTTCCAAGTTCATGTTATGTTATGTTCACGTTTACGTTATGTTGCAAGTTCACATTTATGTTATGTCATGCTCAAGTTCACGTTCAAATTATGCATGTTCACATTCATGTTATGTTTCAAGTCCATGTTATATTTCAAGTTCACGATCATGTTATGTTTCAAGTCCATGTTATGTTTCAAGTCACGTTCATTAACCTGTGTAGAACTTTCCTGTTAACTTGCTGAGATTTGTAATCAAATCTCACTATGGTAGTCCCAACTACCATTCCCCCCGAATGATAGATTTTGTTACAGGATCTGAAGGAGAATCGAGAATCGACCATCTGGAAACGATCGATTAAGCAATGGTGTGACGTAGATGGTAGTACAGTAGTTACCTCAAGTTACTACTTTTATTTGTGGAGTTCAATCTCTAGCACTCTTTTGATCACAACCATATGGACTATTATTGCGATCTCAGTTGTTTAATACGTCATTATGAATGAAGTATGTTTTAAGTATTTGGGATATTTCGATTTGGTGCATAGTATTGCTAAAAAGAAAAAAAATATCCGCTGCGAATATTGCATAATGCTAGATGCATGTTAGGAATATTGCATCTTATATGTCATGAACGGGGGCAGGTAACCTTGTGTTGCATGTCTAGACGCTTCAAATGTCCGTCCAATCCCAAGCGGAATTTGGGGGCATCACAGGGTGGTATCAGAGCAATACGTCTCTGGGTTTAAATCCACACGTCCTTAGGAAATGCACCAAATATTAGGCTTGAAATTTTAGTCTTCATTAGGCTTGAATTTCTTGAAGTATAAGAGATAGAATGTGGTTGTAACACGTGTACTCGTGTGATTTAAGAAGTGACATGACTCGTGGTAGGATACCTCAAAAGCCTGAAGGAGTCACAAATTAGGATAATCAGAATCCCCCGATGGATTGAGGATTAGCTGATGCCGTACGTTTGCTGACTGACATGCTTAGACGACATCAACATCAGCAAGCACATGTACCAAGACCCGAAGTCAGGGATTGTCTGTGTGAGAAGTTCTTGATCCATCGTTATCCAAACTTTTCTGGTAATGAATAGCCACTAAAAGTCGAGAAATGGATTATGGATCTCGAAAGGACTTACGAGATCTGTGGATGTACTAAGGACCAGAAAGTTCTATATGTTGTATACCTATTCTAAGGAGAAGTTGGAAGATGGTGGGATACACAATGGCAGCTTCTAGTTAGGGAACTAGGAAGTTTGGATGCATTGTCTTGGGAGAGATTGAGATTTAAGGAAGAGTTGACAACGGATTCTTCCCAAATTCTATCAAACAGCTAAAGGCATAGGAGTTCACGACTTTAACTCAAGACAGTTTGACCGTAGAGTAGTACGTCGATAAGTTTATGGTGTTAGGAAGGTTTGCACCACACTTGATTTCTACTCAAAGGATGCTAGCACGAAAGTTTCAAGCTGGACTTCAACCATGGATCCGTAGCCAAGTAGCTTGCCTAAGAATAAAGAATTACCAAGAGTTAGTAAACGTGGCTGCGATAGCAGAGGCTGAGCAGAGAGGTCTAGCCATCCAGATCAATACCAAACGAAAGAGAACATCATTGTATGCTATTGAAGAAAATCTAGAAATGAAGAAGATGTCTACTGGACCAGATAAAGGAAAAGGCATCGAGTCTGGAAGCTCAATATTGACCACATACCCAATATGTGGGATGTCCGGAAAGAACCATGGAGGCAAGTGCAAACTTACCTTTGGACTCTGTTTTAGATGTGGCCAACCTAACCACTTGATCATAAATTGTCCCAAAAGAGGCCAGAAAAATGGAACCGTTCCCATTGGAGATTCCAAACCAAAGCCATGACCTCCAGTACTAGCTTAAGTGTATCCAGGTACTTCTAGAGACATAGATGCTGACACCCCATGAACTAAAGGAGTTGGCACCGTCACTGGTATTTTTCTAAGACCTCTATATTGTTAAGCTTATTTAAGGTTGATTAGTTTGCAATTGATGGTACTATTGCATTGTTGATACGTTGGGTAAGTTAAATCATTGAGGTTTATAACTTGTACACAATTTGATTCAAGCGAGGCCCTATTTTTAGTGATTGTGGTATTGCACGAGAGTTCGGTTCGTACTCTGAATTGTTACCAAGTGGTAAGAGTAACATTTCTCATTAAGAGTATTTCTTTCATACCAGTGTAGATATGGAATACCTTTTGGTAGTACAAGGAAGGATAATCAAGGTTGATGAATTAGTATCCCACGTATTTGGAGTTTGTTTTGATTTGAAGGTTACAATGAAATTTGTGTTTGGAAGAGTACAGTGTGTGGAAGAAGCTTTGGCTTGAGTAGGATTCACTTATGATAATAGTTTTATCCAATCGCGAATAAATGGTTTCTAGCGAAGCACCGTGTTTGTGGAAACCTAGATTGCCCTTATATTGGAGACATTTATATGGGGAGTAAAATCTTGTCTTAAGGATTTACGTGAACAGTAGGAACAAATTCTTTGGATTAGAGTCAAAATAAGAGACAGCTCATGATGGATAGAAGAGAGAAAGTCTTGAGTGAAGGTTAATAGCTGATCGTTTATCGAGGTACCATCTAGGAGGAGGAACATTTCATTTTGATTATGAAGAAGTAAGCTAGTCCAAGACAGATGGAATTCCTTGAGGAAATAGGGAATGTGAATTCAGTGGTGTATGGATTAAATTCTTCCAAATTGAACTGCATGAATACTTGAAATTTTAGATTTAGAGTGTATGCTGGTACGACTTGACCTACCTTGTGGAAGGATTCCAGTACAAATTGATATGATTTGAGAGAGAGAGAGAGAGTTAAGAATGGTAGATATATATACACGTTGTGGATAATTCTTTGAATAGTGAAGAGAATAGTGATTTCCTTTAAGCAAGGGTTCAGTTTCCTAGAAGGTCAGCCTAGAAGTCATGAAGTTTAGGTAGTAATCTTTGGGATTGTTATACCCTAATGTTATAGTGAAAGTTATTTTGTATAACCATGTGATGGTTATAGATAAGAATAATGTTTACAACGAGAAGAAGGCGTTACCTCAAGAAGAACCAGACTTGCCCTTGGGTGTGATGAGACATCCAGTGATGGGCAATAAGTTGGTAAGCAACTTCCTCTTTTGAGCGTATTTTATGTTTGTACTTGTGTCGATTTCGAGGACGAAATTTTTTTTTTAGGGGGGAAGGATGTAACAGCCCGCTAGAAATTCATTGGTGAAATTTCTATTGACTTTAGGAATCTCGTAAAAACCCCATAAGTTTTTATGAATCGACCAATCGCATAGGTTTTAGTTTATCAACATAGTCAGTGTTATCACTCACTATGGTGCTAGAAATATGAGTTTTATTTATTTGAGTTGGTTAGAAGTGTCATAATGCATTATGGTCCACACCATTAGACTCAGTGAATTATTTAAGATTTTATGGCGCAATAGCCTATTTTCATAATTCCGGACGAAACGTCTGTTGGAAATTGTGAAATTATTTTTAGGGGCACTTCGAGGTTGAATTTTGGTAAAAGATTTTCACTGTAAGTTAATATGAATATTTAGGAATTTTTAGTGCTAAGTTTATAATTCACTTTTTCGAAGTGAATAGTAACCTTGGTAAACACACCAATTGCAGTGTTTCAAAAATCTCAGTGTTTAATGTCCAAATTAGATTAGAGAAATTTTATTTGGACACTTGGCAAGATCTTAGCCACACTTAGTGAATAATATTAGACACCTGGTACCATGAGGAACGTTTGATGGATTTGAAGGAATCGAGCTGTGAAATCATGTTACTTAAGCAAAACTTTGTTTCATCTGATTAACCATATTGTGCCAGACCAAAGAGGTTTTCAATCCTAGTGAAACCCTAAATGGTGGGAATCCAATTGAAAGCCCAAAAGCTTTGTTGAAATCGAAACTCTAAACGGTTTCCCCAAAACCCTAAAGTTGGTCCCTAAACATTTTCTAATCCGATTTCTAGCATTGTGTTTAATCACTTGATTAAATCACTTCCACATGCTATTAATCCTTCAAATTTGTGTTAGAACATCATTATCCAACCTTGTTAACCATGAAAAATTGATTGGACCAAGTGATATTGGATTTGGGGTTGATAGCAACCCAAACCCTCTTCAAACCCCAAAATCTAGGCCCATTCGGTTTAGGCCCATTAAGACCCACGAATTTGGTCACCATGGGATTGCTTCATGGCTAAGTTTTGTACCCCCACTTGGCTGGCCAGATCTTTACAAGAAGGGCCTAGAAGGTTCTTGAAAGACAAAGCTAAAGGGCCACCTCACTCTTTCGCTCTCACACTCCACCTTGAGAAAAGATCTTGGTCAGCTTTTTATGAGAGGAAAAGGCCAACACTCAACCATTCCTTCAGTTCTATCACTTTACATAGCTTGTGTAAGAAGCTCTCCAGTCTCCAATTCACTTCCCACGAAAATCAGCTCTCCTTTACACTTTTCCTTCATAGAACACAAAAGACACTCTCGGACAGCTTTTCGTACCTCTTTTGAACGCCCGTTTCGAAGCTTTTGAAAGTGTTTTCTTGCAAAGTGTCCTTCATGAAAGTTGTTTCTTTTGGAGTTTAGTTTATGTGGATATCTTATTAGTTCCATTTGGAGAATATTCGGTTTGTAAAAAGTTGTTCAGACCCTAGAAAGGTCATTCTGGGCGATAAACTGGAGAGTGTGTTATATTTTGGAGTTTTTGACCAAGCTAATGAATAGATCTTGCTCCGAAATTTTTATGGAGTACTGTTAACATGTGTATATGATTATTGGTTGGGGATTTGTTGCATGATTAAAAGTTTTGGTGAAATATTTTCTTAGGTCTAGAAACTTAGAAACTGGAAGAGGCAAAACAGTTTCTGTTTTGAGAAAGTTTAAATCTTTTATGGTTTAATCTTATTCCAATGGCTTTGATATTTTTATTGGAAGATCCTAAGCCTCTTATATACATGTTAAAATGTTATTTTTAAGATATTTGATGTTAGTTTCAAAGATATGAAATTTTATGCAATGAGGTATTCAGTTAGGCCAAAGTGATAATGTTCTTGGCTAAATTTATGTTTTGGTTGATGTTTAACCATGTGATCTTGAGTTTGATGCTTGGATCTGTTTTAGAACATCTTTTTAAACCATGTGAGGTTTGGGTTTGAAGATCACATCTTTATAGGTCATGGATCAATAGGTTGACCAAAACAAGTTAGAAACAAAATTCTGTTTTGAACTTAGAAGAAAAACCAAAAAGTTCAAGTATGGTTTTAGTGATTTTGATGACATTTGTTCATGATTCAAAACATGATTATTCTTAAGAATATGTTATGAGCGTAGTAGAAGAAAAATTTTGGTTTAATCATGAGTTTTGAGATTTGAAAGAATTACGACAAAAAGCAAAGGAAATAGTCTTGTAAGTTTCGGCCATATTGAGTTTTGATAGTTGTGTTTAGTTTTAAATTTTTTTGAATTGATATTTGAGATTAGAACAAAATTTACATAAGGTATGTAAATTTTGGTGAGTTTTGAAGTTATGATGCAAAATCCTTAAGTTAGGGGTAAAATGGTCATTTTCCCACATGTAGAGGGTAAAATGGTAATTTTTCTCTAAGTTCATATTTTCCATATTCCTAATTGTTAGTGATTAAGTTCTAATTTTTAGAAATCACTACTTTCAGTTTCCCGTGATCTCACTTGAGTTTTGTCTCGAAGCGCGAAGATCGAGGTAAGTTAGCTTTTAACTTACTATCAATTTAATGTGTATGAGTGATAAGTAAGGGAACTAAAGTGTATGTATGCATGTTATCATATGTGCCATGCTAAGTTATTACATAATTATCTGTTATACAGAATTTATTCTGTCATGAATTATTCATCTGTTACACAAGATATTCTGTCACGTATTGCTATAAATTGCAAGTATGTCATGTTAAGTTAAGTATGCCATCTGTTACATGTATTTCATGTCATATAATATTCACTGTCACATGTTAGGCCATGTTAAGAAATGTTGTCTGTTACATGGTATGCTATGTTACGAAATATTGCCTGTTACATGTTTGCCATGTTATGAAATGTTGTTTGTTACATTTATGTTTCAAAGTTTGTCATGTTTGTCATCTTACGTTCATTTCACGTTACGCTACGTCAAGATTTCTGTCTTTTATGTCACGTTCATGTTACGTCACGTTACGAAATGTCATGTCTGCCAGTTAAGTCATTTATGTCAATCACGACCCTAAGTGCTAGGATGGGATAATATCCTAGTGGAACTCCTTTGTTCACGCTGGAGTGTCTAAATAGGTGTGAAATTCCCTGGGTTGATGAAGTACAGTCAAGAGGTTGCGAATGGGGCCTAATTAGCTGGTCACCGGAGCGCCCCAGGCACTAACGCCGACGGTGCCACACATTATGTTACGTGTGTCCACAGCAAGTGTGGCACAAACAGATAAGTCATGGGGCCACAACAACTGTGGAGTAAGAAGTATGGGGCCACAACAACTGTGGAGCATACACTACGTGAGACACAGCAATTGTGACACGTAGAATACGTGGGGCCACAACAACTGTGGAGTACGTATTAACGCACTCACAACTGGTATAGAAACCTGCGATGTGATGCCGTAATCGGCAGGGACACACGGCTCAAGGGGACCTGTGTTGCACCCAAATGGTCACGTTAATGATTAAGTCTATTGAATAAGATTCCAAGTTCAAGTCATGTTTCACGTTATGTTATGTTCTAGTTTACGTTCACGTAATCATGGTAATCCCATGAGACAAGAATATGTTCCAAGTTCATGTTATGTTATGTTCACGTTTACGTTATGTTCCAAGTTCACATTTATGTTATGTCATGCTCAAGTTCACGTTCAAATTATGCATGTTCACGTTCATGTTATGTTTCAAGTCCATGTTATATTTCAAGTTCACGATCATCGATCATGTTATGTTTCAAGTCCATGTTATGTTTCAAGTCACGTTCATGCTAAGCTTCAGTTTCAGTTTAAGTTATGCCAGTTATGTTATGTTGTATATCAAGTTATGCTATGATTACTTATGATTTGATTATGCATTCATGCTTTTAATGCCATGCATGCATCATTAACCTGTGTGGAAGTTTCCTGTTAACTTGCTGAGATTTGTAATCAAATCTCACTATGGTAGTCCCAACTACTATTCCCCCCGAATGGTAGATTTTGTTACAGGATCTGAAGGAGAATCGAGAATCGACCATCTGGAAATGATCGATTAAGCGATGGGGTGACGTAGATGGTAGTACAGTAGTTACCTCAAGTTACTACTTGTATTTGTGGAGTTCAATCTCCAGCACTCTTTTGATCACAACCATATGGACTATTATTGCGATCTCAGTTGTTTAGTACGTCATTATGAATGAAGTATGTTTTAAGTATTTGGGATATTTCAGTTTGGTGCATAGTATTGCTAAAAAGAAAAAAAATATCCGCTGTGAATATTGCATAATGCTAGATGCATGTTAGGAATATTGCATCTTATATATCATGAACGGGGGCTGGTAACCTTGTGTTGCATGTCTCGACGCTTCAAATGTCCGTCCGATCCCAAGTGAAATTTGGGGGCGTCACATCTGACCTATTAACAACTATTCGCAACACAGTCCAAGTGACTTGCCGAGCTTCGTGCAAAAGAAGGAACGCGTTGGTGAGGGAGCAGGTCCCTTGGGCACTGCCAACCTATAAGTGCCAACCAATGAAGTATAAGCACAGGAACCGAGTCGTGAGCTCTGACCTGGTAACAGCTATTCTCAACGCAATCCAAGTGACTTGCCGAGCTTCGTGAAAAAAAAGGAACATGTTGGTGAGGGAGCATGACCCTTGGGCTCTGCCTATGTAACGCCCCGTCCCCGAGGGTCCGGAGAGTTAACTCATATAACCTGATAATCAACTTTACCAAGGCTAGAGTACTTCCAAATTCAAGAATATATATTTCCCAAACTTCAAATCAAACGTAAATACTTCAATTAAATAAACCATATAAACTCATTTATCCAATTTTCAATCCAACAACCCAAATAAAATCAACTCTCCTTTATGTCTCAAATAACAAACTAGAAATAATGTAACATTAACATAAGTCTCCATAAACCGTCTAAATCAACTGAAGCAAACTTAAGAAAATATAAATAACTTCCAACATCAACACTAATACTACGAGATACCCAACCATTCACTGCTAATCTTCTCCATAAACTCTAATACTGATCCTCAGCTGAACCATCAATGTCATCTGAAATATTATAAAGATTAAAGGGGGGTGAGTTATCAACAACTCAGCAAGTAGAGAGCATATACTAGGATGTAAACATGAGCATTTATAACATTTGATAAGCAGAACAAAACATTTACTTTCAGAATGTAGAAATAAAACTTTGTACAAAAACATTAAAGCGAAATTTCCAGAAAAATAAACTTATTCCCAAAAAGAAAATCTGTTGGCATTTCTAAACTGAAACATTATAATCATATCATCATTTAGTATCACATCGGGACAATACCATGTTTAACCCCCGTGGTAGGGTTATAAACCACCATTATACCCGTGGCTGGGCCATATTCCATGTTTCACCCTCGTGGTAGGGTTATAAACCACCATTATACCCGTGGCTGGGCCATATACCATGTTTCACCCCCGTGGTAGGGTTATAAACCACCATTATAACCGTGGCTGGGCCTTAACAGAAACAGAACAGATTTCATCGGAATCCGATTATAATCATATACAGAATCAGAACTTCATGCCAAGGTTTTTAGATGACATATCATATCAAAACAATATACTTAACAGCTTTAGATCACTTCATATGTTCGAGATAAATAGAATCAAAATATTCTCATTTGTTCATAACAAAACTTTTAGATTTTCATATTTACTCTTTTGCATAGTTCAGAAACAAAGTACACAAAATTAGCTCATGTCTACACCCGTCATGACAGAAAAATACTTTCTCTTATATTGAATTTATGCATATGCAGAATAAACATTTGAGGTGGTTTTCAGATCATTTCTTTCCAAAAACAAACACGTTTATTTTCAAAGTCAACCTCATTTTATTTCTTTTATGCAAAACTAGTATATGAACCCCGCTTACCTGACTTCTTCGCATTATCAACACCTTGAGTCGGAACTCTAGTAGTAACACCACCTAAACAAAAACATATATCCAACATTTAATAACCAATCTAGTAAGCTGCTATTCATTGAGTAATAAATCAAAACAGTCCCTTCACAACTCAATAACTATCCTAACAATTAAACCCGAACAACTCTCTTCAAACCATACGCATTTAAAACCCAAAACAGCCGCCTTTTATTAACGCCGAACCAACCATAATCACTTCCAAAACCAACAACAACAACTCCAATGATTAAACCATAACTCAAATCAAACTTCACCTCCCACCTTCGAATGAAAAACTTCACTGCAAGCATCAACACTCTAGTCATTCAACAATTCAAAACTTGCATAAAAGTTCAATACAATAAGCTCAAAACACCCATCATTTTACACCAACAAGTCTCAAATAATAATCCAAAAACAGTCTCACAAATCATCCAAAATCACACTCCTCAACATCCAGAATTCCAACACACTCCACCGCTCCAACAAATAAAATATCAACCCAAAAATAAATGTCACAAAATCTTCTACTGAAAATACTAGTGGTCTGCGCAAAGAAGGATTAATGTCTAAGTGTATGCACGGCCAACCCAAGCAGTGTGTGTGTGCGCGATAGACAAACCGAAGGAAATAAATAAGAGGATTTGTGGAATGTGTACAACAAGTAAAGAATTAAGAGAAACTAAAGATTTAGTGGGTGGGCGGGAGTTACCGAAAATAATTTCAAGAACCAGAGGCAATCACGACGCCTAGACTTTTGATACCCACAGTCTACTGCAAAGTGCCAAAACCCAAAGAAGCAACTCACGAACAGATGGTGAAGCCACAAAAAAAAAAAACATAGAATGAGAGAGAGAACGATGGCTCACCTTCGAAGAACCAGAAATCTCGAGACCCACGGAAACAGAGATGTCAGCCAAGGATGAATCACAAGTCCGCGCAAGAGAGAATCTAAGTAGTTCGGAAATGTGGTGAGGGAAACACTTCATGTGCGGAACCGAAAATAAAACCGTGGAGACGTGGGAGGCAGTTGCACGGGAAACAGAGAGATTTGCGGCACAGCAGAGCAAAGGAAACAACGGGGAAGAAGAACAGTGCAGCAAAAAGAAAGTATAGACACTCACCAAACGGCATCGTTCGGCCCCCCCTTTCAAGTGATCACATGGGCTGGGCTTCGCGCGTCCGACTGGTTTCAAATGGGCTGGGCCTAGAGCCCGGTTATTACAGCCTACCTATAAGTGCCAAGCCACGAATATAAGCACAGGAACCGAGCCGTGAGCTCTGACCTGCTAACAACTATTCTCAACACAGTCCAAGTGACTAGCCGAGCTTCATGCAAAAAAAAGAAATGCTTTGTTAAAAGGAAGTACCGAGATCGAGCCATGAGCTCCAGCCTTTTGACTACAATCACCCAGGCAAAAGCTAAAGCGAGGCAAGATATAGAAAGTGCGTAGAGAAGAAAATAGACAAGGTTCTTTATAAATATATAT
Source organism: Juglans mandshurica (assembly GCA_022457165.1). Classification (NCBI taxonomy): domain Eukaryota; kingdom Viridiplantae; phylum Streptophyta; class Magnoliopsida; order Fagales; family Juglandaceae; genus Juglans; species Juglans mandshurica. Next base: position 17,332,223 of record CM039632.1, read on the forward strand.
ACTGGACAGGGTTACAAGTTGAGCTACAAGGGAATTGTCAGATCATGAAAAAGCTTAGAGAAGGCGAAGAGGGGGCCAACTACAAAGTTAAAATAAAAATAAACACAGCAACACTAAAGAGATGGACACCCAATAGATTTCGCAAAGTACGTCCCCTCTTCTGAGGATGAGGAGTCGAGTGGCACCCAACCAAGAGTCTCCCAGCTGCGAACTGGGATTGAAGGTTGAACCGAGAGGCAGCAGCGGCACGGGTAACAGAAGATCGATGGGCAGACAACGACCAAGGCACGGTTGTCCCTCCCGACGCATATTCCTGCCCTCCTCAGCTACGGCCGTCACGCTTCTACCCTGATCGAGCACCGACTAGGACTAGTGAGATGCAGGTTCTGGTTCAAATGCTCACGGAGGTTGGCCCCCGTAAGTAAGGGGCAAGAACAAATGAGGCGTCGTAAGCAAGAGGGTAAGAACAAGGAATGTATGGAGTTCGTTGAGACCCCACTAATTGAACCCCTACCGGCAGCATCCCGAGAACCAGAATAGAACGCGTCTACCTCCCTTAAGCTGTAGAAGAGGGGGGGAAATGGGTCATAGCAGACCGACAGAGCTGATAAAGAAAATAGAAGGCAGGACCAGCTACACGCCTTCAAAAGATGAAAACACCCCTTTTTATAGCTGGAAATGACTCGAGGTACACCTAGGGCCCCGCGACACCTAAGAGCCTCCCCCCAGCTCCACGTGTCCGTGGGAATTTCAAGGTTTACCCACAGGTCCCCCGTGGAGCGCGAATCCTGAGGGACGGTCGATGAAGAGGATAGAGTATGGGAAATCTTAGCCGACGCAGAAAAATAGGGCATAAAAAGGACGTTTGATGGAAAAGTTGAGTACCGGACTTGAGTCACGAATGTGATAAGAGCACATGGTGCGTGTGACCGAAGCTGGATGACACTTGAGCCAAACGGGGAAGAAAGAAGTGTCGGTAAAGAGCAAACCAAAAAATTCACGAGGTTGGCAGCAAGTTCAGCCGCCCACGTGCGTAAAAATTATGGCGAACGGCTCGGTGGACCCTAGAAGAAGGGTGATAGTTATGCAACAGAATCACAGATAGGAGTCCAAAACTTAAAGAATCACCGAATATGAATTAATGCCACCTGTCTAAACCGATACGGGAACTTGTCGGGGAGTTAAGTCAAAATGAGAAAAGGCCTCATAGCAGATGGTGACACCTCGGCACCTATGAAGTGCACCTCCCGGTGAAAAGCAAGCCAGAATAAGGAATACGTCGTACTAAGTCCAGTGGATGGACCCAAGCTGAGGGTCTCTACTAAAGAACACTGTCCGGGAGGTACCCTGCGGCGTACTCTCCCGCGCAGAAAGGCCTAGCGCCCAACTCGGTTAGATTGGGCCCTACATCAGGAGATTATGGTCCGCAGTACAAAAGCAAAAAAAGTAGGCATACCAGAATGGAAGCATTAAAGTTGTTGCTCTTCGATAAAGTCGTTACCCTTTATGTTGTTCGTACATCAGTAATTAAAAAAAGAAGAAGAATACAATGAAAAAGGCGAAGAGCAGCTAGGGGGGTCTGGAGAAAGCTAAAGGCATCTCTTTTGTGCCCCAAGTCAGCATCCTCGCATAGGCTTTCACGTCTGGAATAATCTCCCGAAGGTTCAGAGTACGGAGGTCAATCTCGGGGTTCTGGAGAAGCAGTCCCTAGAGGCGCTTAAGGCCTTCCCTGTACCCATTGATCTAGGCCTGATTGCGAAGAGCTGGGGCCCTCCTGATTTGAGATTCCAGCTGAGTTGTGTGGTCTTGGGCAGTCTTCAAAGAGGACTCCATGCGGCAGACGGAGACGTGGGCCAAAGCCTTTGTCACATCCACAGATCTCATATGCCCCATGTACCGATGGAACATGCGACCCCGAATCTGGTTGGAGTGCTTCTTCTGAGCTTCCAACGTCCCAATGGTTGCCTCATTCTGCTTCAGCGCCTCTTGAGGGAATTCCAATTCATGCTCTAGTTCGGCCACAAGCCTTTGTTCGTCCGCTAAGGCATTAGCAACCCCAATACTCCCCTCTAAAGCTTCTCGAATAGACTCCAACTCAAGCTTCAGCTTCAGTGCCTCAGCGCGGGAACTCTCCCCCTCGGCCAAGAGAAGGCTAGATTGGGTACGAAAGACCTCCAGCTCTTTCCGCGTAGACTCCAAGTCAGCAACCGCTGAGGTCAGTTTGACTTGGAGTCTGTCCGTTTCAACACCCTTCAGCTGGAGCTCCTTGCACTTGAGGTCGAGCTCCAGACTCATGATCTTCATCAGCTCGACCATATCCTTGTTGAGCTTCCTCTGTTCGCAGATCTTCTGGAGACGGAACGTGTTACTCTCCCGTTGGGACTCGATCTCCACCTCCAGGGCTTGCTTCTCGCTTAGCATCTTCTCCCCGCGGAGGTTTAGAAGTTTGTTCAGCACCCTCTGAGTCTTGAGGTCCTCTTCTAGAGTCTCTTGCTACGGGAAACCAAGTCGGCAAACTCCTTGGCGGCCTGAGGGGTTAACATCAATCAATCTCGTTAAAAAAGTAAATAAATAATGATAATAATAAAAACAAAGAAGGAAAAAGGGGTGGCCGTGCTGAAGAACACTCACATGGGCGAAGAGTGGTTTGAACTTCTAGAGGTATGACTCGAAAAATGCTGTCCGAGTCCTGACGTGGCCAGACCCGGAACCCAGTGAAGCCCCTGGCTCGGAAGAAGAAGGGGGCTCGACGGGCACCAGAGGCAGAGTGACCTTGCTCAGAAGGAAAACCTCAATGAGAGGATCCTACGAGGGGACTGAGCTCTCACAAGGAGCCCCACCTGAGCAAAAGGGGCTTACACTCGGGGAGGAATCATCTTCCACCACCACCGGGTCGGTGTCTTGTGGCAAAGTAGGGGGCACAACTTCTGGAACATGGGGCTCCTGGGTAAAACAAACAACCTGATGTAAGGAAAGATGACAAAGGGGAAACAAACGGAATAAACAGCCAATGAATAGCAAGAGAAATAGAAAAGGAAGGGCCAATACCAGTGTGATTTCCTCTGGAAGGAGAGTCAGTTCCGAAGCTGTCAAAGGGCCTGGCTCGGCAAGCAGATCTTATACCTGAATAGACATTGGGATCCTGGAGTGACTCGGGGCTGCGATCCCCGAAGAGCTTCGTCCTTCAACCTCTGATCTGGGAATTGTCCCATCGGGGTTTTGCTCCATGATCTTGGGGAATATGGGCTCCCACGTGGGTAAAACACCATCTTCAGAAAGAGGGACGGTAGGGATCGAGGAGCCTCCAGAGTGGGCCAAGTCAACGTGCCCATGAGCAGGGGCTGGAGGATACGACTGACCACCCTCGAAGGATGCGTCGAACTCAGCAAGCATCTCCCCAAAGGATGCCAGAAATCATTTTAATATCATTATTAAAATGATTTCAACTATTTAAGAAATTATGGGATTTAAATTATGTTGAAAGCTTTTATTAATTAGATGTTTTTATTCTCTTTAGTATATTAAATGACACTTCATCAACTTATTAATGATGAAGAAATACTATTTTATAAACTAAAGTTAGTTTAAAATAATATTCTACCTTGAATCCTCTAAGCATTTTTAATTAAGTTAATATTTAAACATTTTCAAATCAGTATTTGAGATCCACCGTTAGATCGTTACGTGGATCCCCAAACGAAAGGACTGGGTTAAATACCCAGACCCCCTCTCTTTCTCCCTCATTTCCCTTAGCTCCCTCTCTCCCCAGCGTACGTTGTACGCAGCCCATCCCCCTCGCCATATGCTCCAAGCCTCAGCCCGACACAGCCGTGCGTTAGCAACTCTCACCGCCGGCACCACTAGCTCTCTCTCACGCTCTCCCTTTCTCCCTTCAGAAGTGCACAGCCTGAACGGGCATGGTGTCCATTGCGCCGCCGTGCACCGTCCTCCAGCGCCACCACTGCTACAGCAGCTTCCTCTTCCACCGGTCATCACCCTCCAGCGAGCTTAGCCCCTCCCACGCAGTCACCTTCCCCGTCGCACGCACAAGAGACCCACACACGGCTTCACCTTGCGCGACCTCTAGAACCGCCGTACGTGGCACCCACGGCCAGCAAGCACTGCCATGGACCTCCCCTTCCTCCTCCACATGACCCATGGCCAGAAGCCCTTCTCCACCACACGGGCTTCCCCTTCTCCACGCACGGGTCGCACAGCTCTCACTGTCGCGCACTGCCACCCACGATGACTGACCGCCACCTTCGGCCTGCTCAAGCCACCACCAAGCCATCCCAGCCATCCATGACCCCGATCTGCCACCCATGCAAGCACACTCTCCCTCACTTTCTCAAGGGATTCCCTCCCCCTTACACGGCCATTCCTCCCTCCTCCACCGTGAGCCACCGTGGCGCCACCCCAGTGCCACCATGAGCTCCGCCAGCAACCCTCAGCCCAACCCTAGGTCCAAACCACCACTTTGAGTGGTGGTTAGTCACTACATGTGATGGACAGCCATTGCACGTGGCTGACCGCCACTGTACACGGCTAGATCCGCCGTGTTACGCTCCTTGCCATCATCACAAGGCCACCACGAGCCCTTCCAAGACCACACCTAGCTATCCAAACGCCAAAACAGTTAACGTATGTGGGTTAGCCGCCATGTACGACTCCTCCAACATCATCGGCTGTGACGATCAACGAGCAACGCACAGGTTATCCCGTCGATGGTATAAGACTCTATCCCTCATTAATTATGTTAGATATTGATTAGTTGACAAGGTTGTGGACTGTGCTGTTGGTATTTGTGGAGTTGTGGTATTGTGATGTGGTGCTGTGTAACGAAGTGTTGGGCATTCTGTGTAGTGTGGTGATGTGATGTGATATGATGCGTATGCGAGGTGTTGGGCATATATGTGTTGGATGGAGATGTACTGTGCCGTGTAGTGTTGGGTGTAATTGGGAAGTGTGCTGTGCAGTGTGGTGCAGTGCTGTGTACTGTGTTGTAATGGTGGCGTGGTGTAAACGGAGTGGGAAGAGTACACGCTGTGTGTACTCTGTGTGTAGCATAGTGTGAGACAAGGAGAGTATATGTAAAATATACCTTCCTGGCATATGGTGGAACGAGATGAGTACACGGAGAGTGTACTCTGTGGTGTAGTGCGTGTAAAAGGAGTACATGTGGAGTGTACTCCATGTGATGGAGTGATGTACCATATCGCGGGTATGCCATAGTGATGATGTGGCGTAACATGTGAGAAGAGAGTACGCATGGGATGTACTCCATAAGGTGCAGCGATATGCCATGTGGCGTGTCACAGCGATAAGGATGGTTGTGTGATTGATGGCCATGGAACGTGATGAGTAGTGCCGGAAACTGTGGAACAGTGTCCCGGAGTAATTAAAGTGAAGCCTGTAGTCTAAGGTGACAAGTGTCACCGTGTTGGACTTACAGCTAGGACTAAGGATGAAGTAGCGGAATAATTGTAAGAGTACGCAGCGGAAGCATGACTGAGCAATGTCACCTCGTGACGTGGTTACTGACAGTCGTGCTTGCCATGTGGTGAAGCGATAGGGTATGAATGGCATAAGGGGAACGTGACAAGATGTCACGAAGTGTTGGGAGTACGTGAGGAATCATACTCATGATGAGTTAGGAATTTATGTACCAGAGTGTTGGGTAACGCGACAAGGTCACGGTGTAGCTTGGGATTAGTCTCAAGCTATATGACGTGACATGAGACGTAGTTATGAATGGAGTCTTGTCTTGTTAAGTGTTGGGATGAACTGTCAAAAGGGATGGATAGCATGAAGAGCCATGCTAGCCGGGTTAAGAGAAGGTTGGTATCAGAGTATGGCCCTTGTCCCTCGAAGCTGGTGATCAACTTTTTATATATGTTGATCTTAGGTGATAAGGGGTAGAATACATGTGTAATATGGTGAGATACATGTGTTGGACGGATTCATCATATGTAATGGATAATCGGTTCTGAGTATGGTTGCACGGTGCCTAAGCCTCAAAGTTGGCTTAGAGCCATGTGGGTTGTATGAATGGGAGTGAGGACTAGTATGGGCTAAGGTGCATGGAGATAGTGACGAGTGGACTATCTAAGAAAGGGATGCATGACTTAGGTGGTCTGAGTCATGCGTCAGAACGTGGTTAATGAGAAGAATGAGACAGAGGTCTTAGTGTCCTAATCCTAAGGTGAATCGTGGGTTCACTTTAGTGAATAAACACTAGAGGCAAAACCTTGAGTTGGAAGATGGGGTGACCGTAATGGGTCCCGAAGGTTTTAATTTTGTGAGGAACACGTAAGAACACGGGATAGAAGGAGAGTGTTCCAAGTGAAGTGTAGTTTATGCTTTCTAAGTTTAAGTTGCTTATGTACTAGATAGAGAATGACGTTAAGGTATGTATATGTATGTAGGTTGCCATCTGACAAGCAGATGAATGGACTGCATGATATGCAAGTAGCATGGAGTCCAGGTAAGCATTACTTTCATACTCTTCTAGAGTTTTCCAAGATACAAGAAACGCTTTTCCTTTAAGATTCTTTAAGAAAAGAAATGAAAGACGTTTTAAGAAAGAAAAGGCTAGTGTTCAAACGTATAAGTATGTAACAGCCCTTTCAATGGCAGCCCCTTTTTACACACCCAAAGTATTAATTGTACGCATGTGAATGGATGACTATACGGCGTATCTATTATATGTGTTTTCTAAGAAAATCAATGAACTAACATTTCACGATCATAAAACCATGTTTTTCTCATCAAACGATGTTTTCTCACGAAACGATGTTTTCTCACGAGAATGAATGTTTTTCTCACAAAAGGCAAAGAAGGACATGAGAACCGAGGCTTTCACAGACCCTACGTGAGAAAACATTTTAATATCATTATTAAAATGATTTCAATTATTTAAGATATTATGAGATTTAAATTATGTTGAAAGCTTTTATTAATTAGATGGTTTTATTCTCTTTAGTATATTAAGTGAGACTTCATCATCTTATTAATGATGAAGGAATATTATTTTATAAACTAAAGTTAGTTTAAAATAATATTCGAACTTGATTCCTCTAAGCGTTTTTAATTAAGTTAATATTTACGCATTTTCAAATCAGTATTTGAGATCTACCGTTAGATCGTTACGTGGATCCCCAGACGAAGGGACTGGATTAAATACCCAGACCCCCTCTCTTTCTCCCTCATTTCCCGTAGCTCCCTCTCTCCCCAGCGTACGTTGTACGCACCCCATCCCCCTCGCCGTATGCTCCAAGCCTCAGCCTGGCGCCGCCGTGCGTTGGCAACTCTCACCGCCGGCACCACCAGCTCCTCTTCACGCCGGCGAGCCTCCCTACCCCAGCCCCTCTCTCTCACGCTCTCCCTTTGGAAGTGCACAGTTCGAACGGGCTTGGTGTCCATTGCGCCGCCGTGCGTCGTCCTCCGGCGCCACCACTGCTACAGCAGCTTCCTCTTCCACCGGTCATCACCCTCCAGCACGCTCAGCCCCTCCCATGCAGTCACCTTCCTCGTCGCATGCACAAGAGACCCACGCACGGCTTCACCGTGCGCGACCTCTAGCACCGCCGTACGCGGCACCCACGGCCACCACACACTGCCAGGGACCTCCCCTTCCCTCCCCCTACCTCCTCCACGTGACCCATGGCCTGAAGCCCTTCTCCACCACACGGGCTTCCCCTTCTCCACGCACGGGTTGCATGGCTCTCACAGCCGTGCACTGCCACCCACGGTGATTGACCGCCACCTTCGGCCTCCTCAAGCCACCACCAAGCCATCCCAGCCATCGATGACCCCGATCTGCCACCCATGCACGCACACTCTCCCTCACTCTCTCAAGGGTTTCCCTCCCCCTTACACGGCCATTCCTCCCTCCTCCGCAGTGAGCCACCGTGGCGCCACCCCAGTGCCACCATGAGCTCCACCAGCAACCCTCAGCCAAACCTAGGTCCAAACCACCACTTTGAGTGGTGGTTAGTCACTGCATGTGATGGATAGCCATTGCACATGGCTGATCGCCACTGTATATGGCTAGATCCGCCGTGTTACGCTCCTTGCCATCATCACAAGGCCACCACGAGCCCTTCCAAGACCACACCTAGCTATCCAAATGCCTAAACAGTTAACGTACGTGGGTTGGCCGCCACGTACGACTCCTCCAACATCATCGGCTATAACGATCAACGAGCAACGCATGGATTATCCCATCGATGGTAGAATCCTCTATCCCTCTTTAATTATGTTAGATATTGATTAGTTGACTAGGTTGTGGACTATGCTGTTGGTATTTGTGGAGTTGTGGTATTGTGATGTGGTGCTGTATAACGAAGTGTTGGGCATTCTGTGTAGTGTGGTGATGTGATGTGATATGATGCGTATGTGAGGTGTTGTGCATATATGTGTTGGATGGAGATGTATTGTGCCGTGTAGTGTGCTACGAAGTGTTGGGTGTAATTGGGAAGTGTGTTGTGTAGTGCTGTGGACTGTGTTGTAATGGTGGCGTGGTGTAAATGGAATGGGAAGAGTACATGCTGTGTGTACTCTGTGTGTGGCGTAGTGTGAGACAAGAAGAGTATATGCAAAATATACCCTCCTGGCATATGGTGGAACGGGATGAGTACACGGAGAGTGTACTCTGTGGTGTAATGCGTGTAAAAGGAGTACATGTGGAGTGTACTCCATGTGATGAAGTAATGTACCATATGGCGGGCATGCCATAGTGATGATGTGGCATAACATGTGAGAAGAGAGTACGCATGGGATGTACTCCATAAGGTGCAGCGATATGCCGTGTCGCAGTGATGGGATGATTGTGTGATTGATGGGCATGGAACGTGATGAGTAGAGTCGGGAATTGTGGATCAATGTACCGGAGTAATTAAAGTGAAGCCTGTTGTCTAAGGTGACAAGTGTTACCGTGTTGGACTTACAGCTGAGAATAAGGATGAAGTAGTAGAATAAGTGTAAGAGTACGCAGCGGAAGCATGACTGGGCAATGTCACCTCGTGACGTGGTTACTGACAGTCGTGCTTGCCATGTGGTGAAGTGATAGGGTATGAATGGTGTAAGGGGAACGTGACAAGATGTCACGATGTGTCGGGAGTACGTGAGGAATCGTACTCATGATGAGTTAGGAATTTATGTACCAGAGTGTTGGGTAACGCGACAAGGTCAAGGTGTAACTTGGGATTAGTCTCAAGCTATATGACGTGACATGAGACGTAGTCATGAATGGAGTCTTGTCATGTTAAGTGTTAGGATGAACTGTCAAAAGGGACGGATAGCATGAAGAGCCATGCTAGCCGGGTTAAGAGAAGGTTGGTATCGGAGTATGGCCCTTGTCCCTCGAAGCTGGTAATCAACGTGTTATATATGTTGATCTTAGGTAATAAGGGTAGAATAAATGTGCAATATGGTGAGATACATGTGCTGGACGGATTCACCATATGTAATGGGTAATCGGTTCTGAGTATGGTTGCACGGTGCCTAAGCCTCAGAGTTGGCTTAGAGCCATGTGGGTTGTATGAATGGGAGTGAGGACTAGTATGGGCTGAGGTGAATGGAGATAGTGACGGGTGGACTGTCTAAGAAAGGGATGCGTGACTTAGTTGGTCTGAGTCATGCGTCGGAACGTGGTTAATGAGAAGAATGAGACAGAGGTCTTAGTGTCTTAATCCTAAGGTGAATCATGGGTTCACTTTAGTGAATAAGCACTGGAGGCAAGACCTTGAGTTCGAAGATGGGGTGACCGTAATGGGTCCCCGAAGGTTTTAATTTAGTGAGGAACACCTAAGAACACGGGATAGAAGGAGAGTGTTCCAATAGTTTATGCTTTCTAAGTTTAAGTTGCTTATGTACTAGATAGAGAATGACGTTATGGTATGTATATGTATGTAGGTTGCCATCTGACAAGCAAATGAATGGACTGCATGATATGCAAGTAGCATGGAGTCCAGGTAAGCGTTACGTTCATACTCTTCTAGACTTTTCCAAGATACAAGACACGCTTTTCCTTTAAGACGCTTTAAGAAAAGAAATGAAAGACGTTTTAAGGAAGAAATGGCTAGTGTTCAAACGTATAAGTATGTAACGGCCCTTTCAATGGCAGCCCCTTTTTACGCACACAAGGGGATTCGGTTGAGTGCATTCATCAAGTTTCTAGGTGAATAGTTTTTATTTTTGGCTTGGCTCTTGGAATTGTTTTTGGCCAACTCTTAGGTCTTATTTTAGGGGACATCATGAGGTTTGAATGGTGCAGAACAATCCATGAAAAACTTGTGGAAGGGGCGTGGTTTTTTGTGGGTTGTTGATGGGTTGCATGGTTTTGCACCAAGTAGCGGATTGGTGGGATGTGGCGGCATTGACATGTCTTTACCTCAAATGCAATGACATGTCTTTACCTCAAGTGACATATCAATGCCACTTGAGGTAAAGCCATGACATGGGTTGGGTTAATTCTAACTTTCAAGGGTTGTCTAAAAGTGTGATGCCTCCAACCTCCACTAGGGATGAAACGGAGACTTAGAGATTCGGGACATGTAACACAAGGTTACATAACCCCGTTCGTGATAGTTAATATGCAATGCATCCTAAAAGTGCAACCAGCAGTATGCAATAATCGCAGTGGAATAAGGGTGATTAGTTATAACTCATGCCAGAATGGACTAAAAACATCCCAATAGCATTAATAACCATCATAAGTTCAAACTTAAGGATAACATTTCCTTAATACAATATACTTAATCCAAGTTCCATGGTTAGATCAACTATTTCATACTCTCTAAAGTATGAAGAGTCAATGCTTATAAGTATGAAAATTATTTTTAGTCTTCGTTCAAGGTCTGGCTCCTCTTCAACCATCTGCATCCAGCAATCCATCATGTCCATCCTCTATCGGTCTTGTCACAACTTCTATCATTTCAGGGGGGAATGATAATGGTCCCACAAGGGGTGAGATTTACTCGAAATCTCAATAAGTTAAATAGCCAACTTGTACAGAGATAAATTATGCACGAAGAATGATAAATATGAATTGCATGAAATGCAGAACAAATTCCTCAAGATTTTTAGAAAAAACCTTGGTGCACTTTCGCTTTCAAAGAACATTTTCACTTTCTCATTCCAAAAACATGACATTTTGAAAGAGAACATTTCATACTTCATTGCTTTCAAAAATCAAAACATGTCATCGTTTATTAAAGCCATCATTAACATACGTTTGGTAGCAACATGGTTCCCCATATGCACCATGAGCATGTGCCGGTGACCGTACCATAACTCATGTTGGCACTACGTCATTGTCTACAGACATCGTTCTCAATGCATTGGTAATATAACATAACATCATCATAACATCATAACATATACATTCACCAGCATTAGGTATCATAACATATGACTTCGCTCCGACGCTCTTTAAAAAGAACCCATTTGAAGCCGTTGACTGTTCTTCGTCAACCTAGGGATTACCACTCCATTCTTACTCACTCCAGAGTGGACAGAGGAGTTCCACTAGGATAATTCCCCATCATATCCTTTGGGGTTGTAAAAAAATTATTTTCATGTTATGCTTAAAAAATGTGTTTCGTGACGTGTGTATATATAGTAAGCATTGCAAGTAAAAATGACATTTATAGGTGCATTATGCTAAAATGGTAGAAATATCACATGTCATGTAAATATATACTCAAGGTATCATATAACATGATAATTTATGTTCAATGTGATAATTGAAGTATGAATGAGGCACTTATCAATAAATGATACACAATCTGTCAAGATGTAAGTTAGAGACCAACTTACAAGCATCCGGAGTAATTGAAAAATAATGTTATAGCTGTGTAAATCAAGTGCGTACTAAGTTAGGGTTAATACTTCTATGGGTGAGGTCCAAAATCAAAGGCTTCAAAAATGGGTATTTACAAAAATACCCCTAGACCCTCAAAAATCGACGTTAAGACCCTAAATCTTCACTAATTGCAAACGAACTCCAAATTTAATTAAAATTCATGGACCCCATATTTTTGGCATTCTAAAACTATTTATGCCCTTGGATTTTCAAAATTCAAATTGAAACTTGCCTAAATGGTCCCAACCCTTGGCATGCACTCTAGTTGATGCCCAAGTGTGTTTTCAACTATTGATCCCTATGAATGCATGCATATGAGATTTTCTTTAATCACAAATGATCACTAACATCGGTAATGACATAATGAAGGCTAATTCTTAGATAATAGAGTTCATCCCAACACTTAATCATGGCTAAGATATCTTTAATCTCTACTTCATTCAAAACCGATTCATACTTGATGATCAAAATAAGATAGATTCAAAACCTACCATGGCATGCTCCTAACCAAAATTTAAACCTTCCCTAATCATGTTAGGACAATGATAAATCATATTAATCATGCTTTGGACATGCGATAGCTAAATTTTCAATTAAAATTATTCAATCATTCAAACCATCTTAATTGACCCGATTTTGAACAAAGTTTAATAGCCTTCTCAAAACTCACCCAAATTTCATACCACACATGGAAACAAAGCTTGACATGCTAACTAAAATCAAAAGCAAGAAAACTTACAAATTTCGTGGCCTTCCAAGCTCTCAAGACAGCCTTACAAAAGAACACTCAAGAACTCACTCAATTTCACTCTTTTGATCTCTAAGAGGGGAAGTGCTCTTCAAGGCTCAAGAGGAAGCTTGGAGCTGAGGTGTGGAGTAAATGAGGGGGTGAGGGGGCCTTTTATAGGCAGCCAAAGGGGAGGGGACGTTAGCTTGGTCCAAGGGGTTTGATGGAAGAAGGTGTGTGAATCTGAATTTTCCAGATTTACTTCCATCACTTTCTGTCACTTGTACAGAACGAAATAGTGTCCTAAACCATCATGATTTTACTTCTATGGTTGCTACAATACTCCTATGGGGGCTGGCCAAGTCGTGGGGCAGAGGAGAGGGGAGACAAATCATCAAACCGCCCAAGGGGGCTGATCGGTTCAATTAGTTTTTCTTGGACAGATTTGCTCATTGTTTTGACTTATCCCATGACTGATTTGCTCATCATCATGACTGATTTGAGCAGGAGCAAGGTCACTTCTTGAAGACTTTTTCTGGTAGTAGAAGGTGGAAAGTTTGCATGCCAAGTGATCATCAAGGTGCAGCCCAAAAAAAGGTGTTGAAATGGAGGTGTTTTGCTGAAATTTTCGGACTGCCTTCTACAGTTTGTGTCCTCTTGAGCAAGGGGAATAGTGGCCTGAAACCACCACGATTTCTTCCCTATTGTGGCTACAATGGTCCTAGAGTGGTTTTCAGGTCGTGGGGCATGGTTTGGGTGAAAAAAAGGTCATGCAAGGTTCCCTTGCAACTGGCGGGTTCACATAGCTTCAATTTGGCATACTTTTGTTGAGTTTCGATTTTGGATAGTTTGGGTAGGAAAAACTGAGTTACAACTCTCATGATGGTAATGGGACCCCTTGAGGATTAGGTAGAGAAGGAGGTGGCATGGGGTGGTGGCTTTAACCATGGCAGATGGGTTTTTAAACTCAACCAAAACATTTTGCAATCAATTAGCTTCGCAGGTGCAATCGGTTTGGTGTTTTGAGTTGGTTTGATGCAACTAAATTCATCCAAGGCTCAAACTAGATTTGTGAGGGTCTCATGAGGGGTTTAAGGACTATATTAGCCTTGAGGACAAACCACAAAAATGTTGGGTCTAAGGGCAAAACATTCATAGCATTACAAAGGATAATACTCAAAACCGATTGATGCATGATTTGGTTTTGTTATGTCATTTTTCTTAATGAAATGTTGAGTGGTTTAGCTAGAATATTAACAAGGCCTAATCATGGTTTAATGGAGTATTAAGTCAAGAAAATTTGAATTACAAAGTTTAAGAAAAGATTAAGCTCAATTAAGCTTTAAAACATGGCTTAAAATGCACTAACCTCAAGGACGATGGTTAATGGCCTTAGCCAATTTTTAAAACTTAATTTGGGTGCTTTGGTTATGATCTGGGCTTAAGGAAACCAATGGTATGGTGTATTGGGCTTTCAAGTTGAATAGTGAAATAAACCCAAATATGGCTTTGGGCCAAGTGGGCTTAGAAGGGCCGAATGCGTGTGTGCATGGCTCATGGCTCTTGGGCTTGAATGAAAGGGGCCTTATCACCAAATATTTTTGGGACAAAAAGAAACCTCAAGATCCACTAATATGGGCTTGAAAAGATTTGACTTAGCCTAATTGGGCCATGGGTCAAATTTATTCCAAGCTTGGCCCAAAGGCCTTATGCCTTCCTCATACTTGGGCCAAAGCTGGTCTTGAATTCCTAAGGGCTTGTTTCAAGGCTTCTTCGGCTAAGCCCATGAATGCTCTAAGGTCCTAAAAGCCTCACTAAATTCACTAACGAGTTTGTTTCTCTCATCCTTCATGCTTAAAAAGTTGGGCCCAATACTTAGTGTCTCTCATAAGCCTTTATACCCATAAAGCTAGGGCCCTTTGTAAACCACTATTTGGTCCTTCTCCAATTCCATCAAATAATTAACCCAAATTGCTTAGCCCATTAATGTGGCAACCATCCAATATGCCATGTGTCATTCCCTTATGGGCCTCTTAAGCACTAAAATTTCTCCAAATAATATCAAGCTCCAAAATTTTCCTTCTCAAAAATCACTATTGCACTAGCACTTTCTAATAATTCTTCTAAACCCAAAGTATAAGGTCCACTTGCCAACTCAAATATCCAAAATTATTCTTATTCTATAATAGCTCAACTCATAATTAACTAGGATTAATGTTACTAAGGTCAAGGCCTAAGGAGCTTTTTAGGCGGGGTGTTACAAAAAGTGATTCAAAACAAGTGAAAAATACAAGAATTTCATATTTGAATATGGAGGAAAGGTTTCAAGAAAACTATGAAAAATGATGATGTTTGGCTTATTATTCCTGAGTGAGATGAATAGTGATCTTTAACTCAAGTTAAAAGCTTAACTAAGGTTGAATGGGAACCCTAGGGGAGTGTGGTTGAGTTTTGGAAGAAGGGAAACCAATGACATGGTATATGTGGGTCCCATTTGGAAGAATGAAATGAAATACAAAGTTTTGAGCTTCAAGGGTTGGGCTTTTATTGGGGCATATGAACAAGCCTTGGTTGTGGGCTTGGAAGTGGGCTTATCCATGGGTCTTATGTCCATATGTATTGGGCCTATCTTGGGCCTTACTAGTCCACTAAATTGGGTCCCAATCTTTGGGTCTTTCCTCAATTGGGCCAAAGTCTTGAATCTTATTAAGTTGGGCCCAACAACCTTATGCTTTCTATGTTGGGCCTAATTTCTCATGTACAATAAGTTAGGCCCATAGTCTTGTGTGGACATCAAGTGGGGCCTAAAGTCTTATGTTTTCCAAGTTGGGCCTAAGTCTTTAGTGTCTCTCCTAAGCCGTTATACTCAAAAAGCTTGGGCATTTAATAAACCAATCTCATGGGCCTTCCTAAACCATTTAGTAATTTCTAATATGCCATTTATCACTCTTTCATTGGCCTTTTGGCATTTATCCTCAAAATTAATAAAGCACTAAAAAGGTCTTCTAATAATTCCACTAAAAAAATCAAGCCCTAAAAAATTTGCATTTTCTCAAGTAACTCAACTTCTACTTAGCTAGGGTCATGGCTACTAGGATCAAGGCCTAAGGGTTTTTAAGCGGTGTTTTTACAAAACATAAAAACCAATTCATCTTTTTTACAAGGGGTATATTAGAAATTACTTTTTCATTTCCTCTATCTCAGTCTCACTTCTCGATTTCCTCTCTCTCTTTCTCTCTCATTCATTCTGCTTTGTTTCCTTTCTTTTA
Source organism: Juglans mandshurica (assembly GCA_022457165.1). Classification (NCBI taxonomy): domain Eukaryota; kingdom Viridiplantae; phylum Streptophyta; class Magnoliopsida; order Fagales; family Juglandaceae; genus Juglans; species Juglans mandshurica. The sequence continues at coordinate 17,348,085 of CM039632.1, forward strand.
ACTAGCTTGAAATTGCAGCAGACACACAATCCTTGTCTCTCTCATAGGGTTTGTACGTGCTTCATCTGAAACCCATCTACATCTATTTCTCTATGAGCTCTCTCTCTCTCTCTCTCTCTCCCTCTCTCTCTCTCTCTCTCTCTCTCTCTCTCTCTCTCTCTCTCTCTCTCTTTCTCTCTAAGTTTGTAGATCTAAGTTTGTGTTTGTAGTGAGATTCTGTGTTTGTAGATCTGCTTTTTGGGTTTCTTTATTTTTGAAGTCTTCTTGCGAGAACGTGTTTGTAGATCTACATGCTCGCAACATTATATCACTTTCCTCTCTCGTTAGTTGTTTACCCCAACTAAGTTGTCGTCGTCCATTTTCATCACAGAAAAAATTGCCAGTATGGCTCTCTCTCTCTCTCTCTCTATGTATGTCACTCTAATCTTGAATCTGGGTCTGGTTTGATTTTGTTTTTATTTTTTTTCCTAATCTCTAGTCTATTTTCGATTTTTACTTGCTATTAATGTCTATAGATGTTGCGATTGTGTTCATACAACTTTTTTTCCATTCTTTTTGGTTTGGATGTGGGTTTGGTTTGATTTTTTATTTTTGTAATCTCTAGTCTATTGTTTATTTTTTTTTCTTGCTATTCATCTCTCTAGATGTTGTATGTCAAGAATCTGAAGTTCTCTATTCGTTTTGCCTTCCTTTTGGTTTGGATCTGGGTCTCGGGTATTTTTCTAATTGTTTTGTTTTTCCTGATTTCTAGTTTATTTTCAATTTTTTTTTCTTTCTAGTCATCTCTGGATGTTGTATGTCAAGAATCTAAAGTTATCTATTTCTTTTTCCCTTCCTTTTGGTTTGGATCTGGGTGTGGGGATTTTTTGTTTTTATTTTTGTTTTTTGTTTTATTTCTAGTCTATTTTCGATTTTGTTTAAAATCCGGATATCCGGTTTCAAACCGGATCCAATCCGCCTAGGTTTCAATCAGGTTTATCCGAGCAGATATCCGCCCACTTTTAGAAAGCCGGATTCGGATCCGGATCCTCCCGGATATCCAGATCCGGATGCACAACCCTACTTTTTTAAATCCCAAATTAAAATTTATATTCTAATAATATTTTAACTTTATAATTTTTTTATATAATTTTTTCTCTTTTATTTTTTAAAATCCCATAAAATATCTTAACTCAAATCATTTCACTACAATTCACAAACTATTTCATTATTATTTACAAATTTCTCTATTGAGGCATAAAACTATTATTTAAAATAATGAATAAAATTTTTATACAAATCAATTTGCCGACCATTTATTAAATTGATCGTACCTAATTTGTTTACCATGATATAATTTAATTTAAAAATCTTGATTTGTAAGGTAAGTGTATAAATTCATCCCATACCGTAACACCTGCAACTGTTTATAAGCTCTGTGTTTACGTTGTAAGTTTTGATTATAAGCTCTTTTTAGAGTACACGCTAGACGTCGTAGACGATATTGTCGATGACTCGATGCTCTCTACACACACTGCTCGAGGTTCGTCAAAATGCAAGTACTTTAAAAAATCCCAATAGCCATTGGAACAACCCATTGTACGACCACCGTACATCTATAAGAAAACTTCCAGTTTCGCATCTACTATCATTTATCTAGTATCATTCTGATTAATTTACAACTCATTCTATTATTTATATCAATGGTTTTAATTAAAAGTGGACTTTTTAAACATGATCTAAAGATTTTTAACTTTGCCAATTGCCACATGTCAACCTCATCATTGCATATAATAAAAGTCAATCATTCGTCTTGGAAGCTCAAAAATGGAGGAAAAACTTGCCGTGCAGCTATGAGCTTCAAGGGTAGCAAGACTGTTAGCTAAAGCATTCCCTTCTCTTCTCTATAACACGATTAATACTAAACACATTTTTGGCACGTAAAATATCATTCCAAATATCAACATAAATCTAAGGGAGTTGGGAATTATTATTAAACCAATTCACAACAAGAAGAAAATCTGTTTGAACATTGAGATTTCAAATACTAAGCTGGTAGCAATAAGGAAGCCCGATTCTTAAAGCTGATAATTTTGCAAAAAAGTTAGTATCCAAACCAAGAAAGTAGGAAAAACAAGCAATAATAGAGCAATTATAAGACCGAAGGATGCCCCCATGTGACGCCCCCAACCTCTGATTGGGATGGAACGGTGACTTAGAGCATCAGGACATGCAACACAAGGTTACATACTCCCGTACATGACAGTTATTATTTAACGCATCCTAGTATGCAACTAACAGTGTGTAATAATCATAGCAGAAATAAAGGTGAAAATATAACTTATGCCAAAATAACTAAGAACATCTCAACTCATTAGTGATCATCAAGTTCAAACTACCAAATGTAGCATAATCTTAGTACAACTAAGGGTCAAAGTCAAATCATTCGCTTCGTGTGTTCTAAAGCATGAAGGACTTGGGCTATAAACATCAGGATTAAATCCAATCTTCTCTCAAGGTCTGACTCCTCCTCAATCAGTCAAATCTAGCACTCCATCTAGCTCGTCCTCCTCGAGACCTGACACAATTTCTACTATTCCGAGTGAAATAATAGTGGTCGTACAAGGGGTGAGATTTACTCGAAATCTCAGTAAGTTAAACAACCAACGTGCACAAAGATAAATTAAGTATGAAGAATGATAAATATGCAATGAATGAAATGCAGAAAATTTAGTATGCTTCAAAAGTGGTTGTATATCTCCAACGGGTCTTTGATGCTTTGCCATGACTATTCTACAAATCGAGCATCTATTAACATACTCTGCTACATCCTTCTTTAAACCTTCCCACCAAAAGTGTTGCTTCAAATCTTGATACATTTTTGTGCTTCCTGGGTGAGCCGTGTATGGAGTCTGATGCGCTTCCCTTAATATCTTATCTTTGATCTCCTAATCAGCTGGAATAACCTTCCGGTCTTTGTAGTACAACAACCCATCATCTTTAAGGGTGAAATCTTCTGGTCCCTCCTTCTTTTCTATCTTCTGCCTGATTCCTGCTCATTTGGGATCCTCCATCTGGCACTTTTTCACCTATTCCCATTCCATCGGTACAATTTCTTGTACTGCGATTATGGATGCTTCGGCAGGAAGATCCTTGATCAACGAACTCCTCATGCTGTGTAGAAGGGACTCTACTTCTAAGGCGAGGCCTGTGGAATCATCCTCTTGCGTCTTTCAACTCAGCGCATCTGCCACTATATTAGCTTTGTCAGGGTGATACTTAATTTCACACTGGTAATCGCTAATAGTTTCTAACCACCTTCTCTATCACATATTCAAATTTTGTTGACTGAATAAGTACTTGAGGCTCTGGTGATCGGTGTAGACTTCGCACTTTGCACCATATAAGTAATGCCTCCAAATCTTTTAAGCGAAAACTACGGCGGCTAGTTACAAGTCATGGGTGAGGTAATTCTGCTCGTGGCTTTTTAGTTGTCGTGAAGCGTAGGCGACAACCCGCTCTTCTTGCATGAGCACACATCCAAGTCCTGATTTGGATGCGTCACTGAAAACCATTTAGGGCTTATGGGTTTAGGTAGGGCTAGTACTAGCGTAGTTGTGAGCCTTTCCTTGAGTTCCATGAAACTCTACTCACACTTCTCTGTCCAAACATAGTTAGCATTCTTCTTGGTTAGGGCAGTGAGGGGTCCTTATAGCTTGGAGACTCCCTGCACGAATCGCCGATAGTAACCAACTAATCTAAAAAAACTCCAAATTTCGTGCACATTAGTCGGACACTTCTAGTTTACCACAATTTCGATCTTGCTGGGATCAACTGATACTTCTTGATTTGAAATTACATGCCTTAAAAATTTCACCTCCTGGAGCCAAAACTCACACTTGTTGAATTTGGCGTACAAACGATGTTCTTTCAGCCTCACCAATGTTAAGCGAAGATGCTGCTTGTGATCTTCTTCGCTTCTCAAATATATCAATATATCGTCGATGAATATGGCAACAAAGCTTTCCAGGTAGGGTTTGAATACTCTGTTCATCATATCCATGAAGGCGGTAGGGGCATTGGTTAGACCAAAGGACATACTAGGAATTTGTAATGTCCATATCTGGTTCGAAATGCCATTTTAGGGATATCATTCTCCATAATCTTGAGCTGATGATAACCACGCCTTGAGTCTATCTTTGAGAACACCAATGCTTATTGCAATTGATCTAGTAGGTCATCGATACGCTGTAACGGGTACTTGTTCTTAACCATTACTTTGTTCAATTCCCTATAATAAATGCACATCCTTAACGATCCATCCTTCATCTTAACGAACAAAACTGGCGCTCCCCAAGGTGATGAACTAGGTCGAATAAAGCCTTTCTCCAGTAGCTCTTCTATATGCTCCTTTAGCTCTTTTAGTTCTAGGGGGCATACAATAAGGGGTTGTATAGATAGGGGTTGCAGCGGGCTCTAGTTCTATAGTGAACTCAATTTCTCTATCGGGGGGTAATCCGGGCAGATAGTTGGTGAAAACCTCAGGATACTCCTCAACTACAGGTATCCCTCGAATCTCCTTATTACCACCAAAATCTTCCACTATGAGTGCTAAGTAGGCTGTGGCACCATTAGCGATGCACTTCCTTGCCTGCAAAGTTTAAATCAGAGAGGGGGTAGCATTTACAGTCCCTCCCTTATGATCGATATGTCCACTTTCGAGTGAATCGAAGATAATCTCCTTACACCGATAGTCTAGCCTGGCACAATGTTTGGATAACCAGTCCATTCCTAGTATAACGTCAAACCCTAGTTGATCGAAGATGATCAAATCAGCTTCCATCAATCTTCCCTTCAGAGTTAGAGGGCACTTCTTCAATATGCGGGTACAGGTGATCATGCTCCCATCAGGAATTGACACTACTATAGCTTTAGGTAGCGTCTGAGTTGGTAGGTTACACGTGCATGCAAATGTCGCAAACATAAAAGATTTCGTAGCGCAAGAGTCAAATAAAGCGCAAGCCGTTTATTCGTATAACATGATTTTACCTAAGGTGTAATCAACTACTGAGTACTAAGAAACTATTTAAAAAGCTAATTTCTAAAGAGGGGTATTTAAAGGAAAATACCAATGATAACTCCCATTTGTTCCCTTCTTTCACTTGTCATGTGGCTTCAGTTCTCCAAATCCTGTGAGGCACGTGTATCAGATCCAATTCCTGCTGCAAGATTCCAAGCCTAGCAAGTCTATAGATTAAATCCTATACTCTGGCATATTATTCCTAAGGATATGTGGGTTTACCCAGAGACGTAACCGCTCTGATACCACCTTGTGATGCCCCCAACCTCTGCTTGGAATGGAACAGAGACTTAGAGCATCGGGACATGCAACATAAGATTACATACCCTCGTACATGACAGTTATTATGCAACGCATCCTAGTATGCAATAATCACAATAGAAATAAAGTTAAAAGTATAACTTATGCCAGAATAACTAAAAACATTCCAATTCATTAATGATCATCAAGTTCAAAGTCCCAAATGTAGCATAATCTTAGTACAACTAAGGGTCAAAGTCAAATCATTCGCTCCATGTGTTATAAAACATGAATGACTTAGGCTATAAACATCATGATTAAATCCAATCTCCTCTCAAGGTCTGGCTCCTCCTCAATCAGTCGAATCCAGCAATCCATCTAACTCATCCTCCTCGAGACCTGACACAACTTCTACCATTCCAAATGCAATGATAGTGGTTCCAGAAGGGGTGAGATTTATTCGAAATCTTAGTAATTTAAACAACCAACGTGCACAAAGATAGTTTAAGCATAAAGAATGATGAATATGCAATGAAATGCAGAAAAATCAGTATGAATGTCTCCCATCCAAATTCCTAAACATTTTCCGTTAAATGGAGACACATGTTTTCATTCAATGAGCATTTTTACTTCCATTTCTGAAAACATAACCTCATCATAAAAATTATTAACAATTCATATAACATCATAACATGTGGTAATGTCACAGTTCCCCATATGCATTGTGAGTACCTGTCAGCGACAATAGTACAACTCTTGTTGAGACTACGTTGTCTATAGACTCGTTCTCAATGCATTGGTAAATATAACATAATATCATAACGTATACACCCACCAGCATTAGGTGTCATAACATCTTGATTGCGCTCCGACGTTCTATAAAAAGAATCCATTCCAAACTCGTTGACTGTTCTTTGTCAACTCAGGGATTATCACTCAATTCTTAAACACTCCAGAGTGGATAGAGGAGTTCCACTTGGATAATTCTTCATCCTAGCCTTTGGGGTCATGACAAAAATGATTTTCATGCTATGCTTGAAAATGTTTTTTCATAATATGTACATATGTGGCAAGCTTTCATGTAAGAATGACATTTATAAATGCAATATGGAAAAAATGGTGAAAACTATCACATGTCATGTAAGTATGCACCGAATGTATAATATAACATGATATTTTATGGTTAAAATGATAATTGAAATATGAATGAAACATTTATCAATAATTCATAAATAATCTATCAAGGTGTAAGTTAGTGGCCAACTTACAAACTTCCCGAGTAATCGAAAATTTTTTGTAGCTACTGATGTCAAGTGTGCACTAAGTTATGATTAATACTACTATGCATGAGGTTCAAAATCAAAGGCTTCGAAAAATGGATATTTACAAAAATACCACTAGACTTTCAAAAATTACCATTAAGGCCCTAATTTTTCACTAATTGCATACAAAATCCAAATAACCAAACTTCATAGACTTCATATTTTTGGCATTCTAAAACCATATTTTTCCTTGGATTTCTAAAAATCAAAGTGAAACTTGCTCAAATAGTCCCAACCTGTGGCATGCACTGTAGTTGATATTTAAGTGTGTTTTCAACTATTGATCCCTATGAATGCATGCATATGAGATTTTCTTTAACCACAAACAATCACTAAGGTCTTTAATGATATGATGAAGGCTAATTCTTGGATAATCAAGTTCATCCCAACACTTAATCATGGCTAAGAATCCATAATCACCAACTTTACTCAGAACCGATACATGCTTTGATGATCAAAACAAGATAGAATTAAATCCTATCATGACATGCTTTTAATCATAAATTAAACCTTTCATAATCATTAAAAGACAATAATAAATCATATCAAATCATACTTAAGACAGGCTATAGCTAAATTTCCACTTAAAATCATTTAAACATTGAAACCATCCTTTAAGGACCCGGTTTTGAACTAAGCATGATAATCTTCTCAAAACTCAACCAAAACTCATACCAACACTTGAAAACAAAGCTTGAAACTAAGATCAAGAGCAAGAAAAATTACAAATTTCGTGACCTTGTAAACACTCAAGATAACCTTGCTCAAGACCACTCAAAAACATACCAAAACTCACTCGGTTTCACTCTATTGCTCTCTAAGGGGAGAAGTGCTCTCAAGACTCAAGATGAAGCTTGGAGGTGAGCTGTGGAGGAAATGAGGAAGTGAGAGAAGTATTTATAGGCTTCAAGAGGAGAGTTGACATTGGCTTTGGTGCAATGTGATTGGGTGAAGTGGGCGGTGCATAAGTCTAAACTTTTTTCAGCTTGCTTCCATGGGCTTATGTCACCTTGTGCAGGGGGAATAGTGGCCTAAAACCACCATGATTGCCTCCTTACATTGGCTACAATGGTCCTATAGAGGTGGCCAGGTCGTGGGGCATAGTTCAGATGTCAAAAAGTCAAGCAAACCACCTATGGTAACCAGAGGCTTCAAGTGGTTTCTCTTGGCAATTTTTGAGCTTCGGTTTTGGGTGGTCTTTCGTGGGAAAAATTGAGTTAAATTTATCATGATGGCCATGGGTTCTCTTGGGGATTGGGCAGTGATGGAGGTGGCGTGGGGTGGAGGCTTAGCCAAGGTAGATAGTTGGTTAAATCTTAACCCAACTGGTTCCCACTCAACTAAACTAGGGGTGCGATCGGTTTGGCTTCTTGGTTTGGTTTGTGAAACCAATTTCATCCAAGGTTTATTCTGGGTTTGAAGGGGTATCATGAGGTGTATAAGGACCATATTACCCTTGAGAAAATAGCACAAAATATTGGGCCTAAGGTCAAAACATCCATGCACTCAAAGGGGATACACATTATCTGATTGATGAAGTTTTGGGGATTGATATGTCATTTCCCATAATGACATGTGGGGAGGTTTTTATAGGATATTAGTAAGGTCTAAGTATGATAAAATGGAGTAATAAATCAAGAAAATTTTGGATTAAAATGTTAAGGAAAGATTAAGACAAAATTTAGCTTCAAAGCATGGCTTAAAGATCACTAATCTCATGTATGTTAATTAATGGTCTTAGCCAACTTTCAAAACTTAATTTGGGTATTTAGGGTATGATATGGGCTTAAGGAAACCCATGGTATGGTGTATTGGACTTTGAACTTGAATAGTGAAATAAAACCAAACATGGCTTTGGGCCTTGTGTGCTTAAAATGACCAAGTGTGTGGGTTGATAGCTTATGGGCTTGAATGAGAGGGGACCTCATTTCCAGATTTTGTGGGTTGAAAAGAGACCTCAAGATCCACTAAGATGGGCTTGAAAGGGTTTGACTTGGCCTAATTGGGCCATGGGTCAATTCTACACCAAGTTTGGCCCAATGGCCTTAAGCCTTCCTTATGCTTGGGCCAAAGCTAACTACTAAGTCTTGAATTCCCTAAGGGCTATCACTAAATTCACTAATGGGCTTGCTTCTCTAATCCTTTGCTTAATGATACTAAATGCAAGGTTAAGGCTAACTTCACTATCAACATTGATGTTAGTAATAACCCAAAATTAAAAGCTTAATCTAGAGCATTTAAGGGTTAATCCTAATAGTTAATTAGGCGGGGTATTACACCCCACAACCTCCAAGTCCAAGATTACCTTTAGAAGTATTATTAATATTAAGCTTAAGAGACCCTGGAAGGAGGGCAATCATTTGACATGGAAATGTCTTTTAGTCTAGATGATGAAAAGGGGAATGTGAAAATTAGAAATAACAGAAGCATTAAAAGAGGATGTAAGAGTACGAGGCTTGAGGAAGGAATTAAGGTCTCTAAGCTATCTATTGCTCTTTTGGATGACAATGGATGGATGACTATAAGAGTCCTCAAAACAAGCTTTGTTTCAAGTTGACCAAATCTCCCAAAAGAAGAGAGATGGAAGCAACTCAATAGGTAAACATAATTGATTCGTGCTTCTCAAAAACGATCACCACTAAGAGGCATTTTGTTTCCAATTGTGAGAGGCAATATTTGTGAAGTCAAAAACTTTAGAAAAATGTTGTCAAACCTCTTTAAAAAGAGTACAATTAGAGAGAACAAGATCAGAGTTTTTCACATAACCATCCAGTCAATTATAACACTTAGAAGTCAAATGAATACCACAATGCTAGATCTTGTCATCGAAGGGAATACCATTATGCCATAACTTTCAAACAAAAATAAAACTTTCAATAGGGAGTGCCTTATTCCATATAAAAGTAGCAAAAAGGAAGCCGGGGTAGTGGTCCCTAACTAAGTTCCAAATAGAATAAGAGGATAAAGTACCATCTTTATTGTGCTTCTCAATATGAATATTAGGGTCGATCTTTGTGTTGATAGGGAAGGGGCAACCTCAGTGATAAGGGATGCACCACCAAGGATAGAGAGATAATCAAAGTTCTAACCATTGGGAGAGTAAATGTCTTTGATTTATAAGGAACGATTGGAGATGACAAAACCCTTTTTGCAAAGGAACCATTACTAGCCCAATTATCAAGTCAAAAACTAATAGAAGCATCACGAATGGTCCATTGAATTTTGGTGTGAATGATGGGTAGAAATTTGCAAATGGCTTTCTTAGAATTAGACTACCAAATTTTGGTAGCAATAAGATTCAAGGAGTGAGCATTATTCATGTATGTTTTAGAAAGGAATTTAGCCCAATGGGAATTTGATTGAAGAAATCTCCAAGCCAATTTAGATTGAAGAGAATCAACAACATCATATAAATTTCTTATGTGAATGCCACCTTCAGAGGAAGGACGGTATATATGGGTCCATGATATCTAATGCTTTTTAGTGTGGCCATCACTATCCCCTAGAAAATTGTGACGATTCGCACTTAGCTAAGTCTTCACCTATTATTTGTAATACCTTAATGAAATCCCATATACTTGGAATCCAACTGAAACTTCAAAATCTTGGTGAAAACCGAAACTCCAAATGGTTTTCCCAAACCCCAAAAGTTTACCTCCAAACCCTAATTGAACCTGATTTTAGCTTAGGGTTTAATCACTTGATTAAATCACTTCCACATGCTATTAACGCTCAAATTCTTGTTATTATGTCCATATTTATTCTTTTAAACATTGGTAATTTAATTGGGCCAAGAAAAATTAGATTTGAGCTTGATAGCAACCCAAACTCCATTGAAACCCTAAATGGAAGCCCATTCGGTTAAGGCCCATGAAATTGCACCACCAAGGTAAGGCTTTTGAAGGAAGCTTCTCCCCTGCCATGTTAGTCCTTTCACTGCCCAAGTCAGCCCCAAATAGTGGTTGATGGGAAGGTCAAAAGCCACCTCACTACCACCCTTCACTTGGAAGCTTCCTTAGCTAAAAACCATGTGTAGTAGCACATAGTATTACCCACGGTTTTGGCTGACACTCCATTACATAAAGTGTCTTTCACACACCTCCTATTACCCGTCCAAAGTATTAAGTGGTGTTCTTTTCCTTTCTATTGCATTTGATCACTTGTGAAGCCTTTTCTTGGAGAGAAAACCAGAGGAGCAGTTAAGCAGTTTTTCTGGCTTACCTTGTTTGACTTTTTTGAAGTTGTTGTAGCTGTTTTCTCATGATGTACCCTTCACATAGGTTGTTAATCTTCAAGTATAGTTTCTTTTGTTATGTTTTATATAAATTTTCATGGTCATCGGATGGGTGAAAAGTTTGTTTAAGCATGAAGAAGTCATTCTGGGTGATAAACAGGACAATGTTTGATTCTTTGATTATTTTATCGTGTTCTTGACAAGATCATGGTCTAATATTTTTATGGATTATACTTAAGATGATAATATACAAGTTTGATGAAAATTCATTGCATGTTATACGTTTTTTTATAAGAGTTTTGCAAAGATCTAAAAAGTTGAAAACTGGGAGGTTGAAAAGAGATTCTGTTTTGACTAAGCTTGAATCTTATGTTTTGAAAGAAACCTCCAATGGCTTTAATATTTACATGTGATATTCCTAGGACTTTGAGTTACATGTTAGGATATCATTTTTAGGATTAATGGTGTTGGTTTTTAATATACAAATTTTTATGCATGAAAATGCTTGGATAGGTCTTGTATTTGAGGCTTTCGGGTAAGATCTATGTTTTGATGCAAATCTTGCCATGTGATCTTAGGTTTGATGCTAAGATCTCTTCTAGGACTTGAGTTTTAACCATATGATGTTGTTCATTTGTGATTTATTTCAGATCTAATGATTTGATCAAAACCAAACCACATAGTTTTTTATTTTGGTGAAAGTGTGAAAGCTGAAGGTTTTAAGTTGGATTTTGTGAATTTTCGTGGTTTTGGCTTGATAATTCAAAGCATGATAGTTCTTAGGAATGACTTATGAATGTATTGAGAGTATGTTATTGAAGTTTTGGGGTTCTTGGAGTTGTTCGAAAAGAGTTAAAACCTTGAACATCAATGATTGTGCTTAAGGTTAAAAACTTGAAGTTTTGTATTGTAGAAATTTGTTGCTTTTGTAATGTGAGCTTTATTGGTTGTTCTGGTATATTATTTGAGCATAGTATATGACTTTTTATGTTGCAGATTTTGGTTTAAACATGAGAAATGAGGTTGGATAGAATTGCAACAAAATTTAGGGTTTTGGCGTATGCATGTTTAATCTAGTTGTGATGTGTTTTAAAGTTTTTTAATTAGATATTTGGATTTAGGATAAAACTTACATCAGGAATGTAAATTTTGGTGAATTTGAGTTAGGACACGAAATCCTTAAGTTGTGGGTAAAATGGTCATTTTTCCACCTATAGAGGGTAAAATGATAATTTTACTCTAAGATAATATTTTCAGGTTTCTAAGCTATTAGTGAGGAGTTTCAGGTATTTAGAAATCTCTTTATATAGTTTCTCATAATTTGAACATTTAGTTTGTCACGCTGCGATCACTGTGAGTTAGCCTCTAATTTGTCTTCAGGATACTTGTTTATGTATGATGGTAAGAGACCATCATCTATGATTTATGCTTATTATAAAAGTCATATTATGACATGCTATGATTTATTTCAAGTACATTTTTATGTATAAGTAAGTTAGCATTTGACTTACTGTCTGGATATTGTGTATGTGTTGGTAAGAGAGCATTTATTCATGGTTTTTATAATCTTATACATGTAATACTATGCTATGTCATGAAATGTAGCTCTGTTACCCATTATACTATGTCATGAAATGTATATATGTTGCACACTATACTATGTCAAGAAATGTATATTTTGTTACACATCATTCTATGTCACAAAAGTTTTATCTGTTACACAATATGCTATGTCACGCAATGTTCTCTATTACACGTTATGTCATATCATGAAATGTTAATTGTTTCATGTTACGCCATGTCATTCATCTTACGTACATGTCACATTACGTTATGTCATGTCATTTGTCACTTCATTTCATGTCACGTCATGTCTCGAGTATGGAGTATGTCTCCAAAACAATATTTTCCAAGTCTAGTTATCTTACGTCCACATTCGCAGTCAAGTTAACTTGTTTAAGTCATTATTATTCTGTATCATTATGGTAACCCCATGAGACAAGAACATCATTATGGCAACCCCATGAGATAAGAGCACTATTATGGTAACCCCATGAAACAAAACATCATGGCAACTTCATAAGACAAGAATACAACTCAGTTCATGTTCAACTTCACGTTTAGTTCGTGTTCAGTTTTCAATTCATGTCATGTTTATTTCATGTTCAATCCAATTTCAAGTTTAGTTCATGTTAGTTAAGGTTACGTCAGCACAAGTCATATTATTTGCCAAGTTATATCACGATCATTTATGTACATATCAGCCTTCATGTGTTTTAATGTCATGCATGCATTTATATACTATTAGTTTAAGTTGGTTGTTAACTTGCTTAGACTTGTAATCAAATCTCACTTGGTAGTCTCAACTACCAATCTCTTCAGAATGATAGATCATGTGTCAGTACCTAGAGAATCGATAAAGGATTGCCTGTACGAGGTCAATTAGACCATGACGCGAAGACGAGGAGCTCATCGCTTTAATGCTCCAATTTGTAGATAGGATTATGGCTATCATGGCCGAGTTGCGTGAGCTACTCCTTAGGCTAGCCTAGTAGATGTAATGTTCATTTGATTATGTACATGAGGAGCTCTGTCTCCAGTACTAGTAATGTTGCAGATATTATGGACAAAGTACTGTAACATTTGGATATTAGTTATCATGTGACTTTTATGAAGTATGCTTACGTTAATTTGGGATATATCTTATCTAGTACATAGTATTGCTTAAAGAAAAAAATTATCCGCTATAAATATTACATATGTTTAGATGCATGCTAGGTGCATTGCATCTTTATCTATTATGAACGAGGGCAAGTAATTTTGTTTTACATGTCCCGACGCTTCAGAATCTGCCAAATCCTAAGCCGAATCTGGAGGCCTCACACCTAGCCCAATCTAGGTGAGCACCCTCCTTGTGTCTCATGGCTTGTTTGTTGTAGGTATTGTCACTGCCCGAAAGCATCACTCCACCTTTGAGAAAATGCCTATGCCTCTCTTCGCCTCTAAGGTTGGATTTGTCGCATGACCTTGAGCGTAACTCGCCACCATGGCAGTACCTCACCCCCTTCATGCCCACTGCGTTTGCTCTCCATAAAAGCTTTGCCTGCCGCATTTGCTCACTACCACTTCTCTCCATTATTTTTTTTTTCTTTGTAATCAAGAAGAGCTACATGCACCACTGCCCTTCCATGGACAAATTCACTTCTGACCATGCAATCTACTTCGACCATCTCACCTTTATTTGGGGCAATAGAAGGCGAGCAAGAAACCACGCACAACCACTTGATGCCCATCAAGCCCACGCACACATACTTGGAATCCACTGACAATCCACACAAGAAGAAAAACTCATGGCTTTCAGCAACTTCAACCACAGTAAGTTCTAGGCAGACTATATTATTATGTGCATGCCTCTCGACTTAAAAAAAGCAACAACGAAAGGCAACCATGCCTGACTGCTAGAGTCATCACATGCATGATAAGCTGTGAATCTTAGTTGTATCATTGCAGCTAAGGTGGAACACCGCACCAAGCTCTTGGTTGTTCGCCCAACACAATCATTCTTTGGATAAAGTGCCAAGACATGTAGAAGCTAGAAAGGAACCCAAAAGACACATGAACCGTTACTCAAAAACCACTCTTTCGCAGCCAAAAAGTAGAAAATATAAAGGCATAGTCAAATGGTTCGGAATCTGACAAATGGATAAGTGATGTGCTTTGCTCGCCAGTCTTAAGAAACAACGATTAGGCATTCAAGGGCCAACCATGAGTGCCTGTGCAAGTGAAATAAAGAGCAACTTATAGACTGACAATCTCCTGCATACAAAAACTACTCAAATGAACAATCTCCATCGCAACAAACTTAAGGGCGAGCAACTTCCACCATGCTAAAATCGCTCAACAGTAAACAATATCAGTCAAGCGAAAATTGGAAGCAACAACTAAATGGCCCAATTTGCCACTCTTAAACTCACTATTTAGATTTTATTTTTGCAAACAAATTTGGTTTTTGGAGGTTTTTCCCACAAAATTCCTCGAGATTCCACAAGAATCCCAAGGGATGAATAAGTAGGAACACACTTTACTCACTGGTCATAACCTAAAGCAAGTCTAGACAATCCAAATCCCAAATAAGAGGCAGGGCAACCAAAATTAAAGAGAATGCACAACGACAATCAACCCACACCAAACAAAAAGCTTAGAAACCATCCACCTAACTTGGAACATTAGCATCGGGGTCACCCTCGAGCACCACTTGGGCACCTCAACTCCTTTTCTTTACCAGAGTAGAGGCACACATGGAGCAACAATGCTCGCCTGGACCTACAATGCTCTTCTTGAGCTACAAGGCTCTTTCGAGTAACAAAAGTTGACTTGGAGCAATAGCTAAGGTGTCACCCTTGAGTAGCACTCAGGCACCTCAAGACCCTATCTTCCCCAAGACAGATCGCTCTAGAGCACTTGCTTGGATGCACCGGATCTTCATTATCACATAGGCAGGGTCCCCCTCAAGCCCACCTGAATGCTTTGAGCCATCGCCATACTCCAGCAAAATGGTTAGGTTTGCAGGTCTGAAATTAGTTTTTGTTCAAAACTTCTCAGAATGGTCAGGCTGTCCTAGAGTCGAAGATTCGGACCTCCCGTTATAACCACGGGATTGAGCACGCCTCTGGCCACAACAGCACGATTGAGTAAGCTCCCATCCTACAAAGCTGAGTGCTAGCAACTTGCATTAAATCAGGACTAATTCATACATCTGGCGATCAAAGCCTAACAATGCTCATGTGATTAGGGTTAGCCTTCACCCAATCAGCGGTTGAGCACATCTCTCGCCCACTTACAAAGCCGAGTGTTAGGCTAACACTCGTACCAGGCGATCAAAGGCTAACAATGTGCATGCGATTAGGGTTAGACTTTGCCCAATTAGCGGTCGAGTACATCTGCCACTCACTTACAAAGTCGAGTGTTAGCAACACGTATGCGATTGGGGCTTACACTCGCACCTAGCGATCAAACGCTAATAACGTGCATGCGATTGGGGTTAGCCTTTGCCCAATTAGTAGTCGAGCACATCTCCCGCCCATTTACAAAGCCGAGTGTTAGCAAAGTGCATTCAATTGAGTCTAACACTCACACTTTAGCAGAGCAGTCGAGCAATCCTTCTGCTATCTCAACGAGAAATGTTAGCAGCGCATATGCGACCAGGGCTAACACTTTTGCCATAACCGTTGCCAGTCTAGAAATGAGCCTCCAAGTTTTATAAATACCTGGCTCTGGTTGTCTTACGGAATGGGTTGACAAGTTGAACAACTACCTGAGATGGACCGAGGGGGTAGATGGGCTCCAATACCACCAAGCGCTGGTTACAGTGAACAAATTCTAACACTTAACACCAAAATGACAATGTCAACGTGAAATCGCCTCAAGGGGATAAAAGATCCACTAGCACCTAATAAAAAGAAAAACAATAATCAAGTACGAAATGAACATTATTTGCTAACGATAAAAAGTCACGCACGACTGTTAGTATGCTCGATTATCAGGCAAACGCTCGCACTGACAAACTTCTCAAATGCCCATCATCGAAGGCCCTTTGTAACATACGGTTCTTCAAATTAGGGCATGAAATAATCTTAGTCTATTTATTTAATTTTAATATTATCATAAATTCTTTAATTCAAATTATTATTATTTATTATGGATAAATGTAGTTAAATTATCAATTTAGATTTTTCTCTCATCTTAAATCATCATTGATTGAGATCTCCAACACAATCTCAATCATTTTGAGTGTTTTAAATTTCAAACACTCTTAACCGTTGATCACTAACCGAATCCCCCTTGAAATGAACTACCGACTTCCGTATGGATCTCTTCCCTTTCTTAAAATCTTAGCCACTCATCCGATAAATTTTTAATGTTTAATTCATCCACGGATTCTCTCTCTAAATCCCACAACCATTGTATTATCTGTTAGCCAACCGATTAGGCATAATTTCATCAGAGTTCTCGTCAAGAAAAATTTCATCAAATTTGCCTTTCCCCTTTGAAAAGTGGACCATGACAGAAATATTCTGGCATACAAAAATTGCTGCTCTACTTTAAGTCAACAATTCTGCTATGCACAGTCGTCTAATGCAGACGCTGTGCAGTCGGCTAACGTGGCATGATGCCAAGTCAGCCGATGAAAAAAAAAAAAAAAGGGAAACCCATTTCACCATTTCGTTTCCCGCTTCTGAGACTAAAAGCTTTCAGACCAACTGACCAAGCCATTTCGCTCGGGCTCTCGTGTGGGTGCAGGTCTGCAGGATCCTTCCGTCTCGTGTTGGTGCGATTTGCGGTGGGTAGTGGGTAGTGGGTACTACGTTGGGTGGGTCAACCGAAGGCCGGTCTGGTGGGCTGGGTGTGGGTCTGTTTCGTGGGCTTGGTGTGGGTATATCTCATGGGGTTGGTTTGGGTCAGCTTCGTGGGCTTCGTTGGGGTGAGCTTCGTGGGCCAGCATCAGTTCGGGTCAGCTTCGTCCGGGTCAGCTTCCTCAGCCAGCAGCAGTTCGGGTCAACTTCGTGGGGCAACAGCAGTTCGGGTCAACTTCATGGGGCAGCAGTTTGGGTCAGCCTCGTCTCCATACCGTCGCCACCAAACGTACCATCAAGACAGATGTTTGCTTCAATTTGCAATAAAAAATGTTTTAACATCTGCAAGTTTGGATGTTTGTTGGATGAAAATAAATTGCGAGTCACATGTAAATAAATTTTTTTTTTCAAGTCAGTTCCACAAGTTTGGATGTTTGTATGATCTATTTCTGGTTGGTTGAAGATATCAATTTTTTGGTTTGTAGATATGTAGATCATCAAGTTCAAAACAACAGCTCCCAAATGAGTTTTTGTTTTTCCTACACATACAAAATAAGTAATTGTATTAATTAATTACGTAAAAATTAAAAATATTGAAGTTTGATGTTGGTAAAGTTTGATTAGTGTGGTCCTTTTGAGAAATGTCATGCTTGCCCCTTTGAATATATTGCATGGGTTGGTTAGCATCAATTGTCTGACATTGTAAATAAATCTTATTTGAATTTTTATCAAATTTTGATCAGTTTTGTAATTCTTGGAAGAAATATGTACAATATTAGTCCTCACTGGTGGTCGATTGAATTAAATTTCCTTAAAACTTATCAAAGACTAACCTTGGATATTGAAGCACTTGAACAGAGTATGGGAAAATGAGAGGAACACTCATCTCAGCTAACACCATCTAGCTCAAATCCGTCAAACTTAGTATGTTATTTCATAATTTAAAAATTTATTGCAACTCAATGTTTGACGTCCTAATTATTAATTTTATTTTTATGTTAGGACATCCCTCAAACTGGTCTACTAAATTATCCAAATTACATGCATGGTTACTTTGGACCAATGCTTGCATGTTCACCAGCTTTTCTGCCATATCCAGATGACAACAAAAATCCAAGCAACATTCAGGTGGTTTTTCAACTTCGTTGTTGTCTTTTAGTTATAACATAACTACTTTTTATTACGGTTTAAATGTTTTTTGTTTTTTGTTTTCAGCAAAACGTTGGTTACCCATTTCAATATGGGATGGGACCTCCGAGGCCAGTTATCGCTACAAGCTCCGCAACAAGTGCTAGAGTTAGTGAAGAAAATAGGCCCGATTGTTTAGAAACTGAATCTCCATGTTCTTCAACTAGAGTTGATGAAGAAATTATATTGGATAGACCAGATGAACGGGAAATTGACGATGGCACTACTGGTACACCACGGGTAGTGCCATCATTGGATAGTGATGATATCATTGAGGAGCCAAAGTCAGGGATGGAGTTTAAGTTGTTTGAAGATTTGTTGAGCTATTATAAACAGTATGCAAAGAAATGCGGGTTTGGGATGATGACACAGAGGAGTGAGAGGTCAGAGGATCAAAGTGTCAGATATGTCACCATTGGTTGTGCACGGGGAGGGAAGGCCCGAAATAAGAGTTCGAATGTCGCCAACCCACGTCCGACGGGGAAAACGGACTGTAAGGCAAGAATTAATGCCTTAAGAGTTGAGGGAAAGATGCGGATAACAACTGTGCATAATACACATAATCACGGCCTCTGCCCAAAGAAATCCTGCTTTTTCCGATGTAACAGAGAAGTGAGTGAGACCGTTAAAAGAGTCCTAGACACAAACGACTTAGCTGGCATCCGATTGAATAAGAGTTACGGTTCTCTTGTTGTTGGCGCAGGTGGCTTCGAGAACCTCCCATTTTTAGAAAAGGATTGTCGCAATTACATCGACAAAGCACGACATCTGCGACTTGGCGCAGGTGGTGCTGGAGCACTTCGGGATTATTTTATGAGAATGCAGTACAAGAATAATAAATCTTTTGCATTGATGGATTTAGGCGATGACGGTAGATTAAAGAATATTTTTTGGGCAGATTCACGTAGTCGGGCAGCCTATCAGTATTTTGGTGATGTAGTTACATTCGACACCACATACCTAACGAATAGGTATGGGATGCCCTTTGCACCATTTGTCGGTGTAAATCACCATGGGCAGTCGATTCTTTTGGGAGCTGGGTTGATCTCCAGTGAGGATACGGAGACATTTACATGGCTATTTCAAACTTGGTTGCAGTGTATGGACGGTATAGCTCCAAAGACTATTATTACTGAACAAGACAGAGCAATGAAAAATGCAATTGCTACCGTCTTTCCAGAAACTTGACATAGATTATGCATGTGGCATATACTGAAGAAAGTCCCTGAGAAGCTTGGGTCGTATGCTGCGTACAGAAGTGGGCTAAAAACTGAACTGATTAAATGTGTGTATGACACACAAACTATTGAGGAGTTTGAGAAATGTTGGGCTGGGTTTATTAACACATACGACTTACATGAGAATGTGTGGTTGAAAAGTTTATATGTGGAGCTTGAGTATTGGGTACCGGTATTCCTGAAATAGCATTTTTGGGCTGGAATGAGTACAACCCAGTGCAGCGAGAGTATGAATGCTTTTTTTGACGGTTATGTTCACTCGAAGACAAACTTAAAGGAGTTTGTCGACCAGTTTGACAGTGCGTTGAGGAAGAAAATTGAGAATGAAAATCAGGCGGAATTCCAGTCATTTAGCCAGGTCATTCCCTGTATATCTAGATCTCCAATTGAAAAGAAATTCCAAGAGTTGTACACTAACGCTAAATTTAGGGAAGTTCAGCAGCAAGTAATTGGTCTGCTTGATTTGGATCCATCTCTACTTACATCGGATGGTGTAATGAAGAGTTATTTGCTAGATGATGAAGTTCGTATTGAGGATTTCACTAAACCAGTGACATTTTCAGTGGACTTTAATGAGGAAGACTGCAGTGCTAAGTGTTCATGTGGTTATTTCAGATGAGAGGGATACTGTGTAGGCATATTTTGGCCGTATTCAAGTCTAACGGTATAAAATCATTGCCAGACCGGTACATCCTGGACCGATGGAGAAAGGACATCAAGAGGAGATACACGTTCATTCGCAATAGTTATGACGCAGGGGAGCAGAGGCCAAATGGTCATAGATATTCAATTCTTTTAAATATGTGTTATGGGATGATAACTTATGCGGCGGATTCTAATGAGCAATTCGAAGATGCAAAGAAGAGGATACAGGAGATGACTGAATGTTATCATGAGCAAACACGCAACTTATCTCAAATCCAAACAGGTTCGATTCCGATGAATTTTAAAATCATTGCCTCTGGATTACTTCGTATTAACTACTTAACATCGACATTTTAAAATTTTTGCTCATAACAGGTTCGAATGTTGGTTTGATGACAGAGGACAAAAATACAGTTGGTAGTTCACAACAAGTGAAAAGTCCACTTGTTGTGAGAGGGAAAGGAAGACCCCCATTTCTGAGGCGAGCATCCAGGATGGAGACGGACATGCGAAAGGTTAAAGCCAAACAAAAGAAAGCACAAGTCAGAGGGAAACACAAACAGGTGAATGTCTTAAGATTGGGAGAATAATAAAACCTCCAGCAAAAACAAAAAACATTAGTGTAAATGTTGGTGACATTTATAATGTTAATTCGCAAAGAAAGAAAATTTACTAACTTTTTTATTAGCAAGAGGGAGATACACCAGAAGGAGATATACCAGTAGTGGGGATGTGCAGGAATTTATTTGGGCCATCAGAAGTGGATATCACCAATTCTATACAAGTGCAGGTATTACTTTTTCATGTCTTTAATATTTACTAAGAAATTTCTTATTTATAAACAGTCTGTTATAGACAGCTGCATATTTGACAGTAGTGGAACCCAAAACCGAGAAACAGTATTTGGCAGCCAAGAAAGTGTAACATTCCTAAACTTTGCATCTAATAATGTAATATTTAGATGACATTAATATTATTGAACTTTGCATGTACTAATTGTAATATCTGCATACTAATCCACGCAGATTTTTTTGGATTCGATGGCGCTCAACCAGACCTCCTTGGGTTCTGATGGATCACAACTGGTGCAACAAGACTGAAATTTAATTTTTCCAACCATGGAAGTGATTTGTTTTGTAATTATTTTTGTAAGAAGTTATTTGGTGGTTATATTTCCATCTCTGAGGCAAGCTTGGCAAGTGATCTATTTTGTAAGAAGTTATATTTTGTTTATAGTAAGTAGGGAAATTTGATTATATTGAAAAAGCTTGGAAAGTGACAATATTTCCAATGGAGTATTTTTGGAAGTTTGTATTTATTACAGTTGGAAAGTGATAATGTATTGCCATTAAACAGGTTCATTTATGTGTGCACATGTACTAAGAATGCATTTGTATGTGTAACAGGTTCATTGCAGTGTTATGGTTATGGGTATTGATAGTGCATTGCCATTAGGCCAACAGATTTTGTAAAGCTAACAGGTTCATTTACGTGTACTATATTTATTGAGAATGCATTGTCATTGCAGTGTTATGGGTATTGATAGTGCACCACATTAGGCCAATAGATTTACATGTAATATAATTACTGAGAATGCATTGTCATCAGATGGTGTTATAGGTATTGATAGTGCACCACAGGTATGCCAACTACGTTGGCTCGCAGTTTTACGTGTGCATTACTAGTGCCAAGTGTGTTGACATTTAGGCAACACTTTCAGCCAACATTTACGGGGACGTTCAGCCAACATTTACATATGCACGGGTACTGATCCTGCATTTGTTTCGTAAGCCAACAGATTCATTTCATCTCTGCATGTAACTTGGTTCCCAGTAAATCATCAGACTCATCTGTGTGTGTAACAGGATTGACACAAATTCATTTCATTTCAGCGATTGTAAAGTTTTTATCCACTTCTCATGGAAGACCAAAACACGTATACAATTAGACATAAATACAAATTCAGACTAATTATACAAATCTAATAACTAAGTAACTTACATCGCACATCTAATAACTAACTTACATCACACATAAGTACAAATTCAGACTAAAAACTAAAAAACAGAAACCACTACCTTGTCAATAAATAGCAGCAAAAAACTAAAAAAAGACCAAAATACACCCGGGATTGCGTGCGTGAATGCCTTAGGACAGATTCTCTTTCAAGAAGCACCAACTCCATCTCTCTCTTCTTAAATTCATCTACTATCTTACAGAGCTCAGTTACTTGGATTTCAACTTCGAAGAGTCTCTTCTCGAGCTCTTCCTCCTTCCTTGACAATTCATTTGCATATTCTTGTAGTTCTATATCAGCCCACTTAAAATATTTACAGTATGGTAATCCCTAACAAGTGACAATAAAAATTTAAAAATTGTTAGATGTACGTAACAGTGTATGAATCTATTAAACACGGAGACATTTATTTGGGTTGTAGTTACCTTTGTATTGTACTTTGGACACCCTAAGAAGGGTCGTCCTGGATTTGCCTTAGTATTTGAGTATCTCACTACAGCTTGAACCTCACAGAAGCACAATGGAGGAGCGAAAGTACGTTTGCCAACAGATGAAGAAGACAGTTATGACGACGGCATTCTAACCTCAACCATAATCACAATGGAAAGGCACACATATCAACAGAATTACAATTAATTTTTTCAGAATAATAAAAATAACTTGCAAAGATTAAGAAAGCCCTTTCTAGGCCAGAAATAAACATCCTTGGTAGTCAATAGAGGGCAATAAAAAAATCTCATTTTCTTAATGAGATTACAAATATGAGGGAAACAAATAAGCAATCGAACATGTAATCATATCTCCATTCTAAAGGCGAGCTATAAAATCTAGACTGAGATCTCCTTACCCTTGAAAATAACCCAAGCACAATCTACCAGATATACACCAGAAAAACTACCACAGCATCATTGCAAGCATACAGTAACAATTGATTGAACCATAGGCATTCTTGTCTACCAGGACCATAATATCCATAATCACTCATAAGTTACTGATACAGTTTAAAAGAAACACCACGTATAGATTCAAATCAGGATGCTAAAACAATTTTCATACCCCTTAAAAAATTGTACAACACATTGAAAACACCATTATACAGATACATGAGAGCTGGCTAATTGGAACTGATTGCATTCCCCACCTTGAACAAACAACTGCTTCAAAAAAGAATTTCCTGGTTTTGCTTTATTCTATTTCATTCTTACTTATGAAAAACAAAAAAAATTTTACCATCTTTATTGAACAAGAGATTGAAAAACACATTAAAATGAATACTCTTTTCCAAGTTAAACTGACAGGTCCTAACACACGAAATTTTTCGAGAAAGACTACCAAGAACAAGCTAATGTGCAAAGGGAAGGCAGGCAAATCTCCCTCTCATTTGCAATATTTATTGACCATGGGATGCAAAAAGACTTATCAAAATGAAATATCCTTTTTTCCAAGTTAAGCTGATAACTTTCCTAAAATGATTAACATGGACAGGTCAATTTGTGATGGGAAGGTCGAGGCATCTACCTCTCCCCAGATAGCCACATTTCAATTAGATGCACACTCAAGAAGGATGTTCTTTTGGATAAGTACTCAATCACGATATTTGCAAAGTCATTTTACTATTTTTAGTACGAACAAGGGCAAGCCCATTCCAAACCACTTAATGGACCAAAGGAATCATTTGATTGATGTTCAACTCACACCATGAATCCAAGGATATAATGCACAACAAAGGTACAGAGTAAATTACACAGTACACCCAAACAACCCCTAGTCCAATCCGACACATTCACTAGTCCAATCATGATCCAAGCATTCAAAAGGAATACAATGCATGTATATTAGATGGCACAACCCATTCACTAGTCCAAGCATGATCAACATAAAAAACTCCAAACCAAAATAGTTGAAAAGTTAAACAAAAGCAACAAACAAAATAAGGAAAAAAAATGCATAATACAAAAAGAAATGTACTTGCCTTCCACTTGGACTGGACATGGGCGACTGTCTTCCTTGTGCCTTGATGAAGGATAGGGGCTAGGGTTAGGGATGAGGGAAAGGGGATGGTTAGGGTTTGGCTTAGATTTAGGGTTAGGGTTTTGAGATGAGGGAAAGGGGATGGTTAGGGTTCGGCTTAGATTTAGGGTTAGGGTTTCGGGATGAAGGGAAATGGGCTGGGTTAGGGTTAGGGTTAGGGTTATGGTTACGGTTTCGGGTTAGGTCTACTGGGTCATCTACGAGGGAGGTGAGAAGTCGGGATGAAGGGAAATGGAAGACCTTTGCATTTCGAAACACAGGGAGGAAGGGGCTTCGGGCTTCGCTAGAGAGAACGTAAATCGCTTCAGGGGCTTTGCATAAACACAGAGAGGAAGGAAGTGGTTCGCGAGAAAGGGGGAGAGGTGTCTTCGAGGAAGGAGAAACATAGAACATTCGAGAGGAAGGAAGGGGTTCGCGAGAAAGGAGAAAGGGGGAGAGGGGTCTTCGGGGGAAGGAGAAACACAGAATGTTCGAGAAAACAAAAAGGAGAGAAGGAGGGAGGGCTGGGGGGAAATGGGTCAAATACAATCAAATTAGAACGGCGTCGTTTTATTTGATCCACGTCAGCAGCCGACTGCAAGCCGTTTACGTACGCGACTGTAAGTAGCGTTTTTGTTAAGTCAAACACGTTGATTGCCTTTTTCCGTCTATATATATCACCTCTTCCCCTGCAAACTCCAAAAAAAACACAAAAAAAAATTCTCCCCACAGCAGACCATCTATCACATCCTCGGCAGCAAAGCCACTATGGCATTGTTCTCCAACCACTCTCGCAGCACATAGCCTTCCCTTCCTTAAACCCAGACACCTTCGGTAAGTCCTCACTGATCTCTTCCGTTGCTCCATCGTTTCCCATGGTTTGACAGCACCAACAGCTTCTTCTCTCTCTTAGTGTTTCACCACCCTATTTAGAGGAGATCCTAGTCGTCCCCGACATCTTCACCTCTCTCTTTCTCTTAGTGTTTCACCAACCTATTCAGAGGAGATCTGTTATGTCGCCCACTCTACCATATGGTGATCCATCCTTTGTCTTTTGGCCCCAACTCTCTCTTTCTCAATTTCTTTTTCGCTCTCTCCCTCTTTTCCCTCTCAAGTAACTCGCACTCTATTTCTCTCAATAGTTTATTGCTTTGTTCTTTTATCCGATGCGTATGCTAGTAGACAAGTAGTGTCTAAGCAAAACGATGGCTTTTCCTTTTCCAATAAAATACTTTTAGCTTTCTGTAAAGCTGGTGCATCCCAATTTTAAATTGTTGTGTCATTCTTCTAAGTGTTATTACGTTATTGCCCTTATATGATAACAATGGCAGATTAGAGTTGGTCTGGATTTAGTTTATAGTTTCACATGGGTTTTGCTTGTACGACAGGCTCAAGTGTTGGTTGGGCTCGATTTAATTTGTACAGAAATCATTATAAGTTGGGTTGGGCCAAACATTTTAATTTGGGTTTTGTTGTAATTTGAATAAATATGTTAGTCAAAAACTTTATTTTACACAGAATATTTAAGGGGGCTTAAAATATATGCCCTCCTAAATTATAAATTGAAAGTTAAAATATGATATTAGTATGTATAACCGAATATTTATTAGATTAAATTCACTAGTGTCAGATTAAGTAAATAGAATATTATAACACGACTTTTTAAAACTTTAGTGACATTTAGTATTTCGTATAGGAGGCGAGTTATGAAGAGAATATTCAAAATTAAGATTTCGAGATAAGTAACTTGATTATAAATTAAGATTAGCATATGTTAGTTAATTATATATATTATTGTTAAAGCCAGTTCTTTGGAAGTAAATGTTTATGTACCACACATGTCATGATATCTGCAAGTATGTCATTTATCATAATTTATGATCATACTTCATCCTGCAAATTATAGTTATGTATGTATTATGCATCTCACATTACATAAGATACGTAAGCTATCATAAAATCAAGTGTAAGATAAGTTCATAATAGTTAATAAAATGGTCATTTAGATGCATGGTACCAATATAATTTATGAGTAGATGTGCAAGCCACGGTGTGACGCCCCCAAATTCCGCTTGGGACGGACGGACATTTGAAGTGTCGAGACATGCAACACAAGGTTGCCTGCCCCCGTTCATGACATATAAGATGCAATATTCCTAACATGCATCTAGCATTATGCAATATTCGCAGCGCATAATTTTTTTCTTTAGAAATACTATGCACCAAACTGAAATATCTCAAATACTTAAAACATACTTCATACTTAATGACATACTAAACAACTGAGATCACAACACTAGTCCAAATGGTTGTAATCAAAAGAGTGTTGGTGATTGAACTCCACAAATACAAGTAGTAATCTGAGGTAACTATTGTACTATCATCTACGTCACACCGTCGCTTAGTCGACCGTTTCCAGTTGGTCGATTCTCGGTTCTCCTTCAGGTCCTGTAACAAGATCTACCATTCGGGAGGAATGGTAGTTGGGACTACCACAGTGAGATTTGATTACAAATCTCAGTAAGTTAACAAAAAACCTTCACACATGTTAATGATGCATATATGACAGTAAAAGCATGAATGTATAATCAAATTCGTAAGTAAGCATATCATAACTTGACATATAGCATGACATAAATGACATAACTTGAACTGAAACTGAAATTGAAACTTAGCTTGATGTGACATGACATGTACGTGAACTTAAAACATAACATGGACTTGAAACATAGCATGAACGTGAACATGCATAATTTGAACATGAATTTGAACATAACATGAACCTGAGCATGACATAACATAAATGTGAACATGGAATATAACGTGAATGTGAACATAACATAACATAACATGAACCTGAAACATATTCCTGTCTCATGGAGTCACCATGATAGAGTAGTCTTATCTCATGAGATTACTATGATTGCGTGAACGTAAACTTAAACATAACATAACGTGAAACATGACTTGAACGTGAAACACATGAGCTTGAAATCTTATTCAATAGACTTAATTAATAAAGTGACCATACGGGTGCTACACGGGTCCCCTTGAGCCATGTGTCCCTGTAGATTACCGCATCACAACACAGGTGTTTATACCAGCTGTAAGTACGTTAATACGTATTCCACAATTGCTGTGGCCCCACGTATTCTACATGTCACAATTGTTGTGTCTCACGTAGTGTATGCTCCACAGTTGTTGTGGCCCCATACTTCATGCTCCACAGTTGTTGTGGCCCCATGACTTATTTGTTTATGCCACACTTACTGTGGACACACGTAACATAAAGCGTGGCTCCATCGGCGTTAGTGTCTGGCCCACTCCAGTGACCAGCTAGTTAGGCCCCATTCGCAACCTATTGACTGTACTTTGTCAACCTAGGGAATTTCACACCTATTTAGACACTTCAGCGTGAACAAAGGAGTTCCACTAGGATATTACCCCATCATAGCACTTAGGGTTGTGATTGACATGAATAACTTAACTAGCATACATGACATTTCGTAACGTGACGTGACATAAAAGATAGAAGTCCTGACGTAGCGTAACATGACATGAACGTAAGACGACAGACATGACATACTTTGAAACATAAATGTAACAGACAGCATTTCATAACATGGCATACATGTAACATACAATATTCCGTAACATGACATAATATGTAACAAACAACATTTATTAACATGGCATAACAAGTCACATTGAATATTACGTGACATGCAATACATGTAACAGATGCATACTTAACTTAACATGACATACTTGCAATGTATAGTAGTGTATAGCAATACGTGACAAAATATCTTGTGTAACAGATGAATAATTCATGACAGAATAAATTCAGTGTAACAGATAAATATGTGATGACTTGACATGACACATATGATAACATGTATACATACTTTAGTTCCCTTACTTATCACTCATACACATTAAACTGATAGTAAGCTAAAAACTAACTTACCTTGGTCTTCGCGCTTCTAGACAAAACTCAAGTGTGATCACGAGAAATTGAAAGTAGTGATTTTTAAAAATTAGAACTTAATCACTAACAATTAGGAATATGGAAAAATATCAACTTAGAGTAAAATTATCATTTTACCCTTTACATGTGGGAAAATGACCATTTTACCCCTAACTTAGGGATTTTGCATCCTAACTCCAAAAATCACCAAATTTACATACCTTATGTAAATTTTGTCTTAAACTCAAATATCAATTCAGAAAAATTTTAAACTAAACACAACCATAAAAACTCTACAAGGCCGAAACTTACAAAGGTTATTTCCTTTGATTTTTGTTGTAATTCTTTCAAATTTCAAAACTCATGATTAAACCAAAATTCTTCTTCTACTATACTCATAACATATTCCTAAGAATAGTAATGTTTTGAATCATGAACAAAAGTCATCAAAATCACTAAAACCATACTTGAACTTTTTTGGTTTTTCTTCTAAGTTCAAAATAGATTTTTGTTTCTAACTTGTTTTGATCAACCTCTTGATCCATGACTTATAAAGATGTGATCTTTAAACCAAAACATCACATGGTTTAAAAGAGTGTCCCAAAACAGATCCAAGTTTCAAACTCAAGATCAAATGGTTAAACATCAACAAAAACATAAATTTAGCCAAGAACATCATCACTTTGGCCTAACCGAATATCTCCTTGCATAAAATTTCATATCCTCGAAACTAACATCAAATATTTTCAAAATAACATTTTAACATGTATATAAGAGGCTTAGGATCTTCCAATAAAAATATCAAAGCCATTGGAATAAGATTAAACCATAAAATATTTAAACTTTCTCAAAATAGAAACTGTTTTTCCTCTTCTAGTTTCTAAGTTTCTAGATCTAAGAAAATATTTCACCAAAACTTTTAATCATGCAACAAATCCTCAATCCAAAATCATATACACATGTTAACAGTACTCCATAAAAATTATGCACCAACCAAATGATCTCCAAATGGAATGAATAAGGTATCCACGTAAACTAGACTCCAAAAGACCAACTTTGATGAAGGGAACTTTGCGAGAAAATACTTACAAAAGCTTCGAATCAGGCGTGCAAGAGAGATAAGAAAAACTGTCCGAGAGTGTCTTTTGTGTTCTATGAAGGAAAAGTGTAAAGGAGGGTTGCTTTTCGTGGGAAGTGAACTGGAGAGTCTCTTACACAAGTTATGGAAAGTGATAAGACTGAAGGAAAGCTTGAGTGTTGCCCTTTTCTTCTCATAAAAAATCAATCCAAGATATTTTCTCAAGGTGGAGTGTAAAAGTGAAAGAGTGAGGTGGCCCTTCTTTGTAAAATTTGGCCACCCAAGTGGGGGTACAAAACTTAGCCATAAAGCAATGCTAATGTGGTCAATTTCGTGGGCCTAAACCGAATGGGTCTAAATTTTGGGGTTTTAAGAGGGTTTAGGTTGCTATTAAGCCCAGATCCAATATCACTTGGCCCAATCAATTTTTCAAGGTTAACAAGGTTAGATAATGATGTTCTAACATAAATTTGAAGGATTAGTGGCATGTGGAAGTGATTTAATCAAGTGATTAAACACAATGCTAGAAATCGGATTAGAAAGGGTTTGAAGATCAACTTAAGGGTTTGGGGAAACCGTTTAGGGTTTCGGTTTCAACCAAGCTTTTGGGGTTTCAATTGGATTCCAACCATTTAGGATTTTGCTTGGATTGAAACCTTCTTTGGTCTGGCACAATTTGATCAAATGAAACAAAGTTTTGCTTAAGTGGCATGATCTCACACCTTGATTCCTTCAAATCCAACAAACGTTCCTCATGGTGCCAAGTGTATAATATTATTCACTAAGTGTGGCTAAGATCTTGTCAAGTGTCCAAATAAAACTTCTCTAATCGAATTTGGACATTCCACACTGTGATTTTGAAACACTGCAATTGGCGTGCTTATCGAGGTTACTATTCACTCCGAAAAAGTGAATCATAAACTTAGTACTAAAAATTTCTAAATATTCATATTAAGCTACAGTGAAAATCGTCTACCGAAATTCAACCTTGAAGTGCTCCTAAAAATAATTTCACAGTTTCAAACAGGTCTTTCGTCCAAAAATATGAAAATAAACTTATTGCGCCATAAAATCCTAAATAATCAACTGAGTCTAATGGCGCAGACCATAACGTATTCTGACACTTCTAACTAATACAAATAAATAAAATCATATTTCTAGCACTATAGTGAGTGATAATACTGACTATGTTGACAAACTAAAACCTGAGCGATTGGTCGATTCGTAAAAACTTATAGGGTTTTCACGAGATTCCTAAAATCAATAGAAATTTCACCAATGAATTTCTAGCGGGCTGTTACACACGGACCTAAGCCCACCATAGTTTACTAGAATACTATTAGCGGCTCCACTTGTGGCTGCAGGATGTGGGGCCGGTACACAATCTCGCACACAAGGTTAAATGTATTGGTCAATATGATAAGTAAGATAAGTCATGCATGTCATAAGCATACATATGAATGGTAATATTCTTAAATTCTCAGCATGAAATGTTTTGCGAAAAACTTATGTTAAGTATGTTTACAGTATGATGACTAGGCTTAGATGGAGAAGTTGATTTAGTCCAATACTTGTTAGAATAAATTATCTTTATGACATATAGTTTATTTAGTTATTGAAGTTTTTTTATTTAATATTATTGGAGACATGTTTTATATAAAAAAAAAAATCTTTTTATGAAATAAATGTTTATTTTATTAAATCATGAAATCTCTTACTTAGCTATATTTATGCAAACACGTGCATCCCTAGACTACGGGAATAGGGTGTTACTACTTTATTATGAATTTGGCAAATTATCCTCAAGCTCCGTCCTCAGAGATCTTCATTGCAGTACACAACAATAGGGAGAAATTCCTAGAATTTATTTTTCTATAATTTTAATAAATGTTGTGAAATTTTAACTATACTCGCAAGTGCACAAACCATACCGAAGTATAGTCTTGCAAGAACGAGGTTGAACCCACAGGTACTTGTAAAAACATAGGAAACAAATCAATTATAAACTAAATCAATTATACTCTAGTTCAGAAAAATGAGTTCTACAACAAAATAAGAAGTTAAGAACTAAACAATTAATTAACCAAAGCAAGAAAAGTTTAATTTAATAAACTAATCAAAATAAAAGAACTAATAAATTATGAAGACGTAAATTAATCTAAACAATGAATAAACTACTAAGAGAGAATAGCTAAGGTTTTGGAATCCACTTCATTAATTCATAGTAATATATTTATGATAATCGATTCTTCCCAAATATCTACCTGATAATCTAGAAATCAATCTTGTTATCATGGAAGATATCATTGTTGAAACCTCTTTTTTAAGAAACTATCTAAAATATGTTCTTTTTTGCTCAAAAATATAAAATCAAATCATTACTTGTATCTGTTAAAACAAATTAGAAAAGATACTAGATTTTATTTTTAACAAAGTTATAAATCAGGTTCTCAACTGATTAAGATTATTCTAAATCATGAGGAAAATATGACTGATATATCAAGAACTTTCTCTCTCAATTGATATGAAGCAAGAATAATAGATTGTTAAACACTTAAATAATTAGGAAAAAATAAATCTCATAAATAATATTACTAATTTTCAATGTGTTTTCATCCTTAACCAGGTAAAACTTTAGCTAGACATGTTCATGAAAATAATCTGAACATAAATAAACATAAAAAAATTATTTGAAACAAAACTAAAGAAAAATAAAAATACAGTGCTCTCAGAATGTAAAGATCTATGGTTGCAAAACTGGAGGTAGAATTCCAATTTTATTTTTCTTCTCTTTAGTCCTCTATTCTCTGTGGTGCTAAATCCCTTGCAGTATAGGTCCATTTATAGACCTTGAAGCCAGGTTTAGTTTTTGAAAAATGATAGACATACAACCTTTTATATAACTATGATTTAAATGAGGGGTATTTTTGTAAAATAACTTATAAAAGTAACATCACTTTATATAAATACCCTCATTTTAAAACATGATTGTATAAATAGTTGTAAAAGGGGTTGTAAAGAAAATGATATATCCCTAGAATACTCTTTTTGTACATATATATATATATATAATTTATGCAATGGCTTGACCATAATCACTAGGGAAGATTATACACCATGAAGTAATATCATGCATGGAATATATATTTGAAAGTGATTCTGCAGCTTGTTGTGACCATTGGGATATTCTTTTAGTAAAATCTACATGGAACTGTGTCATCTACCATATGCTGCAATAAAAAATTAACCCAACTTAGGATTATTGCCCCCCCCCCCCCCCCAACTTTCATACTGGTAGTAGTATTAATCTGTATTTTTTTGGATTATATTTTTCCCCATTCAAAGCTCAGGACCGAGTGTAGCGGCCACCAATTATGGGTATTGTTGATGCAATTTCCAACAATGCTAGCACATGCTCAAACAACCTGCAACCAGAAGGAAAAACTTGAGGAACATAGTGGGGGATGCCTCTAATGCTCAAGTCAAAGACAAGTTAACATTTCTTAATGACTAATGAATCTCCAGTACATACTTGGGATGCTACTTATTTATAAGGATTGAGATGTCCTACTATGGCAAGACCTCTTTGGAGGCACGAGTCTCGGCTTCAAACTGGGCATGTTAGTTTCGAGAACATGAGTCAGGCGTTGATAGCGTCCATCCGACATGGGTCTCTTGGTTAGATTTATCTTTTTGTAGATTCGTATCTCTTTGGGATATGGTTAGCTGGGTTTCCATGTTGGTGATGTCTTTCTAGAGTTTATCTCTGAGCCCTTACGATGTGTTTTGTAGTTTCATCCTTTAGGTTCCCACTTTCACGTGAAACTACCTTTGCTTACTAGCTAATCTTTCCTCTCCTGCCATACGTATGTGTACCTAGCAGTTACCCCGCAAATGTTCGTCACATGGGTGTTGGCAAGAAATTCCTTTCTTTCCATGTCACCCATTTCAAATCATGTACCCTTCTTTGGGCACGCGCCCTTTCCTCGTTGCACACATTCATTATTCGTTCCTTCTGTCTAACAGTTCACTTGACACCCTTTGATCCAACTCATCATGCAGTGTGAAATTCGAGGCACACCCATGGGCACAAGAGGTATGCCCCTATTGACCTCTCAGGGAAGTCCCAGCATTTGCCTCCACTGACCCCCCCTCCCCGGGGAATCAACTCGTTCTCTCACCAAGTATGGGAACTTCTTTCCTTGCAGCACATCTTTTGGTAACTTCTTCGGTGGTTCTTGATGTGCAAGCAAATCTCCGGCAACCTAAGGCAGCCCCTTAGAAACCTAGCACCTGTTTAGAAATTTCAGTTCAGTGAGGTAGCATACCAGTCGCCGTCTCCTCCTACACGCCATGAATTGTGTGAGACATTGTTAGCAAAATTCATCGAAGTTGGTGATTGAAGCCCGCCTTTAAATTCTCAGACCATCATCTGGCCACACCTTCGAGAGTTGAGGGGAATGCCCGACATGCAATCACCCTAGGGAACCGTGTAAGATCATATGGGCCTTAAAGGTTTCCAAGTGTTCCACCAGGTCCTTGGGCTCTTTGTAGAGGTCCATTTGTGAAACTTTCAATTTTAGGGGTAGAGGTACTGCCATGATCATTACGCTATGTGAGGACCCAAGTTTGTCTAAACATGGCCCATAGAATTCATTCTTGGTTGTCATGGCTTTTTAAGAGCCTTAATTACTTTTGAAGGCCTTAGAGTCTTTGATTTAGTGATTTGAGCCCAAGAGGGGAGTGACCCTAGATTGCCTTGTAATGTTCGGCCCTATTTAGAAACCCAGGCCCAATGGCTTTAGGTCCATGACCCAAACCTTAGTCACTAGTGCCATGTGTTATGCATGTGTTGCACTATGAATCTGGTCTTGATAATAGGCTAAAGGGGAGAGAGAAGTGTAGGGAAACACCAAGAGGTGGCTTACACGCCTACCCTAGAGGACTTGCCACTTGTCAACATGCTAGAAACCTTCTAGAAGAATCAAGGGACAAAAGGGACCTAGGAAGGCCAAAGGATTTTTGCCCAGCTCATTTTCCCACACGCCTAGACCCTTGTTTGGCCTGATTTCGAGTTCCAAGGTAGATTTCTTGGAAAGGGAAGCCTAGGGAAGGGGAAGGAGGTTTTTTTGGAAAAGATGCATGGGAAACTGAAAGAGGCACAGGCGATTTTAGATTTTTGTTAGAATTTACCAAGTGTCAAGCATGCGTTAAGCTCCTAGAAGATTAGATGAAGGGACTCTTGTATCAAAGGACAAATATGCCCTAGGATTTCAGCTACCACATTTCCAATGTACCTCTTCACTTGTCACTTGTCACTTAGGTTATTTTTAGACCAATGGCACATAAGGAGTCATCTTGGGAAGGAACAATAGAAGATGAAGCATCAACTTGGGAAGTGGAAGAGAGAGTGGACGGCTAGGGCAAGGCACACGCACACGCACACGCACACGCACATGCCACTTGTCATCCATGCCAAAGATTGTTTGTTGGGAAAAGGAAGAGGCATGAGATGTTTTACAAAGATACCCTTGAAGAGATATTCACTTGCTTAAGGAAAGGAAGGGCATAAAGGGGACAGAAGGGATTTCAACCAAGGGAGAGGAAACCCTACACGCCAACCCAAGTGGTCCCTTCCCAATGCAAATCGAAGTGGGGATTCTAAGAGTCTTTTCGGCAAAAGAGAAAAGGAAAGGAGAAAACACTTGCCACTTGTCATCCATGCAAAGATTTTGGAAACAACCAAAGAGGGAAGTGAGGAGACTACTATAAAAAGGAGGGAGTACACGCCTATGGGCTTTTCCCTTGCCATTTTTCAGAATTCGCATGAACTCTCACTCTCTCCACACAATTCTCACATGTTCACTTGAAGATTCTCTCACTTTCTCGTATTTTCTTTCCAACCAAACAAGGAGGATTCCTTTCAAGAGAGCATTTTGGCACCTTCAAGGATAGACAAGGTAAGGATCGGTTTTCTCCTAGTCTTGCACACACATGTCACTTTCTCAACCCAAAAATGAGATTCAAATCTCATAAAACTTCGAGAATGGTGAGACACACACTTTTTCTACCTGTTTTCTTGGAAAATGACTTAGGGTTTTTAAGAAACCCTTGAAGCCGAATAGTAGGGGGGAGTTCATCCTCTATGTTTTCGACCACCACATGTATTTTTGTTTTACTTTAGGTTGTTTTTACTACATGAATGGAATAAAGGGGTTTTTGACCTAAGAACTCAAAAAGCCGAGTGGTTTAAGATTAAGTGATGCCCTAGAAACCCTCACACACTCAAGAACACGAAATAGGATTCTTAAACACTCTTTCTAATGTAGTATATTCGGATTTACAGCTTGCTAGTATTTCTTTACGCTGATTTTTGTAAGTATACACTCAACTTACTTTTGGTTAATATTTGTATATGATTGTGTAAATCATTTCGTTATGTTTGCTTTGTTTGCTATTTCTTATTTGTTTGTTTGAATATGCTTATATGATCTTGGAATATGAATATTACATTGTCAAAACCCTGCCCCGGGAAGGGTGGGATCGCGATGTACATACCTGCCCTTTTCTTTTCATTTTCTCTTTCTAATAACATGCGATCGACATGGACATGACACACGTGCACTTTAAATTTCTAATCTAATCAAGGGAACACCTGATAGATATTCTATTCGAACATTCATCCATAAAAGACTCTCAGAGTCCATACGTTCTTAAAAACATAACCCATCATCCATAAACATAACTGTTCTAGTTAGGGAAGATCCTAAGCTTCTGCCTCTCTCTCTGCAGTAATGCCTCGCTCCCCAGCCTTTTCATCATTATCTGGACGTTTAAAACATTTAAAATAAAAGTGAGTCGAATACTCAGTAAGTAGTACACCATACAGTGAACATACTAGGCATCTATTCTTTTTCTTTTGAAAAAATGCATACATAAACATTTAGCTAATTCTTGACAATGCTTTCATGCATAACAGTTTAAGGGATAAGCCATACTTTCATGCATAAACATTTAAGAAATAACTATGCTTTCATGTATAAACATTTTAAGAAATAACCATACTTTGGACCTGGATTCCGCCCGTGGCCATAGGTTGGGAATCCCTTTCAGTCAGGGGGCAGCACTGGGTCCACTACCAGTACTACTTACCCAGCATTGCAATCTGCCCATTCCTTTGGTACCCTTTTCGTTCATATAGCCGTTACGTATTTTCATACAATAAAACATTCATTCATTCATTCATTTCTTTCTTTCTTTCATGTCTATACTTTCAGTACTTTTCATTTAACAGCTCATTCATGGAAAACTTCGTTTAAAAGTATGAACTTAAACATCATCTTTTCATCTAACAGTGCATTCATGAACAAAAACATCATTTTAAAAGCATGGGCTTAAACATAATTCTTCATGGCATCCATAAAGCGTCAGTTCATAGGGGCAATTTAACATCAGTTCATAGGGATATCTTAAAACGTTTTCCTCGTGTCATTTAAAGCATCAGTTCATAGGGATATTTTAAAACACTTTCTTCGCGTCATTGAATGCAGCGCTTAAAGCATAAGGCATGAGACGTTCCTTTCCTTTCCTTTGCAATCAAAACATTCTCATCATCTTTCTTACTCTGATGCACATGCATTTTTTTATGAAAAGATACATTTTCATGCTATACTACATATAGGAATAATCAATAAGTTTATTGAGAGAGCATGTATGGAAATCTCATGACTTAGAACCTACATGCATTCATTACCTTATACACATATACACAATTATAATCGATAGGGTGCTTAACAGGGGCTATCAAGAAAGGGCTTGTACATACTATATTCATTTACTCTTTCCTTTAGAAGAACATTTGAGAAGAGAGAGAGACATTCTTTCATAAAGGGAACTTGGTGCAAGAAGCATGGTCATAACTACTTACCTCTATGCTCCTCGATACTTCCAACGTCAATATAGGTCCTATTCCAATAAATGGCATAAGCGTATTAATACTTATACAATATTTTTAACCCTCCCTTTAAAAGAGAAAGCAATGATATTATGATCTAACGTCCCTCCTATACTTAACATTAACCCAAATGACTACTCATCACCTCAACTTACAAGAGAAATAACTTAAATATTAAGACATGCTAGCTGTCCATGGGAAGGCTATTTTAAAAGCTTACATGAAAAGTAGTTAAGAATTCATAGGCTTCAAGCAAGGTCTTTTTGGCTCAAACTCACTTTGGGTTGTGGACATTAAGAGATAAAATCTGGAAATTCTCAACAATGGGCTTTAAAATAGATTTAGCCATCTCAAGTAGGCTAAACAAGCTTATGAAACATGCCCTTTAAATCAACTTGTGGTCTCTCATTATAAAAAGGTTAGCTTATCAACATTTTTGGACTCTTGGGTTAGGTAGAATTTAACCAAATGAGGGACAATATAAATGGGCTATTTTTACTCCAAGACATGGTATGACAAGGACTTAGAAATACTTGGACATCTTTGCATATCATAATATATCATGTACAATTAATCTCTTATATCTAAACAAACTAAGCTATAACCTATTCACATAAGCAATATTTAATTAGTTTAGATAAAACCTCCCATTAAAATTAAAGTAGCATAAAGTATGGCAAAGTTACCCATTAAGAAACTTTGAAACCTTTAAACACTTAAGCTTATGATTTACTCACTTAATAGCTTTTTAAAAGCAAGATATAAAATTATAGAACCAAGCAAAATCTCTAAACCAAACCTTTATCATCCTAAAAATAAATTACCAACCAAACCTCAACACAAGACACATGGTACCAACATATATAAATTTAAAATCACTTTAATCATCACCTATGATTAAACCAAGTTTAATAGCAAAATAGCATTTTCGAAATATAGGAAAATACATAGCAAAACAGCCATAGTACCATTCAATTTGGGCCAAAAACAGGGCATACATATTTATTTTCAACATAGGAAATTAAACACATCAAAACACAAGCTAAAACAACTTAGTAAGCTTCCAAAATCACACTAAAATCAAATTAGTCAAATTAGGATTTTTACCTTAAGCTCTTAGCTCCTTTCAAAACACAAGTGGAAGACCAAATAGAGGTATAGCCGTGTGAATGAAGAGCAACACGATATCACTGTTTTAAACCCCAAAACCAAAACATCAAAAGTCATCAAAAGAAAACCCACTTGATCAACCATGGCTAAATTCGAAATACACAAAGGAGAATGATTAAGGGTGCTCTTACCTTGCTATTTTCCTCTTGAGAAGAAGGAGAAATGGATACTTGGCTTGAAGGAGATGAGAGGAGTTTGGTTTCTTGAAGAACAAAAAAGAGGGGAAGAAGAGAGGATCGGCTATGGCTTTTTCTTGGAGAGAAGGATGAAGATTCTTTCTTCCTTGGGTGATAGGCCGACGTGTAGGAGAAGAATACATTAGGATTTGTTTTATTTTTTTATTTCTTCTCTCTTTTTGACTTGCCATAGACGATGGGTGCTAGGAAAAAGAAATTTAGTGGCTTGTACGGGAAGCTTACGAGTGAAATGAGCTGAATGGCTTGCCTTAGAAGCCTATGGGTGCAAAAGCTTAATGGCTTGCCTTATAAGCCTACGGGTGAAAAGAGATTTAGTCTCTTTGGTCAAAGCTTATCACATAAGCTTGGGAGATGGATGGTGGAGATCTATCTACCTCAATCATGCTTTTCACCTACCAATCCAATGGTAGAGAATAATTGGTCCATTTCTTAAATAAATAAAATTAAAGGGCTTAAGGAAAATATTTCAAAGTCTTAAAAATAATACCCTTGATTTCTTTTAATAGATCAGATTTTAAAAATAAACCATACTCATCTTAAAATAAAATAATTAAAAGTAATAAAAATCTTTATCTCAAAATATTTAACTTAAAGAATTAATAAAATGACATAAGGACCTACGTAGTAGAACTCCGGTATTACATACATGAATGGTATGATTCGGTTCTAAGATGAAAATGACAAGAATGTTCAATGCATGTTTCTGTTTTAAGAAAAACATTGTGGTTGATTTGTGTTACTTGATGATTCGGCTATACCATGTCTTAGAAGTTTCGGATCTTGGCCAAATACCATGATTTTATATTTCATTTCGTTATGCTTTGATTTCTAAGCAAATATGTTTGAAGAAGAAGCATGTTCAAGTGATGATTCTTCATGTTTTTGCAGCTATATGTTTCGGCCAAGGCCCTTTTTCATGATTCATGTATGTGTTTTGATATCTCATATAGTTTATGTTATCATCCTATGAAATGAACATGTTATGCTTGGTTATTTCATGCACGGCATTTCACATGTAATATGCCAAGTTTAAGTAAGCATGTTGTAAGTCTCATGTCACATGCATTTGGGGGAAAAGTGTTTTCAAATAGTGTTTTCAAATAAAATGGTTTAAAAGTTTTATCACCACCCCAAGTGCTAGGGCAGGAGAATGTCCTAGTGGAACTTTGTAACACCCCGCTCCTTCCTTCTTACATACGCTTCTTCTTTCTGACGTACGTTCCTTCCTTCTGACGTAAGCAAATTCTAAGGGCAGAGATTATGTGAATTGTCTGCCCCTTCAATCTAGCAACTGCGAGCCTCGTCATGTGTGCTTAACCACGATGGCGTGTTTCAAAAGATATCTTGTGACTTCTAAGGCACGCCCAATGTTTTAAATGTGTTGGAAATACTTATAAGGAGTATTTCAAGTGTTATTGAACCAAGCTTGATTTTAAATACGACAATTATAATATTCTTGAAGAGCTCCAAAAATATTATAATTGTTGGAAATCATTTTAATATCATTATTAAAATGATTTCAACTATTTTAAATATTATGAGATTTAAATTATGTTAAAAGTTTTAATTAATTAAATGATTTTATTCTTTTAAATATATTAAATAAGACTTCATCATTTTATTAATGATGAAGAAATATTATTTTATAAACTAAAATTTAGTTAAATAACATTCTACCTTTATTCCTCTCTGTGCTTTTAATTAAATTAACGTTTATGCATTTTAAATCAGTGTTTGAGATCCGTCGTTAAATCGTTGCGTAGATCCCCAGACATTAGATTTTAGAATAAAACCATAGCCCCTCTTCCTTCTCCCTCACTTTTCCCTCCCCTCTCTCTCTCCTCCCGTTCTCCCTTACAGGCACCACCTCACTCCGGCGAGTCCCCCCACACTCCGGTCTCCCTCTCTCACACCGCAGTCCTTCGACGCCACCACCTCCATGATAGCCTCCCCTCCCACCGGCCATCCTCCTCCAACAAGCTCGGCCTCCATCTCCCCTTCGTCTGCTACCTCGAAGTCCACCTCCTCCATGCACTGGTTCTTACACCCACGACGGAGCTCCACTTCCTATGGCCACCGCACCACCACCGGGACCTCCTAGCCATCCCCACGTCCAGCCGAGCCACCATGCATGCTCAGCTTCCCTCACTCTCTCACGGATGCCCATTTCCCCTTACGCCACCTCCAACACCGTACGCCACCACCCACGGCGTGTGACCACCCTCTCCGGCATCCTCAGGCCACCACCGACCCATCCCAACCACCCATGGCCCCGATCTACCACCTATGCTCCCTCACTCTCCCTCACGACATCTCACCCTTTCACACACAGCCAGTTTCCCCTCCACCACCGTGGAACGCCGTGCCACCACCACCGAGCCTCCACGGCTCCACCAGCAGCCTCCCTTGACCTCCCTTAGCCGAACCCTAGGTCCCAACCACCACTTTTATGTGGTGGCCAACCACTACGCATGGTGGACAGTCACTGCGAGTGACTGACCGCCACTGCACACGGCCAGATCCGCCGTGCTCTGCTCCTTGCCACCATCACGAGGCCACCATGAGCCCTTCCAAGACCACACTTAGCTATCCAAACGCCGAAATAGCCACCGTACGTGGGTTAGCCGCCACATACGACCCTTCCGACATCATCGACTGTAACGATCAGTGAGCAACGCATGGGTTATC
Organism: Juglans mandshurica; assembly: GCA_022457165.1. Taxonomy (NCBI): domain Eukaryota; kingdom Viridiplantae; phylum Streptophyta; class Magnoliopsida; order Fagales; family Juglandaceae; genus Juglans; species Juglans mandshurica. The sequence continues at coordinate 17,389,448 of CM039632.1, forward strand.
CCGTCGATGGTATAACCCTCTATCCTTCGTTATTTATGTTATTAGTTGATTGGTTAGGTTGTGGACTGTACTGTTAGTACTATGGAGTTGTTGTATTGTATGGAGATGTATTGTGCTGTATATGTGAAGTGTTGGGCGTATCTATGTAGTGTGCTGTGAAGTGTTGTGGACTGTGCTGTGAAGTGTGGTTGTGGAGTATGTGCTGTAATGGTGACGTGGCGCTGTGTGGAATGGGAAGAGTGCACGTAAAGTGTACTCTGTGTAGCGTAGTGTGTATGAAGGGAGTACAATTGGAGCGTACTCCATATGGTGGAGTGATGCATCATATGGCGAGTATGCCATAATGGTGATGTGGCATAGCGTGTATGAAGGGAGTACACGCGGAGTGTACTCCATGTGGTGGAGTGATGCACTATATGGTGGGTGCGCCATAGTGATAATGAGTGTAGAGCGTGGTGAGTAGTGTCGGGAATTGTGGAACAGTGTCCCGAAGTTGTTATGGTGTGGCCTGTAGTCTGAGGTGGCAGGTGTCACCGTATTTGACTTATGGCTGGGAGTACGGGTGAAGTAGCAGAACAAGTGTAAGAGTACACAGCGGAAGCATGACTGGAGAATGTCACGAAGTGACATGACTATTGATAGTCGTGCTTCTGATGGGTGAGGAGTTAGTGTAGGAATGGGGTAGCAAAAATGTGACGAGATGTCACGGTGTGTCAGGAGTACGTGAGGGGCCGTAATCGTGATGAGTTAAGAGTTGGCGTAGAAATGGCATAGCGAAATGTTGGGTGATGTGACACGGTCACGATGTAGCTTGGGAGTAGTCTCGAGCTTATGACGTGACGTGAGACGTAGTTATGAATGGAATCTTGTCGTATTAAGTGTTGGGATGAACTGTAAGAAGGGAGGGGTAGCATGAAGTGTCATGCTAACCGGGTTAAGAGAAGGTTGGTATCGATAAAGGGGTAAGGTACATGTGCAATCTAGTTAGACACTTGTGCCTGACGGATTCACCATATGAAATGGATAATCTGTCCTAAGCATAGTTACACAATGCATAAGCGTCAGAGTTAGCTTAGAGCCATGTGGCTCGTATGGATATGAATGAGGATTAGTGTGAGCTAAGATGCATGAAGGTAGTGACAGGTGTATTGTCTAGAATTGGGATGCGTGACTTACTCAGTCTAAGTCATGCATTGGGATGTGGTTAGTAAGAAGAGTAAGACGAAAGTCCTAGTGTCTTAGTCCTAAGGTGAATCATGGGTTCACTTTAGTGGATGGGTACTCAAGGTAAGACCTTAAGTTTGGAAGAGGTAGTAACCGTCAGTGGTCCTCGAAGGATTTAGCATAGTAAAGGGCAAGTAAGAGCACGTGATATAGAAGGAGAGTGTTCCAAGTGAAGCCTAGTTCTATTTCTAGTTTAAGTTGCTTATGCATTAGATAGAGAATGATGCTAAGGTTATGTGTATGCATGTAGGTTGACATCTGACACGCACATGAATGGACTGCATGGTATGAAAGTAGCATGGAGTCCAGGTAAGTATTGCGTTCATACCCTTCTAGAGTTTTCTAAAATACAAGAAATGAAAACGAAATGCTTTTCCTTTAAGATGCTTTATGAAAAGACATGAAAGACGTTTTACAAAAGAAAATGCTAAGTGTTCAAAGGTATACGTATGTACGGCCCTCCTTGGCAGCCCCTTTTTACGCAACTAAAAGTATTAATTGTACGCTTGTAAATGGATGACTATACGCAGTATCTATTGTATGTATTTTCGAAGAAAATAAAAGAAAAGTCGAGGTGTGTGCCACGAGCTTTAAACTGATGTTTTGATTTACGCGAAGAAAGTGTTTTAAAATGTCCCTATGAACTGACATTTTATGGATGCCATGAAAGATGATGCTTTAAATGATGCCATGAAAGATGATGTTTAAGCCCATGCTCTTAAATGACGTTTTTCCATAAATGAACTGATTAAATGAAAAGGACTGAATGAAAGAAAAGGATTGAACTGAATGAAAGGACTAAAATGAAATGAACGTTTACTGTATGAAAATACGTAATGGCCATATGAATGAATGAAAAGGGTACCAATGAATGGGCAGATTGCAATGCCGAGTAAGTAGTACTAATAGTGCACCCAGTGCTGCCCTTGACTGAAAAGGGATTCCCAACCCGTGGCCACAGGCAGAGTCCGGGTCCAAAGGAAGACCGCTAACCCTAACACACGGAGCGTAACAGTGTGTACCGGCCAATAAAAGTGATAAGAATGAATGCATGAATGCACAAACTCTTTAAGAAATGAAGGCACTGACGGGAGACACATTTACGAAAAGAAAGCCCCTTTTTAAAAGAAAAATCCCGTCCAGTGATGTTTTCAAAATTCAATAGAACGCACGTATGCACGTATGCATGCATGTATAGTATGTATGGTATGATGAATGCATGAATGAAAACCTATGTTATATTTTATCTGTATGAAGTAATGCTTACGAGTCATTGACTCATTTTAGTTTTTATGTATGCCCCTCCCCCCACAAGAACTGAATGAAGTACGCGTTAGGACGGACACGACATAAGGGGAAGAGCATGAAAGTCTAGGCGTGAGTGTTAAATGTATGAGAGACCTTTTTATTGTTAAAATTAATGTTTTCCACTATAGACCTCTTTTATTCTCAAAGTACATTTTATTTTATAAACGTAGAGTCTTGCACCCTGGGTATGGAAGTAAAAAGTTTTAAATCGGACGGTAATTCCCGTCGTCCTTTCTAAGACGGGCGTTACAAACTACTCTGTCCACTCTGGAGTACTTAAGAATAGAGTGGTAACCCCTAGGTCAACAAGGTATCATCGACGAGCCTCGAATGGGTTCTTTTCAAATAATGCCGGAGTGAGGAAGCGTCTAACGCTAGTGGGTGCATGAGGCATGTAACCTAACGAAGTAAGGTAGAGTTAATATGAATCTTTGTTTATGACATATTCATCACGGTGCACGGACCGTGGATGGTGAGGTAACTAATAGGAGCACGTGGTGTTAAGGGGAACCGTGTTGTGTCCACCCTCTGAACAAGAACAAGAGCTTATGTGATAAGGATCACTCGATGCAAATATTGTGATATGTTCAAATAAGGCAAGTTCTGATTAAGATCATGTGAATAAGAAAAGTTAAGAAATTTTTCTGAAACGTTATGTATTGTTACAAGTAAAGTTCTCGTCAAGTACATGTCCATACACGCATTTCATGATATACCTCTTGTATGCTTGTGTTAACTGTGGTATGTCGTGTGTTTATTTGCTGAGATTTCTTGAAATCTCATTGTGGTAGTTTTCACTACCATTCCCCAACCGGAATGGTAGAAGTTGTTACAGGTGTAATAGACGATGCCCATGACCAAGGGGAAGAGAACGGCACCTCCTCCTCTGGAGAGGATCGTGCCTAAGATGGCTGCAGGTCGGCCTGAGCCCTCCATCCTAGATGACTCTAGGCCATCGACCAAGAGATCTCTGGAATACATGAGTTCATTGCAAAATTCAGGCGGCATAACAATCGGGACAAATATAAGACCTTGGAAAAGCGTGAGAAGCCCAAACCCTCTTGAAGAGAACAGGAACCTAAGTTATTTTGTGGAAAAAAAAAAGATGGGACTTATGGTCTTAGACCTCAACTTTTGCGGAACTATGTTTTGTAGAGGTCCCGTGTTTTGGGAGATTTAAACTATAGTCTATGATTTTGGGATGCTATATCTTTATGATACATGTTTATGTTTTGGGCAATGTTTGGATATGATATTAGTACGGTGCCATGTATTTTGTATTTGCTTATCGCACTACTTAGATTATCTGACCTTTACTATTTTTCGCGGCTACGTTATTGCATACTGCTAGTGTACTTAGGTGCATAACATATTATCTGTCATTTACGAGGGGTGTGTAGCCTTGTGTTACATGTCCCGGCATTTCAGTCACCGTCCAATCCCAAGCGGGGCTAGGGGCACCACACGCTACACAACAAGTTTGTGCTATTGAGTAGGTTATCAACTAATGACGACGTTCTCACTCACTTTTCCATCTCCTCATATTTATCCATGAGATCTTGCAGACTATAGTGCATCCCCTTCTTCTCTTCCTAGTCGTTCGCAGTTGGCCCATCTTCGCTTTGAGACTCCTCATCAAGTTGGTTGTTTCGATTATGACCTGCATCCCTTTAGACCCCTGCATCTTTTTACTTCACGGCCTCGTTCCCCCTTTGCAAGGCCTCGTTCTCCTGCGTCTTCTTTTGCAGCCTTTTCTCCATCTTCATAAATCTTCTTTCTACTTTATCTTTCACCTGTTTGGCCAACTTAGACACTTCCTGGCCGAAAATGGTATGAGAGTGCATGGTTGCTAGCATACTAGATCTCACTTCACAAATAAATCTCCAAAGATCCCACATACAACACCAAATTGTTGATGCGATTTCCAATGATGCTTGCAACGAGCTCAAACGGCCTGCAACCAGAAAGGAAAACTTGGAAAACCCAGTAGAGTTTGCCTCCAATGCTTAAGTCAAAGAGGAGTTAATCTTTCTTAATGATTAATGAATGAATGAATCCCTAGCACATATCTAGTATGCTATTTATAAGGATTGAGATGTTCTACTATGGCAAGATCCCTTTGGAGACACGGACTCTCAGCTCCCAATTGGGCATGTTACCTTCTAAAGCATGATTAGGTCATTGATAGCGTTCTTCGGCGAGGGTCTCTCACTCAGATTTATCTCTATAGATTCGTATCTTGTTGGGATACGGTTAGCTAGGTTTCCATGTTGGTGAAATTTTTCTAGGGTTTATCTCTAAGTTCGTACGGCCCGTTTTGTGTAGTTTCATCATTTAATTGCCCTTTATTACATGAATGAAACTACGTTTGCTTGGCTTTTGCTCGATAACTAATCGCTTGCCATATATATATATATGTGTGTGTGTGTACCCAACATGAACCTCAGTTTTCTATCCCTGATGAAACCAAGTTCATGGGTACATCAATTATGACGGACTTATATGAATGTTTTGCTTGCTAGAATCTTCTTCGCTCATATTCTTTTTGGAGGGATTGGTACTCTCATATTAGCTCATATAGTTGAGAAAGCTATCATTGTTAGAAAAATGTTAAAATATAATATAAATAATTAAATCTACCGAATCTAGTTCCTATCAGTTGAAACTTTAGATATAATTAGTAATTTCATATGGTACAAGAGTAAAAGTCCTAAGTTCGAATGCTGGCTGTGATGCCCCCAAATTTCGCTTGGGATTTGGTCGACTCTGAAGCATCAGGACGTGCAATACAATGTTACCTGCTCCTATTCATGACAAATAGAGATGTTGGACCTAACATGCATCTAGCAATATGCAATATTCACAATGGATAATTTTTTTCTTGAGCAATACTATGTACCAGATATGACATATCCCAAACTATAACATAAGTATACTTCATGATCACATAGTAAAAGACATCTAAAAGTTACACTGCTTGTCCAAAAGATATGTAACAACATGTGTACTAGAGACAATGCTCCTTAATTGTATAGTAATAAAAAGAGCTTAAGAAATAAGCTAGCTCAATAAGTCACTCGTGCAACTGTGCTAAGATAGCCATGATCCTATTTAAAAATTGGAGCTTTGAAGTGATAAGTTCCTCGTCGTCGCGTCGTGGCCTAATCAACCTCCTCCAAGTGATCATCTGCTGGCTTACCAGCTCCTAACACTCGATCTACCATTCTGAGGGGAATGGTAGTTGGGACTACCAAGTGAAATTTGATTACAAATGTCAGCAAGTTAACAACCAACTTAAACTAGCAGTATATAGATGCATGCAAGATAGTAAAAAGGCATGAATGCTGACATGAATATGAATGAAATTGACAAGACTTGGCAAATGACATGTGCTAACATAACTTGAAAACTAACATGAACTGAAAACAGAATGTGATTTGAACAAACATGAACTGAACATGAAACTAACCATGAACTTAGAATCTTGTTCAAATAATAAACTGGTTAATTAAATATGACATGTGCTTGACTGAAAATATGTGACTAAACATATGGACGTGACATGACTTAACCGAACTTAACTTAACATGAACTGAAACTGACATGAACATGACATGAATTGAATGTGAATTGAAAATGCTTAACATAAACTGAACGTGACAAGGTGTGATAACCCAAAACTTAGCTAGATTTCATTCGTAATTATTTTCGTTGCCTTTGTATTATTTTAGGGCCATGAGAATAGGTCTAGTTGGATAGAGGCCTTGGACTTGTAGGTAGTAACCCAAGCCCAAGAGACGGCAAACCAAGCCCATGTATATTCGGCTACCATAAGAAAATCCAAGCCCAAAAACCCTAGAAACCCATAGCCCATGACCAAAGCCATTGCCACTAGTACCATGTGTCATGCAGACATAGCACTATGTATCTGGACATGATAGTGGGGCTAAGGGAGAGAGAGAAAAGTGTTTGGGAAGCCAAAGGAAGGCATGCATGCCTACACCATGCCATTTGTCAAATGTTTGAGTTCCAAGATTTGATTTCCATGGGAAGTGGCGCCTAAGGAAGACAAAGGGGATTCTTTTCAAGGGATTTGCATAGGGAAACCCAAGGGACAAAGAGGAGTTTCGGTTGTCCCACACCCACACACCCATTCAAGTGTTTTCTTAAGATTTTGCCACTTGTCAACGATGCAAGGAGTTTCTAGAAGGCCACCTAGGGAAGGAGCACTAGAAGATGAAGAATCATCATGGGATTTGGAGAAGGAAGTGGACGGCTAGGGCAAGGCACATGCCTATGCCATGTGTCACACATTCAAAGCTTCACTTTTTGGAAGATGAAGGGACTTGGTGATTGTTTTACCTTTCGTCCCTAAGGTACATTGCATCTAGACAAAAATGGAAGGGACTTAGAGGACAAAGGGTTCGGCCAAGGCAAAGGAAAGGGAGCAGAAACTTTGAGGGCTTAGATCCTCCACACAATCGGTCACCCACACGAACTACACACATGTTCAAGATTTAGCCATGAGTCAAACAAAATTCGAATGGTTTTCATGTTTAAAAACCCTAGAACCGAATGGTTTTGAAGTCTCTAAGAACAAGTGACAACCTTAGAAAACCTCACACACTCATGCAAACGGATTAGGGTTTGAAACCTTGTTCTAACGAGTTGTACATCCAATTTATAGCTTGTTATTGCTTTCTCGAAGGATTTTTGTAAAGATAACACTCAACTTAGTTTGGTTAACATGCGTATATATTTGTGTAAATATTTCTTTGTTATTGTTACCTTTGATTGTTGATCTATGTTTTTCTTGGTTGAATATATTGTTTCAACTTTGAATAAGGTCATGAAAGATGTTATATGATTTGAATCTATGTTGAAAATGCCATGATTCACATGCACATGTTTTTGTCTTGCATGAGGTTTTGTTGATGTTTCATATATCATGAAGATTCGGTTATTTTAAGGTTATGTGTTTCAGATTTTTGTAATGTTGCCATGATTTCATGTTTCTTTCACCCTTGTCAGGACTTTTTTCAAGTTTGGAACATGTTAAAGTGAAATCTCTCCATGTTGCATGCCTTTGATGTTTCGGCCAAGTCATGTTCTTCTATGGTTTTTTTTTTAAGAAAGAGGACGGTACCCTAATTTTGTTAATTTCCCTCACTTATGGCGGAGGAATACCATGGTAACAAATCAAGACCCATGGGATTTATAGATATTCAAAGAAAAAATCATCCCATGTGTCAAACTTGAAAAAACAGCCTATACAATAGCCTAAACCAATAAAACCCAGAAATAATATAAACAAGCCTATCATAAAAGTTAGACAAATAAAACTAAAAATAAACCAACAAGATCTAGTAAAAACGTAATGAAGGTAGCCCAGAATAGTCCATACGAAATTTGAAGGTTTCTCATGTTTAAAAACCCTAGAACCGAATGGTTTTAAAGTCTCCAAGAACAAGTGACAACCCTAGAAAACCTCAGACACTCATGCACACAGATTAGGGTTTGAAACCTTGTTCTAACGAGTTGTACATCCAATTTACAGCTTGCTATTGTTTTCTCAAAGGATTTTTGTAAGTAAACACTTAACTTGGTTTGGTTAACATGGGCATATATTTGTGTAAATCTTTCTTTTTTATTGTTACCTTTGATTGTTGATCTATGTTTTGCTTGTTGAATATCTTGTTTCGACTTTGAATAAGATCATGAAAGAGGTTATATGATTTGGATCTATGTTGAAAATGTCATGATTCACATGTACATGTTTCGGCCTTGCATGAGGTTATGTTGATGTTTCACATATCATGAAGATTCGGTTACTATAAGGTTATGTGTTTCGGGCTTTCGTAATGTTGCCATGATTTCAGGTTTGTTTCACCCTTGTCAGGACTTTTATCTATTATACTTCAAGTTTGGAACATGTTAAAGTGAAATTTCTCCATGTTACATGCCTTTGCTGTTTCGGCCAAGTCATATTCGTCTATGTTCATGAAGTTCTTTTGATATTTCATAAGTCCTATGTTATCATGCCATGATTTGAATATGTTACGCTTGATGATTTCATTCATAGCATCTCATGTGCCACATGTCTAGTGTAAGAAGGAACACGTCTTAAGTCTCATGTCACATGCATTTGGGTAAATGGTTCTTTTTAAAAAGAAAAAGAACAGTGTCTAAAAATGTTTTATCACGACCCCAAATGCTAGGACAGGATAATGTCTTGGTGGAACTCTTCTATCCACTCTGGAGTGCTTAAGAATTGTGTGGTAACCCCTGGGTTGACAAAGAACCGTTGGTGTGCCTCGAATGGATCTTTTTGGAAAGGATGCAGGAGTGAGGTAGAACCTAACACTAGTGGGTGCCATGACTAAGGCTAATAACTCGATGAAGTACTGTCGTGCTATAATAAATATGAATAAGACATATTCACCATGGTGTAGGGATCGTTAGTGGTGCGGTAACAAGCAGGAACACGCGATGCTTAGGTTAGCCATGATGTGTCCACCATGTGTTCTAAGAACAAGGCAATGAGCTCACATGATACATATCATGTGATAAGACATGATATGATACGATATAATATGGATCACGTGATATGATAAGATATGAAATGATGTCAAAGAATTGTTTTCCGAAAAGTCCAAAAAATCTGTTACATGTCTTTTGAAAAAGGTCAAGTGCATAAGTCAAGTTTTGGGTCATGTCATGTGTCAAGTATGTGATGCCCCCAAATTCCGCTTGGGATCGGAAGGACATTTGAAACGTCGAGACATGCAACACAAGGTTACCTGCCCCCGTTCATGACATATAAGATGCAATGTTCCTAACATGCATCTAGCATTATGCAATATTCGCAGCGGATAGTTTTTTTTTCTTTAGCAATACTATGCACCAAACTAAAATATCTCAAATACTTAAAACATACTTCATACTTAACGACATACTAAACAACTAAGATCACAACAATAGTCCCTATGGTTGTGATCAAAAGAGTGCTGGAGATTGAACTCCACAAATACAAGTAGTAATATGAGGTAACTACTATACTACCATCTACGTCGCACCGTAGCTTAGTCGACCGTTTCCAATTGGTCGATTCCTGATTCTCCTTCAGATCCTGTAACAAAATCTACCATTCGGGGGAATGGTAGTTGGGACTACCACAATGAGATTTGATTACAAATCTCAACAAGTTAACAGAAAATTTCCACACAGGTTAATGATGCATGCATGGCAGTAAAAACATGAATGCATAATCAAATCATAAGTAATTATAGCATAACTTGACATACAACATAATATAACTGGCATAACTTAAACTAAAAACTGAAACTTAGCATGAACGTGACTTGAAACATAATATGGACTTGAAACATAGCATGAACGTGAACTTGAAACATAACATGGACTTGAAACAAAACATGAACGTGAACATGAACATGAACATGCATAATTTGAACTTGAACTTGAACTTGAACTTGAGCATGACATAACATAAATGTGAACTTAGAACATAACGTAAATGTGAACATAACATAACATGAACTTAAAACATATTCTTATCTCATGGGATTACCATGATTGCATGAACGTAAACTTGAACATAACATAACGTGACACATGACTTGAACGTGAAATGCATGAACTTGAAATCTTATTCAATAGACTAAATCCTAAAGTGACCATATGGGTGCTACATTGGTCCCCTTGAGCTGTGTGTCCTTGCCGATTACCACATCACATCACATCACAGGTGTCTATACCAGCTGTGAGTGCGTTAATACGTACTCCACAGTTGTTGTGGCCCCACATATTCTACGTGTCACAATTGTTGTGTCTCACGTAGTGTATGCTCTATAGTTATTGTTGCCCCATACTTCATGCTCCACAGTTGTTGTGGCCCCATGACTTATTTGTTTGTGCCACACTTGTTGTGGACACACGTAACATAATGTGTGGCACCTTCGGCATTAGTGTCTGGCGCACTCCGTTGACCAGCTAATTAGGCCCCATTCGCAACCTGTTGACTGTATTTCGTCAACCCAGAGAATTTCACACCTATTTAGACACTGCCGCGTGAACAAAGGAGTTCCACTAGGATATTACCCTATCCTAGCGCTTAGGGTCGTGATTGACATGAATGACTTAACTGGCATACATGACATTTCGTAACGTGACGTAACATGAACGTGTCATAAAAGATAGAAGTCCTAACGTAGCATAACGTGACATGAAATACATGTAATAGATGTAACAGAGAACATTTCATAACATAGCATACATGTAACATGCAACATTTCGTAACATAGCATACCATATAACAGACAACATTTCTTAACATGACGTAACATGTGAGAGTGAATATTACGTGACATGAAATACATGTAATAGATGGCATACTTACATGACATACTTGCAATGTATAGCGATACGTGACATAATATCTTGTGTAACAGAAGAATAATTCATGACATAATAAATTCTGTGTAACAGATAAATATGTAATGACTTGGCATGGCACATATGATAACATGCATACATACTCTTTAGTTTCCTTACTTATCACTCATACACATTAAACTGATAGTAAGGTAAAAGTTAATTACCTCGATCGTCGCGTTCTACTAGAATAAAACGCGAAAAACGAGGAACTGTAAGAGGGTATTCTAAAAGTTAGAAATTAATTACTAACAATTAGAAATGTGAAAAGAGACAACTTAGAGTAAAAGTACCATTTTACCCTCTTCATGTGGGAAAATGACCGTTTTACCCCTAACTTAAGGATTTGACATCCTAATTCCAAAAATTACCAAAATTTATATTCCTCATGTAACTTTTGTTCCAAACTCAAATATCAACTCAGAAAAATTTAAAACCAATCACAACTATGAAAAACTCACTATGGCCGAAACATACGTAGGTCATTTATCTTGATTTTGGTTGCAATTCTTTCAAGTTTCAAAACTCATGAATAAACCAAAATCTTGTAACAAAGATCTTCCTATCCTAAGTTTAAAAACACACTTAAAAAATATCCATTAAGAAAAAGCTAATTATCAACACCAAACTTTTTGTAAAAAGACCCAAACTTTTTAACAAAAAGTAAACCTTAAATCACAAGTTTTGACCTTAATAAAAACATCTCCAAGAATTCCAAAAAATCAAATCTTACTTCTAACATATTCATATCATCATCCTAAGATCAAACATGCTTTAAATCATCAAACAAAACTCACCAAAAATCACAAAACAACACTTGGAGTTTTTGGTTTTAAACTTAGTCCAAAACAAAAACTTTTCTCTCCATTAACTTTGATCATTCTCTTGATCCATGGCTTATACACATGTGAGCTTCAAACTAAAACATCTCATGGTTTAAAAAAGTGTCCTAAAGAAGATCCAGCCATCAAGCTTAAAATCACATGGCTAAAATTTAATAAAACATGGATCTATCTCAGAAACATCAAATTCTAGGCCTAATCGAAATCCTCTTGCATAAAAAATCATATCTTTAAAACTAATACTAAATATCTTCGAAATAACATCCTAACATGTATATAAGAGGCTTAGGATCATCAAAGAAAAATATCAAAGCCTTTGGAATAAGATTAAACCATGAAATATTCAAACTTTCACAAAACAGAAACTGGTTTTCCACTTCCAGTTTTCAAGATTCTAACTCTAAGAAAATATATCATCAAAAGGTTTATTCATGCAACAAAACCTCAATGAACATTCATAAACACATGTTAACACTCCATAAAATTTTCGGACCAAGATATGTCCATTAGCGTGGTCAAAACTTCCAAAATATAACATACTCTCCAGTTTCACGCCCAGAATGACCTTTCCATGGTTAAAATTTTTTTGACCAATCAACTGAGCATGGAATGAGACTAATAAGATAGCCACGGAAACTAGACTTAAAGACGAATAACTCATGTGAAGAAATTATCGTGCGAAAGTACTTACAAAGGCTTGAAAATGGCCATGCACAATGACCAGAAATCTGCCCGAGAGAGCTCTTTTGGGTTTTCTCTATAAGAACGGGGTGAAGAAGTGATAAAATGGAATGAAAAGTGCCTTGCACGACTATAGACTCCTGGAGGGGGAAGTTGTGGGCTGGAATGACCCTTGCTTGGAGGTGGCTATGTGACATAAAGTGGAGAATAGTGAGAGGAATGGACTACCTGCAGCAGCTGTGAGAGATGGAGGTTGATGGAGTGGACTTCTCTTCACATCAAGGCACTAATGGGTTGCAGCCAAGGGCAGTGGATGGCCTGCCATGTGGGGGAGGAAACTTCTTCAAGAAGCTTTGCCAAGGTGGCCAATTTCGTGGGCCTTGGTGGGCCCAACCAAGTGGGCTTCAATTTGGGCTTTAAAGGGGGTTTAGTTAGGGTTTGACATGCTATCAAGCCCAAAACTAATTTTTCTTGATCCAATCAAAATTTTCAAGGTTTAAAAGGTTGGATAATGATGTCATAACAAGGATTTTATTAATTAATAGCATGTGGAAGTGATTTAATCAAGTGATTAAACACAATGCTAGAAATCGGGTTAAAAAGGGTTTGGAGACCAACTTTAGGGTTTGGGGAAACCGTTTAGGATTTCGGTTTCAACCAAGCTTTTCGGGTTTCAATTGGATTCCAACCATTTAGGGTTTTGCTAGGGTTGAAACCCTCTTTGGTCTAGCACAATTTAGTTGATCAGATGAAACAAAGTTTTACTTAGGTCACATGATCTCACACCTTGACTTCCTTCACAAATCCATCTAATAGTTCCTCTTTGTACCAAGTCTCTAATATTATTCACTATGTGTGGCTAAGATCTTGCCAAGTATCCAAATTAAACTCCTCCAACCTTATTTGGATATTTCACACTGTGATTTTGAAAACACTGCACTGGGTGCGCTTATCGAGGTTACTATTCACTCAAAAAAAATCATAATAAACTTAGTGCTGAAAAATTCTAAATATTCATATTAACCTATAGTGACAATCGTTTAACGAAATTCAACCCCGAAATGCCCCTAAAAATAATATAATTTTCAACAGACATTTCGTCCGGAATTATGAAAATAGGCTATTACGCCATAAAATCATAAATAATCCACTGAGTCTAATGGCGTAGACCATAACACATTCTGACACTTCTAACTACCTCAAATAATTAAACTCATATTTCTAGCACCATAGTGAGTGATAACTCTAACTATGTTGACAGACTAAAACCTGTGCGATTGGTCGATTCGTAAAAACTTATGGGGTTTTCACGAGATTCCTAAAGTCAATAGAAATTCCACCAATGAATTTCTAGCGGGTTGTTACATAGTACATGTTCATGCATGCATTCCACGGTTTGCCACTTGTATGTTGATGTTAATCATTGTATGTTGTATGTTTACTTGTTGAGATTTCTCTAAATCTCATTGTGGTAGTTTCTACTACCATTCCTCACTCGGAATTGTATAAGTTATGGCAGGTTTAGAAGATCACACACATGGTGAAACGCAAGAGGACTACGGTACCCCCAACCAGCAAAGAGGTACCGAAGAACAATGAGAGCTCGTCAGAGTCCTCCTTGTTGGATAGGATATAGAACGCCGACCAACTCATTTATGAGGTACTGCAGCTCATCGACGAGCTGAAGAGATTAAGGAATCAGGACAAGGATCGATTCTTGGAGAAAAGGAAGAAGCTCGATTAGAAAAGAAGGAAAAAAATGGAGGCACCGTTTTCCTGTACCAGGAAATATATTTTGGATGCTCGAGTGACTTAAGCTTTTTTGTGATCGGTAGGTTTTGTTAGTTACCCTTATATTGGGAGCAATGAACATATCCTTCATTGGGTACTTTTGATATGAAATTTTTATGTTTATGACAATGTTTGGGTTATGCATTGTCTTACGGTACCATGTGCTAAGGCAATTGCTTTAGGCATTACCTAGTTTCATACGAACCTTATATTTTTCGCAGCATTAATTATTGCATACTGCTAGTATACCTAGGAGCATTGCATTTTATCTATCACGTACGAGAGGTATGTAACCATGTGTTGCATGTCCCGGCATTTCGGTCACCGTCCAATCCCAAGCGGGGGTTGGGGGCACCACACATGGACTGAACGTGGACTGAAAATACTTGACATGAACTGAAATAACATGAACGTGAAATGCCCTAACAATCAGAATGATTACGCCAGAAGTACCTTGCGTAAATTATCAATGGAGATATTCGGACAATCATAGTGATTACGCCATGAGTCTCACACCCATGAATAATTGAGAAAATACTTCTTGATGGACTTGTATGACTCATGGCATGGCGTAATATGACGTAACATGTTCGTGTGACTAATGGCATGGCATAACATGGCGTGTAACATATAAAAATGTACTAGAAATGAATCATAGCATGACATAACATAACATTTATAATAAGCATAATAAATGTGAATGATGGTTTCTTACAACCATATATAGACAAATATCCCGAAAGTAAGATAGTGGCTAATAACGTACGTAAAAAGATGTGAAAGGGCATGAACTGAAATGTGATAATTCTAAGGATTAGTCTTTGGCTTAGGTGTCATGAGCATAATGCTTGATTTTTTTTCCTTTCCTTTACATTTCCATCTCATGATTCCTCTTAGTGCCAAGTCTCCTACACTATTCACTTAGTGTGGCTAAGATCTTGCTAAGTGTCTAAATATAACTTCTCAAGACTGATTTAGACATTCCACGCAGTGATTTAAAAATTGACTAAACTGGGTGCCACATGGCGCTATCACAGATGTTACTATTCACTTCGAAAAAGGCAAAATAAACATTGCACCATAAAATCATAAATAATCATTCAAACCTAGTGGTGCAATTCATTTCACAAAATCCGACTCCTAAGTGCCCCAAAGAAATGAAAAATTATTTTCGAGCAGTTATCATCCTGAAAATAAAGATCGTATTATTGTGCTGTAAAATCCCTGAAAATAAAAATCGTATTATTTCGTTGTAAAATCCTAAATATTCATCTAAGACTAATGACACAAATTGTTTCTCAATCTCATACTCTTAAGTATCTCAAATAAATAAAACATCCTTTCTAACACCATAGCTGGTAAGAAATTGACTATGCTAACAAACTAAAACCTAGCGATTGCTCAGATCGTAAAACCTTTTAGGATTTTTCATGATGTTCCTAAAGTCCAAAGAAATTCTACTGAATTTCTAGCGGGCTGCTACACTAACTGTACACTTTACTCCAATTAAAATATTACATGTACGTGTTAGCTTACTTATTGAAATGGAAGTTTGGCCTACAAATGAGTAAATAGTTAAATCTACTCTCTTTTCATTCGGTTAAAATTTTGTAAAAAGTGGTAATTTAAAAAAAAAGGTCATTTTCTTTCAACAAGAAGTTAGTTGTTGCCTTCTCATATGCGGGAAAGGAAGCTGCAGCATAAAAGCAAGGGATACTTTTCTCTATTTTGTTTAGGGGTACAAAATAACTAAATACCTTTCACATTGGAGCGTGTTCCATGGCTGATTAGTTTGGAATTCAGATTTGAAGAATAATATGCAAGCTGTAAAAAATATGGATAATTAAGAGCGCGTTCCCATCAATTGTTGTTTATCATTAACTTGTGAGAGAAACATTTCCCACTTAGATTGAACCTTATTGGATGTTTGAAATACATAGCCCCAAGTTTTGAAAATTCCTATACATATTATCAGAGCTATTGAATTTTAACATCTTTATGACACCAATTATTCAGGTTGTAGTAGCAACTCAGATTTTCTGTTGGAATGGACAAGTTATCGGAGTACCGAAGTTTGAGGTGATTACATTTCTTGGGCATAATCATGTAATGTTTGTCTTTTTCTATAATATTGAACATATTTCTTGAATATCCTATTGTTTATAGAAACAAGCACCCGCTGTTGTGGATAATCTTGTTCAACGTTTGTTAATGAGTCCTTTCCTTGTATTGCTTGAGGTATCTGTTTCTAATTCTGAGTTAAATTCAAGATCAATGTTTCTCTCATTTCCTAAATGAATTGGATATGTTGTTCTTGCTGGTCTGTAGGTTCTTCAGGCAGTTTTTGGAGATGAACCGTATCCAGGGTTCCATGCAAGTGTGAAAGAAAAGATATATGCTTAAGTAAATGAATGGTAGAGCAAAGAACAAAAGAAAATTTCCCAAGCATGTAAACTAGGTAGGGTTGTTCAACTGGGCTGGGTTTTTCCTAGTTCAGTCTAGAACCCAGTTATTCGGGTTTCGGTTATATGGTTTCCGGCCCGGGTAAAATTCTAGCCTCAAACCGCACCACAAACCTGCCCTACCTGGGCTTATTACGAGCAAGAAAATCCCTGTACCCAGTTTTTATAAAAAAGAATCTTAAATCAACCCTGATTCAACCCTAGCTGTCCCTGTGATGGCCCCAGATTTCACTTCGGATCGGACAGACATCTGGAGCATCGGGACATGCAACACAAAGTTACCTGCCCCCGTTCATTACAATTAAAGATGCAATTTTCCTAACATGCATTTAGCATTATGAAATATTCGCAGCGGATAATTTTTTTCTTTAGCAATACTTTGCATGAAACTGAAAATATCCCAAATAGTTAAAACATACTTCATACAAAAGGACATACTAAACAACTGAGATCATGATGCTAGTCCAAAATGGCTATGATCAAAAGAGTACTGGAGATGTAACTCCATAGTACAAGTAGTAATTTAAGTTAACTATTATACTATTATCGAAGTTGCACCGTTGCTTAGTCGACCGTTTCCAGTTGGTCGATTCCTGGCTGTCCTTTAGATCCTATAACAAGATCTACCATTCGGGGGGGAAATGGTAGTTGGGACTACTACAGTGAGATTTGATTACAAATCTTAGCAAGTTAACAGAAAATCTCCACACAGGTTAATAATGCATTCATGTTTTAATGGCGATAAAAGCATGAATGCCTAATCAAAGTCATAAGTAATCATAGCATAACTTGACATACAACATAGCATAACTGACATAACTTAAACTGAAATTTGAACTAAACTTGACTTGCTTAAACTAAACTGGACTTAAACAGAGACTTGACTTTACATGAACTTGATCTGAAACTTTACTTAACATGAACTTGGACTTGAATTGAAACTTAACTTGACATGAACTTGAACTTGAACTGAAACTTAACTTTACATGAACTTGATCTGACTTCTTTACTTAACAAGAACTTGGAATTGAATTGAAACTGAAACTGAAACTTAACTTGACATTAACTGAACTTGAACTTGTGACGCCCCCAGATTTCGCTTAGGATCGGACAGACATCTAAAGCGTCGGGACATGCAACACAAGGTGACCTGCCCCCATTCATGGCAATTAAAGATGCAATGTTCCTAACATGCATCTAGCATTATACAATATTCGCAACAGATAATAATTTTTTTTTATCAATACTATGCACCAAACAGAGAATATCCCAAATACTTAAAACATATTTCATACAAAAGGACATACTAAACAACTGAGATCATAACGCTAGTCCAAAATGGTTATAATCAAATGAGTACTGGAGATGTAACTTCAAAGTACAAGTAGTAATTTAAGCTAACTGGTATATTAACATTGACATCACACCGTCGCTCAGTCGACTGTGTCCAATTTGTCAAATCTTGGTTCTCCTTCGGGTCCTATAACAAGATCTACCATTCGGAGGGGAAATGTAGTTTGGACTACCACAGTGACATTTGATTACAAATCTTAGCAAGTTAACAGAAAACCTCAACACAAGTTAATGATGCATGCATGGCAGAAAAAGCTTGAATGCATAATCAAAGTCATAAGTAGTCGTAGCATAACTTGACATACAATATAACATAACTGACATAACTTAAACTGAAGCGTGAAATGAACTTGACTTGCCTAAACTGAACTGGACTTCATCTAAGACTTGACTTAACATGAACTTAAAATCTTGTTCTTTAACTGATTCAACTCAACTTCTTAGGTGCTACGTGGGTCCCCTAGAGCCATGTGTCCCTATTGATTACCGCATCACAACACAGGTATCTGCACCAGCTATGAGTGCGTTGTATGTGCCACACTCATTGTTGTAACAGCCCGCTAGAAATTCATTGGTGGAATTTCTATTGACTTTAGGAATCTCGTGAAAACCCCATAAGTTTTTACGAATCGACCAATCGCATAGGTTTTAGTCTGTCAACATAGTCAGTGTTATCACTTACTATGGTGTTAGAAATATAAGTTTTATTTATTTGAGGTGGTTAGAAGTGTCAGAATGCATTATGGTCCACGCCATTAGACTTAGCGGAGTATTTAGAATTTTATGGCGCAATATCCTATTTTCATAATTCCGGACGAAACGTCTGTTGGAAATTGTGAAATTATTTTTAGAGGCACTTCGAGGTTGAATTTTGGCATAATATTTTCACTGTAGGTTAATATGAATATTTAAAAATTTTTAGTGTTAAGTTTATAATTCACTTTTTCGGAGTGAATAATAATCTCGATAAGCGCACTAATTGCAGTATTTCAAAATCATAGTGTGAAATGTCCAAATTAGATTAGATAAGTTTATTTGGACACTTGGCAAGATCTTAGCCACACTTAATGAATAATATTAGACACTTGGCACCATGAGGAATGTTTGTTGGATTTGAAGGAATCAAGATGTGAGATCATGTCACTTAAGCAAAACCTTGTTACATCTGCTCAACCAAATTGTGCCAGACTAAAGAGGTTTTCAATCCTAGTGAACCCTAAATGGTGGGAATCCAAATGAAAGCCCAAAAGCTTTGTTGAAATCGAAACCCTAAACGGTTTCCCCAAAACCCTAAAGTTGGCCTCTAAACATTTTCTAATCCGATTTATAGCATTGTGTTTAATCACTTGATTAAATCACTTCCACATGCTATTAATCCTTCAAATTTGTGTTAGAACATCATTATCCAACCTTGTTAACCTTGAGAAATTGATTGGACCAAGTGATATTGGATTTGGGCTTGATAGCAACCCAAACCCTCTTTAAACCCCAAAATTTAGGCCCATTCGGTTTAGGCCCATTAAGGCCCACGAATTTGGTCACCATATGATTGCTTCATGGCTAAGTTTTGTACCCCCACTTGGCTGGCCAGATCTTTACAAGAAGGGCCTAGAAGGTTCTTCAAAGACAAAGCTAAAGGGCCACCTTACTCTTTCACTCTCACACTCCACCTTAAGAAAAGATCTTGGTCTGATTTTTATGAGAAGAAAAGGCCAACACTCAACCATTCCTTCAGTCCTATCACTTTACATAGCTTGTGTAAGAAGCTCTCCAGTCCACTTCCCACGAAAAGCAACTCTCTGTTACACTTTTCCTTCATAAAACACAAAAGACACTCTCGGACAGTTTTTCTTACCTCTTTTGAATGCCCGTTTAGAAGCTTTTGTAAGTGTTTTATCGCAAAGTGTCCTTCAAGAAAGTTGTTTATTTTGGATTCGCGTTTACGAGGATATCTTATTTGTTCCATTTGGAGATCATTTGATTGGTGAAAAGTTGTTTAGACCCCAGAAAGGTCATTCTGGGCGATAAACTGGAGAGTGTGTTATATTTTGGAGTTTTTGACCAAGCTAATGAATAGATCTTGGTCCGAAATTTTTATGGAGTACTGTTAACATGTGTATATGATTATTGGTTGAGGATTTGTTGCATGATTAAAAGTTTTGGTGAAATATTTTCTTAGGTCTAGAAACTTAGAAACTGGAAGAGGCAAAACAGTTTCTGTTTAGAGAAAGTTTAAATCTTTTATGGTTTAATCTTATTCCAATGGCTTTGATATTTTTATTGGAAGCTCCTAAGCCTCTTATATACATGTTAAAATGTTATTTTGAAGATATTTTATGTTAGTTTCGAAGATATGAAATTTTATGCAATGAGGTATTCAGTTAGGCCAAAGTGATGATGTTCTTGGCTAAATTTATGTTTTGGTTGATGTTTAACCATGTGATCTTGAGTTTGATGCTTGGATCTGTTTTAGAACATCTTTTTAAACCATGTGCTGTTTTGGTTTGAAGATCACATCTTTATAAGTCATGGATCAAGAGGTTGATCAAAACAAGTTAGAAACAAAATTCTGTTTTGAACTTAGAAGAAAAACCAAAAAGTTCAAGTATGGTTTTAGTGATTTTGATGACTTTTGTTCATGATTCAAAACATGATTATTCTTAGGAATATGTTATGAGTATAGTAGAAGAAAAATTTTGGTTTAATCATGAGTTTTGAAATTTGAAAGAATTACAACAAAATCAAGGGAAATAGCCTTGTAAGTTTCGGACCTATAGAGTTTTAATGGTTGTGTTTAGTTTTAAATTTTTTTGAATTGATATTTGAGCTTAGGACAAAATTTACATAAAGTATGTAAATTGTGGTGATTTTTGGAGTTAAGATGCAAAATCCTTAAGTTAGGGGTAAAATGGTCATTTTCCCACATGTAGAGGGTAAAATGGTAATTTTACTCGAAGTTGATATTTCTCCATATTCCTAATTGTTAGTGATTAAGTTCTAATTTTTAGAAATCGCTACTTTCAGTTTCTCGTGATCGCACTTGAGTTTTGTCTCGAAGCGCGAAGATCTAGGTAAGTTAGCTTTTAACTTACTATCAGTTTAATGTGTATTAGTGATCAGTAAGGGAACTAAATTGTATACACGCATGTTATCATATGTGCCATGCCAAGTCATTACATATTTATCTGTTACACAGAATTTATACTGTCATGAATTATTCATCTATTACACAAGATATTCTGTCACGTATTGCTATACATTGCAAGTATGTTAAGTTAAGTATGCCCTCTATTACATGTATTTCATGTTACGTAATATTCATTGTCACATGTTACGCAATGTTAAGGAAATGTTGTCTGTTTTATGATATGCCATGTTACGAAATGTTGCATGTTACATGTATGACATGTTATGAAATGTTCTCTGTTACATTTATGTCTCGAAGTATGTCATGTCTGTCGTCTTAGTTCAGGTCACGTTATGCTACATCAGGACTTCTATCTTTTATGTCACGTTCATGTTACGTCACGTTACGAAATGTCATGTATGCCAGTTAAGTTATTCATGTCAATCACAACCCTAAGCGCTAGGATGGGGTAATATCCTAATGGAACTCCTTTGTTCACGCTGGAGTGTCTAAATAGGTATGAAATTCCCTGAGTTGACGAAGTACAGTCAACAGGTTGCGAATGGGGCCTAATTAGGTGGTCACCGGAGCCCGTCAGGCACTAACGCCGATGGTACCACACATTATGTTACGTGTGTCCACAGTAAGTATGGCACAAACAAATAAGTCATGGGGCCACAACAACTGTGGAGCATGAAGTATGGGGCCACAACAACTGTGGAGCATACACTACGTGAGACACAGCAATTGTGACACGTAGAATACATGGGGCACAACAACTGTGGAGTACGTATTAACGCATTCACAGCTGGTATAGAAACCTGTGATGTGATGCAGGAATCTGCAGGGACACACAGCTCAAGGGGACCTGTGTAGCACCCATATGGTCACTTTAATGATTAAGTCTATTGAATAAGATTCCAAGTTCAAGTGATGTTTCACGTTATGTTATGTTCAAGTTTACATTCACGCAATCATGGTAATCCCATGAGACAAGAATATGTTTCAAATTCATGTTATGTTATGTTCACGTTTACGTTATATTCCAAGTTCACATTTATGTTATGTCATGCTCAGGTTCATGTTATATTTCAAGTCCATGTTATGTTTCAAGTTCACGTTCATGCTATGTTTCAAGTCCATGTTATGTTTCAAGTCACGTTCATGCTAAGCTTCAGTTTCAGTTTAAGTTATGCCAGTTATGTTATGTTGTATGTCAAGTTATGCTATGATTACTTATGATTTGATTATGCATTCATGCTTTTACTGCCATGCATGCATCATTAACCTGTGTGGAAGTTTCCTGTTAACTTGCTGAGATTTGTAATCAAATCTCACTGTGGTAGTCCCAACTACCATTCCCCCCGAATGGTAGATCTTATTACAGGATCTGAAGGAGAATCGGGAATCGATCAACTGGAAACGGTCGACTAAGCGACGATGCGACGTAGGTGTTAGTACAGTAGTTACCTCAAATTACTACTTGTATTTGTGGAGTTCAATCTCAAGCACTCTTTTGATCACAATCATTTTGGACTAGTGTTGTGCTATCAATTTTTAAGTATGTCATTATGTATGAACTATGTTTTAAGTATTTGGAATATTTTAGTTTCGTGCATAGTATTGCTAAAGAAAAAAATTATCCGCTGCGAATATTGCATAATGTTAGATACATGTTAGGAATATTGCATTTTATATGTCATGAACGGGGGCAGGTACCCTTGTGTTGCATGTCTCGACGCTTCAAATGTCCGTCCAATCCCAAGCGGAATTTGGGGTCGTCACAATTGTGGTCCCCATACCTCGTGTGCCACACTCACTGTGGACCCCACAAGAACTGAAATGTGGCTCCATAGGCGTTAGTTCCGGGCACGCTCTGGTGACCAGCTAGTTAGGCCCCGCCCGCTACCCATGGACAGAATTTGGTCAACTCAAGGAGACACTCCAGTGTGAACAAAGGAGCTTCATTAGGATATTAGTCTATCCTGGTCGTGATTACATGAATAACTTGACATGATTGTTCTCGAAATATACAAATTGAATTCGACACGAAACATGACTAGAATACAAAAGGACAGAAGCCCTAATGTAACACAACATGACTGGAATGTAACTCAAAAGATATGACTTACTTGAGATAGAAACATTTCTAAACAAGGCATAACATGTAACAGACAACACACTTAAGACAACATAACATGTAACATACAACATACTTGACATGCCATAACATGTAACAGACGACTGATCAGTGCAAAACTGCAAGTGCACAATATCGTAGTTTTATAGTAAAGTGATGAGAAGAGAATTGTCCTCAGGGATTGGTTAACTTACTTTTGACAAATACTGAAATTATACTAATCTTGACTTTATCTAGAAAAGTCACTTAGATTTTTGTAATTGCAAATTAAAATAAAATTAATTCAAAGAAAATACTCAAAGGAAAATAAAGATATTGTTCAAATATCAAATCAATGAAAAAGAAAACTTCTACGAAATCGATTTTACCTAATTCCTCACTATGATTTACTCATCTAACTAA
This sequence comes from Juglans mandshurica, assembly GCA_022457165.1. NCBI lineage: Eukaryota > Viridiplantae > Streptophyta > Magnoliopsida > Fagales > Juglandaceae > Juglans > Juglans mandshurica. The sequence continues at coordinate 17,413,229 of CM039632.1, forward strand.
TTGAAATTAATTCTCTCTGTTTATTAGTAAATCTCCACAGACATCCAAAACCCTCTTTCAATAGTCAATTGGAAATTATTCTTGTTCATCATTTTACACAAGAGTATGAAAATTAATAAAGCAAGAAAGCAATAAGACCAATGATTTTAATACTACATAGGTTCATACAAGTATTTCGATCTCTATAATACCTATGCCGAAATATCCAAGATCAATCCAATAATTCCCTCTTTCGACAGCAAATCACAAGATTAAAATCATCTAATTAATGGTCAGTTAATTAGAAGCAATAAGTTCAGAATAAATTAGATAAACATATAAGAGAAATACTTCAAATTAACATAGACAAGCCAGCATAGTTCAGAACTAGATTACATCATTTTTCTAGAATAAAGAAAATTTAGTTCATGCTAAAAATTAAATTCAGCATAAACGAATTCACCATAATTTTCTGAGAGAAGAATAGAAGAAAATGAACACTGAAAATGCTCCTCACAGTCCGCAGTGTCGTTCCTCGCAAGCCGCATCGTCTGAAACGAAAAACTTCAAATAAATGCCCCTCTGAAAAAACTCCTCAATTTCGTGCTAATGATATACTTAAATAGGGTAGGAAAGAAACCCTAATGTCTTCATATTCCCGCACACAAAATCGCCTAAATTTTATGACTCAACTAGGCAGCCATGTACGCACTTTAGGATTTTGAATTTGGAAATCCTTATTAGAAACAACTTTGTAGCTGTTTAAGATAGCTTTCCAACGCATCAATAATTGCATCAATCCGATATTGGAGCGGAAAGTTATGATTAAAATACTAAAGTGTGTCTATGTTGTCTGTTAGCGCATTTTGGACTCCGATCCGAATTACTCTCAAACCCTATCATTATCCTTATTTGAAGAGTCCTACACTCATTGAAAGTTCTTAGGTTGTTCCAACGTCTTGCCCACTTGAAAGTCCTTTGAATTCAAATGGGTTTGAGACTTGCTCTTTTATAAACTCTGAAATTAAACATAAAAATCTGCTCAGAAGTATCCCAAAGTAAATAGAAACTCAATTCATAAATACACATTAATGCCAATGATTTCTATTAACATTTTAGCATTTTAGTCCAATAATGGGATATTTAGACTAAAGTTTAAAGTTAAGAAGGGATAAACTATAAGAAATTATGCAAGTCATCAAACACCCCCAAACTTACAACTTTGTTTGTCCTAAAAAAAACAAAATAAAAGACCACTATAGACTATCAACTTGACCCCATAAAGAAGTTTCATCACCCACCAAGCCATGATTTGAATTTTGATTTCATTACTTCTTTTAACATCAAAGATAGAAAGAAAATCAATAAAAAATTTAGCAATTTGTCAAGCAAAAGTTAAGCATTTACTTCAACCTAAAGCTAAGACCTTGAGTGTGTGTGTAATATAGTCAATTCAACTCCAAACCACCTGCAAATTCAGATAAAAGAATAACAACTAAAACCAGAAGAATTATCTCCAAACTTAACCCCATAAGTCTAATTTTCAGAAATCTTCTCCACTAATGCAGTCAAACCAAAATTAGAGATCAAAAGGTCTTTAATCAGGTTGTAATGACAGGCCACAGGGTGAGGGCTAAGAAAGAAATGGATATGGAAAATCAAAGCAAATTGAGAAAATACTTAGTGGAAAAAATAATGAAAGAGATATCCACACGATTCAAGCCATAACTCTTCCTCGACTATATGCTCATACTTGTGATATTATTGTTGCTGTAATCAATGAAGCAATACAAACTACACCTTCAACAAAATCTGAAGTGATTTGCACTCCACTTATTGAGTTTTCTCTATTTTTTCTACCATGATGGATAAATCACCTCTGAATAAATGACAAACCCAGCAATAATACTTTTTTTTCTTTTTCTTTTTTTTTCTTTTTTTTTTCCAGCCTCCACCTTTAACATTCAGCCACCTTGTAGCCTTTTCAAATCTTCAACCACTTCAACCCGTTTTTTTTTTTTCACACACTTTGATCAAATAGAGCAAAATTTCCTTTGAACTAACTTTCTCTTTAAATGTAGATTTCCACCAAAGTATTTTCTCAAACTATAAAAGGTAAATCATGGTCTTTCAGGCTTAGAACGGGAATGGTTTATGTAA